>WBNH01000274.1:229533-443424 GCA_013401255.1 Urocolius indicus | reverse complement strand
TTTAAAAATATTTAAAATAAACCAATAAGGTGTCAGGATGACTTTTTCAATCAATAAGATTTTTTGGTAAAATGAACTAATGCTTTCGAACACACTATTTTTACAAGTATTAAGTATTTAACTGACATCCACAGAGTGTAACTCTACTTGTAGAAACTTGTGGAACATTTCTATTCCCTTAAAATATATTTTAAAAAAAAGAATTTCAGTAGGGTTTGGACACTTGTAATTTGTGACACTCAAGACGTTACATGGAGCCTGCAACTTCAAGGCAGTTTATCACAGTATTCATTTTGACTGATGCCTAAACTGTGATTGATAATATCCTTTCTGATAGCTCCGATAATACACTAAGATATCACAGAAAGGTTGTAGTTTAAGAATGGGAGCAGACCAGAGCAGAATACACAGTTTCAATACAATAGTCACAGTTTGTCCCCAGAATGCACAAATAACTTCAGAGAAACAATTAGCATTATCTCTGTGCATCCTATTTGCAAAGTACAATGATTATAAACCTAACAAAATGTAAAGATAGTAGCTTTCTTTCCTGTTGGATATTAAAGTGGACTCTCAGCACTTGAAAATCTCTGTGCTCTAAATAGCACACTGTCTCCATGGCAATGTACAGTTCAGTTTTTAACTTTTCCACACATAAAAATGGTAATTTATTTGTTTTGAGCACTCTTGCAGTTGTCAGAGCTATGAAAGCCTCAGGATCGGGCACTTTCCAGGAGCAGTAGAGCCGTCAGGTTAAAGACTGGGTTGACTGCCAGAAAGTGCCTGAAGGTCATTATTGTCTAATTATATTATTATTTCCTGTCAGCTCAGCTTGTGAAGTGGCACTCGGAGCATTAGGCAGTCAACACACTCTGAGCATTCAAAGAAATTTTGTTTCTTTTGTTCTTGATGTTAAGGACTTCTTTGTAAATGAATGCATCCTGTGATGAAGTAGAGGCATAATAAATCCTGTGCCCAGAGTGCCTGACTTTCACAGCTACTATGGTTACAACCTTTTTTTTTGAAAAAAAAAAATATAAGGGTACACATTGTCATCTCCTTGAGGAAGCAAGGTAATAAGTTTGTATTTTTGGCACTCTTTCTGTATTTTTTAATCCTTTGATAGCTTGGCTTTCTGCTGTAAAAATTGTTGGCCTTGAGACTGTCAGAGCCCGGTCTGGTGAAGTGCTAAGCATTTTGGTTTCAATCCAACAGAGCACTCAGGCAGATGTTCAGCTTCAAGTATGCAGGTAATTTTTATTGGAGGCTGGAAAAAAAAATATCTCTTGTCCTAAGCTCAGAGCCTTCTGTGATTTTCTTGACTAGAACTGGAGCATTCAGTACCTATAGGATTTAACCTAAGGATTGAGAAATCCTAAATTAGGACCTCTGAAAAGAGTTTGAAGAAATTCAACTTCGCTTGATATTTTGGCTAGTAACAGGGTTGTCATCCTTTACAGATAAATAATTGTATGTGACACAAGTTAGAGTATAACCATGATGTTTTAAGAGCAAAGAAAGTGGGAGCTTTTATTGCAAGTTCAAATAAGATTAGGTCCAACCTTTAAGATGTATAAATTATGGATAAGAGGATTAATTAATTCACACTAAAACAGCCCATATCAACAAAACCCTTCTTACCATCTCCTCAACTGGAGTGGGCTAATTTACAACAGTAAATATAGGCAAACTAAGAGCAGAGTGCAAAGAGCTTGAATAATTCTTAATTGTTTCCCTGCATCCTGCATAAATCCTTGTACAGTACAGGACCATGGCTTACTTTCAAAATGCAATCAAAAGGTTTGTAGTTGGTGTTAAGTTACAAAGTATAGTTAAGGAGGAATTTATCCCAACACAGGAAAATTATTTTGTCACTGATTCCTGCAAAATACTTGGCTTTTCCATGCAATGATTCTCTGACAGTGGATCCCAGGTGCACACAGGGAACTCTTCTCTGGCCTACATAATCTGTTTGAAAAATTAAGATCTGAGACACAGAGAGTGAGAAAGGATTGGTAATAGTGTTGTTCGTTGGTACAAACAGCACCAATGATTATGAAACACTACAGAGTAAGCATTGTACAACAATTCATACGCAGAGAGTTCTGCGATTCCCCATGCATTGTCATCATACCATGCAGATTTCTTGTGTATTCTCTCTTAGGCATTCAGTCTTCAAAAGCCAGGAACATACATCTTTGGGAGATCAAGTTACAACAGAATTTTAAAGAAGCTGAACCTGGAAATGCTTCTGGCTCCGCTAACAAAACGGTGTAGTGGCCTTGGGAAATGACACATTCTGTAGATTGACATTGGAGAAAACGAAGATGCAGAATATGTAGGAAAATGATGGAGAAACAGCTTTGAAATGTTTACTCACCTGCTTCAATTCTTCATACTGGACAGCAGGAATATATATGAACTACAAATAATGGTACTTCCCAGTAAGTATGTTTACTTTTATTTTTATAATTTACTTCATTGGAGCATCAATTTAAACTTCTGGTGTTGGAGGGAGATTTGTTATTATAACTGAGCAAAACAAGGATTCACAGTTCTTCCAATACTTATTTGTAATGTAGATCCCAGTATGGGTGAAGACTGACCTTATAGTAGGACTCATAATTCAATTTGTAGCCTTATTATTTACATATGGGAAAAGAAGCCTGTTCTGTACAACACAAAACCTTCTCATAAAGCTGAAAGAGGCATTTGTAGTCTATTATCATTCCAAATAAAACGACTGTCCAAAGGCACTACATTTCTCAAATCCTTTTTTATAGTATTTATAGGAAAAGACTATTAAAAATGCTAGAATAAAAAACTGACTATGGATATACTGGGAAGGTTGGTATTTTTTCTTTATTAGTTTATTCATATTTTAACTACAATTTTGTCACTAGGTCCTCTTTCACCAGATGTCATGACTAATATTTTCCTTATTTTGCCAATTTATTCTATTAGAGAAAGGATTTAGAGAAAGTGGGGTTGTCTCTATTCCCATATATGATCTTTTCCACTTTAGTTACTACTACATTTATTATAATGCTATGAAACAAGTGTGAGAGCTTTGCAAAGACATTAGAACTGGTAGAAGTCATTCTTTTGCCTATAATGAGAACAGAATCTTTCATTTAATCAGTTGTAATAGCCAAATATCATCAAGGACCTTTCTGAAGACAAACTCTAATCTATGTAATTTGTATCTGGCCTTCTGTCTTGAATGGATACGGTGAATGACATATTTGCAAACATACTAAAAAACAATCAGAAAAATCAGAATCATATTACATCTTTTAAAGATATTGACTGCATTTAAATGATTGTGGATAGATCACATTAGAAAATGGGCATGAACAGAACAGGAATGGATCTGTATCAAAATAGAGAGTTATTTTCATTGCAAAGTACCATCCTCTTACCTCCACTCCTCATTTTTTCTTTCTAGTTGTTCTGAACAAAGTTGTATTTCTGTGCACATGGCCGTCACTTATAGTTGTTTAAGAAATATTGCAAGGAGACATGCATCTCTGGGATGTGCACGATGTTCTCCACAGCCAAACTGGTGGGCTTGTGTCTTGTATCTTGTGCTCATGTGGATGCTTGTGGAAGCCTAAGTCATCAGTAAATATTATATATAAAAGGTGGAGGTGTGAAACCTAGTTTTTGATTATCTGTCATGGTTCCTCACAGCAACTAGGCAAACATCTCTGTCTTCTTCCTCCCCTGCCCAAGCTGCAATACACATGCATATTCACAGACCACTGAAGCACTTATGATGAGCCCATGCCAAGATGTCAGTCAAGGATCTGGGAAATTTGCCAATAAAATCTGTTCTTGTGTTAGGCTAATTAACTCTTGTCATATTTGTAATTCTCCCTATTACTTAGGGGCATTAGTCAGGAGCGGCACTGAGAAGGTGGTGGTAGGGAATCAGATAAAAGGGAACTTTACGATCTGTATATAATAAAAAAGTATTATCAGAACCACAGTAAAATAGACAGGGCACTCAACGCAGTCAAACAGGTGTTGGTTAACATAGTTTCCTTACTGCTATGTGTAAGCTTGACCAACTGGCAAGATTGTGAATGTGACCATCTTTCTTCTCACCCAGTGCTCTGTGTGGTGCTACATAGCATATGCTGTAGTATCATGGGAATTCCCATGAAGATGTGCCCTCAAGTTCTAGGCAACTGTTAGTGGATGTTGTGAAAAAGGCATCACAGTCAGCACAAAGTCCTGACCTGGCACAAATGCTAATGGCAAATGCTGGTGGCCCCTAGTAAGAAAATATTTACTGGACAAGTTCACTGGGAAAAAAAAAGGACCATCAAGTTAATTTTGTGCATGAATCAATTCCAATCCACACAAAGCAAAAGGAAATGGGGTATGAACATGGTAAATCAACATTTCAGCTTATACATCACCAAAATAATCACAAATTATTATTATCACTCTTTGCCTTTCATAATTACAGTTGTGAGTTTGATTCAAACCTCACTGAAGTCAAAGCAAAGCACACATTGATTTCAGTGTGCTTTGGATAGGATGAAAGATAAAATAATCTCGTATTCTATAAAGCAAAATGTGTAATATGCCCCAGGAGCTTTCTGCTGAAACATTAATGCACGAGTAACTCTTCTCACATAGGCAGTTCCTCTATATGAAGATATGCAACTGCATACTCTACCCACATCTTATAGCAGGAAGCCAAATTCTGTTTCTTAACTGTCATCTTTGGTTATTTGTTTGCAGCTTGAAAATTAATATAAGTATTAATATAGAACAAAACTAGAAATGAGCGATTTATAAATGATTCCTTTCTCTGAACATTACCTAGAATTTTATAACTCAAGACACTACAATCATAGAAATGATGTCAAGTGCCCACTCACATAATTCACTAAACATATTTCCACAAAAGCAAAATGTATTTTTCTTTCGCTCATTACAAACATATTTTTACTGACCATATAAAAGTGTCCCAGCTTAGACCTTGAGCAGTACTTAGCCCAGCTGTACAAGTATATCATGCTCTTGGTAGCTAGCTACTGACTCACTTAAAATATGTTTTCGTAAATGTTTTTCAAAGCCTGTAAAAAATATTGTACAGGTGTCTTTTGCACCATGTTCAGCTGGGTCAGAAGTGTGGTATGTGCAACACTAGCATTGGAAATATCAACAAAAATTAAATGTAAAGATAAACATGCTTGTAGGAGGAGTCAGCCCTAGCATTAGGGTGTTACATGTTCAGTCCAAAAAAATGATGCAGTACACACAGAGAATATAACAAGATCTTTGTAAGCCATGAAAGCAGGAGTAACCAAGGAGAGGATCTGTTATTACCCTTCATGTAGACAAGGACCTAGCAGAACATTTAAATTTTCTGATGTCTTTACTAGGTAACATTTCTTTAAGAATCTCTACTTTCTTTCTCCTCCATTTCCTTCAAGACATGTCTCATATTTTATAGCTTAGGAATAGCATGTTATGATTACATTTCTGTATGGTGATTTTAAAATCTTAGATGTGAAAAAAAAAAAAAAGAGCAGAAAACACAACATTTCAAATGTCTTTTTTTCCTGCTCCTTTATCGTGACTCAGATTGCTGTACTCAATCATTTCCATTTCATCAGTGTAAGACGGACTGTTATGGCATGATGTGTAATAGGTAGATAAGATATGCACTGTTGTCATTATGTTTAAGAAATCAGGATGATCAGGAGTCACAAAGACTAAATGTCACCCTTTCTGCAAAGAGCAGTGGCTTGACTGCTACACAACTTGATGCTTAGACTACTTGCATATGCAGTAGACTCACGCCAACCTTTTGCAACAAAACCAAGCTGTACCAATTTTAATTCTGTGAGAGCTACCTCAGCCATTCAAACCCTGTATTAATTAAGCTTAAACCCACTGTAATGATTTGTCAAGGTAATATATTAGTTGAAGTAACTTTCCTCAAGTTAGTATTTCACCTCTTAGTGTCTCCAATTAGTACTTTAGAAATGAAGAAAAACACAGGAAAAAAAAAAGGAGCTTTACTGAATATGATTACTTTATACTAAAATATATATGTTTATGATAGAAAATTCCACATCCTTCAGATAGAACTGAGGTTCGCTGTAAACCTATCTGCATATGTAAAGCAGAATTTGGAGCTCTTTGTACAAGCTACAGCCTGTACAAATACAAAATTACCAACTTCTTCTGCTCACTTAAAAGTTTTTGTTAGTTCCAGTACTTCATCTGCGTCTAGCCTTGCCTGCGCATTTCTAGTGGTAAGTTCCACAGACCTGTAAATGCTAAAAGTAATGCAGAGAGCTGGCAACGTCTCTGAGGCTTCTAAAGTGAATCTATAGCCCAGGGGAAGTGTTTTGGGCATATCTGTGTATCTGGGCTCAGCCCAGAAACTGTCAGTGAAATCTGGGAGAAGAGTTCTGAGTTTCTGTTGATTTCAAAGGCTCCCATCTTTCAGGTATGGCTCCATAGGTCCTCTGGGTCATGACAATATGATTCTGCCCATCACTCCCTTCTTGGGGGCAAAAGGGAACCAAGGGACTGTTGTTGGGGAAGTAGGATGTTATTCAATGAGATTCTTGCCATGAGTCCTATAAAAGTCACTGGGAAGTTGTGTGACTAAATCCTACTGCAAAGGCTTCAAATCATACTCATTTTACGCCATCTTAATGAAGCCTGTTGTGGCTTAAGTGGACGTTTACAGACAATGAGAGAAAGAATACTTCATTGAGTCACTCAACCTCCATAACAGTACAAGTAGATCAGTCACAACCCTACTGTGACAAATCCTAATGAGTAAATGGAAATATTACAGGTATGTCCCAAACCATGCTAACTCATTATGGTAGCTGTCCAGTTTATACAGTATTTAGGAGTGCTCTGTCTGTTTCCCATACTTATGGTGAAAATGTCTTGTTTTTTAATTTCCTGATAGATGACACTGCACTTGACCAGTAACATCAATATCTAACCTGCTGGAAGAGTGTGCTTGACCAAGTCACATTTGACTCTGTCTGTACTTGCTCTACTTAGATGGCACAAAGGGCAAGCTGGAGTTGCCTTCTGGTTTTCCTTCCCCAGATTGCTATGGAGCTGAGCAGCCTCGCAGCTGAATGCACTGTGCTGTGAACCCCATGGAAGCTGTCCTTGACCTGGATGCACACATGCTTTGTGTTATATTGCAGCTTCATATTTTTCTCTTCCACTCTTCTGAAGTCCAGCTGGCTTGAAGATACATTATTAAAAAGGACTGATCTTCCAATAGACCATGCTTTTTGGAATGAAATGCTATAAATCTCTTGTCGGGAGTTCAATTTAGTTTTGTACTAGTAATCAAATATAGTCTAATTTTACTTGAGGTACGCATGCAAGAGAGAACTGAGATGGAAAGATGTGCTTGTTGGCAAGAGAGTGGGATAGGCATGAGGTGGGGTTGGTAATAGGTTGCATATGTTTGAGATACCACAAATGTAATCTGTGGATGATGATGTGAAGGAAGGTTTTCCCTTTATAGATTTGAATAATTTGCAAAACCATCCAAAGAGGTTATGTTCTAAACTCTTTCATATTGCCCAGATCTCTATGCAATCACTCAGCTACTCAGGCAAAATTTTTTGTTTGCTGGTTTCTAATGACTGCTTCACAGATTATATGTTGTTTCCCCAGACCAACACTTTCTGTTGCTCAGTGTCTTGTGCACAAACTGGAAAGGAAATTCTTGATGTATTTCATTTTGTAACAAGTCGAGAACTCTAGATGTAAAGCCTCTCTAGTGGACACGATGTTTCATTTCATTCGAGTCTGAATTTGGAAGCATTGCAGATTCAGCCACTCACCTCCTACTGAGAAACTCACAGTTTCTGATTTTCTTTAATGAAAAAATGACTTGATTTTAAAGATGAAAGGTCAGACTGTGCCATCGGTTTAATTCTATTTGGCTGTGGCCAGTTTAACTTTCATTTGTAATAGGAAAGTCATATTCAGGATGATTTTAATCATTCTTAAAACTCAGAAGCAGAGAAAAAAAGATTCTGCTATAGGTCAGTGAAAATCAACAGGGACCACAGCCCAAGATACAGCTTAGGATCATTCCAAAAGCTGCCCTTTTGAGAGGTATAAGAAAAACTAACAACAATATGCCTGATGTGTTTGAGGTTCAAAGCTTCACTGCTGTGGAAGATTCCAACTTTTTTTCTTGTTTCCAAAGGCCAGCTGAGGCAACCATAGCTGGGCAATTTCTTTGCATCCTATACAGTGGCATCATGTATCATTAGAGGAGACTGGCAGCTATGGGGTTTGTTCTCCCCTGGGACACTTCAATGGGAACATAGGCTTCCCTGATTTGTATTTCATCCTTAATTACTTCTGAAATTACTTTGATGTGTGCAAAACTGTATCTGTTTCATGTGTCATGGAATCATACTTTTGTTCAATGTATTGCCGCTTATTTTTGGGCATAGAGCAGGTAAATTTTGCACATAGAGTTATTCATCTTGCCAAAAGGGAAAAAAAAATCTGAAAAAATTCCTAGGGAATACGTTTTTGCAGTTTGCAGCATACAATTGAGCTACCATAGTGAATCAACAAAATAACTGCCATCATAGTTCTACTGATGGGTAAAAGAAGAAAATAAATAAGACCTGTGCCTTACCAGTCCTCAACAGACTTTATTTAAACTAAAAATAGTTCATTTGGAATTATTTCAGTTATTGAAGAATAAAGCAGAAATTAACAGTTTTGACAACTCTTAAAATGACTTGTAGGTTGTCAATAAAGTACACGTAAGTTTGCAGATAACAAATCCTTGGGCATAGTCTAAGGCTTACAGTACTTGTGGCACTGCAGGGTTTTTCTGAGGTTAGACTGTAATCAAGGGGAATTCAAGATTGACTCCAGATAGATGCATAGGCTATGTGCTCCGTTTTGACATCTGCAGCCCTGCTGCTGTGCTACTTTGCCCTGACTGATATATTTCTAACAGTCCCCTTGTTGGTGAATTGTTCTACCATAAGAACAGTTATATCAGTGTCAACTGTATAATCCCCATGGGATGAGAACAGTATGGGAGTAATACCTAATTAAAACTGCAATAAAGTGGGTCAGCTAATACTTCACAAACAGCAGCAAATGCTCTAATTGTTAATAGTTCCAAGTTCCTGTACTTACTCTGAGCAATGAAAAAATGTATATTACCCAGAAATGCAGTGAAAGTGCAAGTAGAAAACACGTGCCATGGTGGATTACAATTATAAATATTCATGGCCTCCAATGAGTGCTGTGCCTTAACTCCTGCCAGTACATTTGGCAGTGGATTAATGTTGTTACTTTCCTCCTTTTTCAAGATTGTGGGAGGATTTTCAGAAGAGGGTTAAGCAGTACCAGGTGAAAGAACCAGATGAAGAAGCCTTGCTTTCAGTCATAGAAAAATAAGACTGTTGTAAAGAAATGGAATCCCACTCTTAGATGCTACAATTGCTTGCAATATCATAGGACTATTTTCAAAAGTCCTGGATTACAAAAGTTCTAGCCAAGTCTTCTGGGGCTTACTGGTCTGTAAAAGTAAGTGAGATATGATCCTTTTCTCTGAGATTCATCATCTTTTTGGCTTCATCCTAGGATGTAAATAGCAAGAAAAGTAGCAGCATTTTCAAGTTCAGTGAGATGAAGGAAGTATAGTGACTGAGGAAAATTGATAATAATTGTATTCAAAATGTTCATGTTTTTAAATTCTCAGAAAAACGTGCCCTATTTTTTTAATTGTTTTCTATAACTAGCTAAACAAAGAAGTGTCTAGAGGCTTCATGCAACCAAATGACCCCATTACACTGGAACATACTAAGCATTTTGCATCTGACCATCTCTGCCCCAACTTTTACAACTTATCCAAGAGGGTTTCCTCAGGTTCCATCTTTTAGAACTTGTACTGTGAGCCCATGTTTCAGAAAAAAGCCCTATGTGAGGCAAGTACAAGTGTATTTGATGTGAAAAGACTCATAAACTTTTATTTTCATTTATAAACCAATCTAGAATGAGACTCTGTAGGTTCTAGATATAATTTTTTATATGTCTGTACGTACATGAAGACAGTTTAGCACATTTGTGCAGAAAGTCTTTTCTTAGCAGAGCTTTCAGATGGTGGGGAGTTGGTACACTGCCAAAACAGCAATTTCTCGATGACTAACTCACCAGAGACATCTCTCCTAGCCTTTAATGATCCTTCTCCCCTCAAGTAAACTACCTAAGCAGCTGGACTTTTAAATAAAGGGGGAACTCACCCCTGAGTCTCTAGGAAGCAGGCAAGAGGCTTTCAACAGCATGGGATTGTCCTTTCTAGAAAAGGTAAGTAGGCTGGAAAGCCTGCTTTATTGAGTTGTAGTAGTGTCTCTTTCTGGCATTTTGAAGGACCTGCTTTTGTTTGCAGAAGGTTTATAAGCATCTCTGGTATTTTGGTTGTAATGTGAGGTTTCGGAGACTGATGATCGTACCAGCTAACATGATTTAGTGGTTGTCTTCAGAACAAAAACTCCCAAACAACTCCTGTTACTGTCTCGTCCCCCCAAAAAAAGAAACAAAAAGTTTTCTTTAATAACTTCAAAAAGGGCAGACTTTGATACTTCTACTGTTTAGCACTTGGTTATTCTAAATGATGTCGATTCCCCTTGGAAGGAAAGGAGAATGAAGCCTCAAAGAAGCCATGACATATTGGAGCTTATTGCATTGTCAAGATGGAGGGTGCCTGCTTTGTACCAAACCCAGACCTGACACTGCAGTGACTGCTGATGAGACAGCCCTTGGATGGGGACTGAAACTCCTAATGGGTCACAGGAATGTATATTTTAAGTTAAAAGCAATCAAAGCAATTTATACTGTGAGAAGGGGGTGTATGGTCTTCCCCCTTCTCCGGCTGTAGGTTTTTGTAGTCTTGATCTGATAGGGCCTTACCAGGGAAAAGATAATTTTGCTACAGGTCAGTCAAGGAATTCTGCATCTCCTTAGTGACCTGAAGTTACAGTTTTGGTCAATTTCTGTTCACTTATGGCAAGTTGTCCCTGGCTGGACATCAAGTGCCCACCAAAGTTGCTCCATCAGTCTCCCTTCTCAGTTATACAAGAGACAGATAATATCATGAAGGACTTGTGTCAAGTTAAGGATGAGGAGATCCTTGATGAATTACAGTCATGGGAAAAATACTTGACTTGAGGAAATTTATTATCAATCAAATCAGAATAGGATAATAATAAACCCACATTTTAAAACCACCTTCCTCCCACTCATCTTCCAGGCTTAACTTTACTCCAGATTTCCTCTAACCTCATTCCTCCAAGCAGTGCAGAGGGACAATCTATAGGGGTTGTGGTCAGTCTATCACCAATGGTCTCTACCACTCCTTCCTTTTCAGGGGATGGACTCATCACACTCTTCATCTGCTCCAGTGTGGGGTCCCTGCCATGGGAGACAATCCTCCATGAACTTCTGCAAAGTGAGTTCTTCCCACAGGCTACAGTTCTTCACAAATTGCTCCAATGTGGGTCCCTTCCATGCACAGTCCTTCAGGCACAAACTTCTCCAGTATGGGTTCCCCATGGTGTCACAAGTCCTGACAGTAAACCTGTTCCACTGTGAGCTCCTCTCTCTACAAGTCCACGTGTTCTGACAGTAACCTGCACCAGTGCAAGCTTCCCACAGGGTCACAGTCTCCTTTGAGCATCCAGCCTCTCCAGTGTAGGGTATTCCCTGGGCTGCAGGTAGATCTCTGCTCCACTGTGGCCTCCATGGCTGCAGGGGCAGGGCCTACGTCACCATGGGCTGCGCCATAGGTCACTGGGGAATCTCTGCTCAGGCACCTGAAGCACCTCTTCTTCCTTCACTGAACTGGATGTCCCTGTAGTTGTTTATCTTGCATAGTCTCTCCTCTCTCTCTGTGCTCTCTCTCTCTGTGGAGCAGTGGCTTTTGCCCCTTTTTAAATATGCTGTCAGACTGACACTACTACCATTGCTGTCTGGCTTGTCCTTGTCTAGCAGTGGGTCTGTCTCTGGGCCAACTGTCTTTGGCTCTATCAGACATAGGGTAAGTTACTAGTAGTTTCTCACAGAAGTCAATGCTTCTGTGGCTTGCCTGTCCCTGTATCCCACAAACCTTAACACACAAACCCAATACATGACCCCATATTTGGTCTACCAAAATAAGAAATTTCCTAATGAGGAGGAGAAAGCAGTGACTTCAGAGTTTGATTACATTACCTATCCAAGACAGAGTCTGAAACCTGTTCACATAAATAGTGATTGAGGTGTGTTTGCTGTCAGAAAGAACCAGTTACTGCTTAAGGACTGGCATCAGTCCTTTATCTGTGATGGACTAGCCCAGACCCTGTGAAAAGAGGAGGCTGAGATGAAGAATGAGAAGAGGAGACTGAGGGGGAATTTTATTCATATTTACAAATATCTAAATGGTGGGTGTCAGGAGTCATCCCTGTTATCTATTGTATCTAGTAACAGGACAAGGGGTAATGGGATGAAGTTGGAACACAAAAAATTCCATTTGAACATAAGAAAAAACTATTTTACTGTGAGGGTGATGGAGCACTGGAACAGGCTGCCCAGGGAGGTTGTGGAGTCTCCTATCTTGGACATCTTCAAGACCTGCATGAACACGTTCCTGTGTGACCTGATCTAGGTTGACTTGCTTCTACAGAGGATTGGACTAGATGATCTCTAAAGGTCCCTTCCAACCCCTACCATTCGATGATTCTATGAAAATCCTACAAGATTGCACATGAGTCAAAAGAGTCTGAGTCCAATGCCATGGAGAGCTTATGCTGAAAAAAAGACCTGTTCTCTGAAATATGATCGGGAGGAGGCAGGAGGCATATGCCAAGTAGATCATTCTGGGCAGTTTCGGGTAGGTACAAACACTAAACATTTGAGTAGGCAGACATCTTGTTGAGCTTAGGCAGCTCCAGATTTTGGCAGCAACTCAACAAATAATTTCTGAATTACTCTTTGAATTCAGGAACCTCAATGTAATTGCATACTCTTTTAGAAGATGAAGTCTTTCAATGGGCTTAGTCCTGAGCTTTGAGTCTTCATCTTTAAAAGGATGCCTGGTATCATAGTGCTAGTGTAGGCCGGGCAGAAGCTAGCCCACAGCGTCAACAGCATGCTGGAATTTTGAATTGCTCATGTAAGTATAGTAACAGTTCATGCAAGGGCTTGGGGATGAAGTATATTTAGTATATTTAGTTAAAATGACTCACATTTAAAGTGAATGAGATTGAGCTATTCACTCACTAATGAGAAGAAATCGCCTTGGCCAATCACAGTGTGCTAGCCATCATGCGTATTTTATAAATGAGATTAATGACTCAATTTGTGGTAAATGCTTCAGCAAGGAGAAACTTGTTATAGTAATTGTGTCACATATATGCCTAAAAACTCCAACTGTGCAAAACTGGAGTTCCCTGTGGTATGCAAGATGGCTGGCCTCTGTGTTTTTATAAATGCTATTGCTCCAATTTCTTTGCTGCGACTGATTATTTTCATCTTTGTGTTTAATGCTGCAGTATAAATGCCAGTGTTGGTAAAAATTATTGTGTAGTATAATCATCTCCATTACTGAAAGGACAATGGTCTCTCTCTAACACATACTATTCAACCTTTTTTCCCCCACTATCATGAATAAAACTCTGACATTATTTGTTTAAGCATACAATTAGTTTTTAATTGTAATGAACTAATGAATCATTGAGAGATCCTTTAATTTCCTCAATAGTTACTGTGATTTTAATGTTGTTTTTTTTTTTTTTTAAACTTAAACATTGTCCACTTATAGGGCATACAGTCTTATTTTTAAGAAGTAAATAAATTCAGAGTTTCATCAAATTAATAATTAAATCTACTTTTGCACTTGTACCCATAAGCCTAAAAGGGTTTCTTAATGTCAGTATGAGAAAACAGGATTTGCTGAAATCTGGAAGTTGCTTTATACCAACTAAAGTTCTGCTTGTTTTTCATCCTGTTTTTCTGTTTATGATTTTGGATACAATTGTCCTGACAATTTTTCATGCTTTTTACACCATTGTAGATTTGACATCAGTCGAATTATTCAGGATTCACAATGGGGTTAATAAGAGAACAGTGTCTAAGCATACCACAATGGGATGTTAATTTGCTCCTATGACTTTTGTATGCAAACTGTAGGTTTGTACAGTAGAATTATTTTTCTAAATCTGTTTCTATGCTTCAGGCTTTGTTAAATGTGCTTCTGATTTCAGCTGAAGCTATGAGCAGCTGCTATATACTTACCTTTTATGATACCATGGATCTCTCCACTCATTTACAATGAGAAATGACTCTGTGTTTAATTTTGTATCTTGGCAATGAGGAGTACTATCCCATTGTCTGGGTTGTATGTCCATGAAAAATCCAATGTAGGCACTTGTTCCTTTGAAGTCTACAACATGACCTACAGTTCAAGGGCAGCCTCTTTCTTGTCCGTTGTGAAAAATACTGTGAGAGAGTGTTTCAGGTTCTTTACTGAAAGTTAGCATGCCCCTCAGCTTCATCTTACTCTCATGACAGCAATAAAAATGAATAGTTTGTGCTCTGTTATATTTAGGTGACAGTCTTGGACAATAAACTGGGTGTTACTGGGTTCAGGGGCTTTCACCAAACGTGATGTATAGTTTACTGATGGCCCTGAAGATGGTGCATGGACAGTTTCCTTCTGTGGAATTGTTTATGACTAAAGCACAAATGTAAGGGTATACCTGGTGGTGCTCATCATACCCATGTAGCATACAGCTGTGGAATAGTGCTATTAGTCATCATGGATAGCATAAAGTTGAGACATACAGCATGGAGCACTGTCAGGATGGTCAAGTGTAGGCCCTCTGCAGCCTCATCATGATGCTGTCTTAAGTAAAGAGGATACAAAATTTCAGGATCTAGTGAGCAACTTTAAAAATCATAAGACAACAATATGACACACTGATTACCTTCTACCCTATTTTTGAACTCTTGATTCAAAATGCTTGATATAGAGAGAGCTGATCTCCAGTGGTGTAAAAGAGAGATTAAAGGATGTGGAGGCAAAGATTTACCAAAGAGATTAGGATTAAGCTCCCCCTAGTATTTTACTACCTTGACCTGCTTCGGTGCCATGGTGGGAGCATCTCCATCCCCAGATCTGTTTTTGTTCTGACACTTCAACCTCATATGTTAACGGTAGGGAGATGGAAATGAAATATAGTGCTGTGCAGATCTGAGCAATGTGTATTTTGTGCTCTATCTACTTTCTTATACAATACATTTTTCTCTATCATGTAACTCCATCCTGGGAGAGGTGAATTGATAGCAGTGTGATTGCAACAGGAAGTATCCTGGACAAGGCTAATTCTGTATTTGTTAATACCATACCACTGGAAGGTGCTAGTAAATATAATGCTAAAAGCAAGAGATATTTGATCTAAAGCTGAGTTCTGAAAGAACTGAGGTACTCAATTAAAAGAATCAGTATATTATTATTGCATGGGAAATCTCAAGTTGTAATTTTTTTTTAGAGTGAAGGCTTGACATTATTTGCATATAAATGTAGATGGATAGCAAGAACAAATACACCACATTTGTAATGCTGCAAAGTCCTCTGTTTCTTTTGTTCTTGTTATAGACTATCAAGGGAGAAAGAAACAAAACTCAGGTGAATTGATCATCCCTTTGCTGTTTTCTCATAATTTTAGTTAAGCATTATGTTATTTTTCCTACAAAGCTTGGAGACATAGCTGGCAGACTTCTTTCATCTCTGTGGTTTGCTCTCCCATTGCCTATACATTTCTCAGCTGCTGGGTGGATGCTATTATGGCACATGCAACCTTTGGTATAAATAATTTATTCTGAAGGTTCAATATGTTATAACGTGCATGAAGCATCTTGCATTTATTTTTAATGTTTCTGCTTTCCTGAGAGCTTTCCACATCCAAAGCTACTATCAGAAAGAACTGTCAGTCTTCAAGCAGAAGAGAGAAACTTTTAGACCATATCATTCTATTTTTCTAGCTGTAAATGCTATGCTTCTAGTGAAGAGTGGAGCAAGCAGTTATTATTTATCGTTTTGAAGAACCTGGCTTGGATGATGTGAAAATGTCTGTTTGCATTTGGTGTGAAGTCTCTGTAAGCAACTACTGCGTTTGCAAGCATACAACTTGTTTGCTGATCCCTTCTGGGAAGCAATGAAATCAGTGAAATATTGAAGGGCAGATGGGTGACTGATAGGTGCAAGTGCTAAAATCATAAAAAGACATGTAGCTGCAACAGCAATAGCCAGGAGTTGTTTGATACTAGAGCATAACCAGAGGATGAACTCATCCATACAACAGAGTAAGAGACCAGTCCTGTGGGGGAAGGTAAGCTGATCTCCACAGGCAGTGGTGAGGATGGTTGCAGCTATCTGTGGAGTGAAACAACATTTTGCTTGTTTTTTTCTTTCATGATTCATTCACAAACCTCAGCCAGCGCCATGGGCTATTTTAAGCTAGGATTTAGAAATATGCAGGAATTGTATTTGTGATAGGCATTACTTCATGGAAACATTAATGGTGGTAGGAGGCTGTTTCTCTTTTTTTGGGGGGGGGTGGCATGGCAGGTTTTTTTGTACATCTTAGAAATTTGATGTACCATCCTAGAATTTGTCCTGATGTAGTACTTATTATTATTAAAACACAAGCCAGCTTTTCCCATGTGAGATGTATCAGGCCTTTTAATTGAATTAAAATCAGCCTTATCTGGAGAAAATAGCAAATGGAGATCTAGCAGTGCAAGAGGCATGGTCTCTGGTAGCTTCCCTTAAAAAGTGGAGCCTGATGCTCTTTAGTGTTTCCATTGATATGGTGGGCAGTGATACAATCTTGTGATTTGTAGACTTTTCTGAGAGAGGAGAAGTGGTAATAGAGCAAATAACATCCAAGAAAGACTGAAAGAGGATGTGAAACTTCTGTAGTGAAATCAATGGTAAGATTGAACAATCATAAAAGGAGATGTTCCATACATGCTCATTTAATATGTACAGAGACTTAACTATTTGTTAACCTTTTAAGAGGCTTGTGTAATACGATGCAGAGAAATTGATTGTGAGCCACTGACTGCAGCAGTTTATCCCAGACTTTGGAACCATTTGCATGCACAAGTCTCTTCAATGACAACATTAAGAGGGGATTTCATAGCTGAAAATCAGTCCTGAAACGTGGACAGTATTTTGACAGTAAGTGCTACAAGGTATATTACAGTTCAGTAGCTGAAAGATGAAGTTGAGTTAATTAAATTTCAGAATAAGAGGGAGCTTTCCAGGCATAAGGAAAGAAGGGACAGAGAAGGCACTCCATAGGAACATGGTAACTAAAAAATAAGACAGTTTATTACAGTGGACACCAGAAGCTTTTCCAATACATTCCACAGACAATTTTAGTACAATCTCTGTGGATTAATGAGGAAGAAAAGAAAATTTTGTGCTTCAGTCTCCATGCATTTGTGGCACTTCAATTTTGAATTCAGCTAGTTAATACTTTCAGTCAGTTACTGAATCTTGTGCTTAAATCAATTGTCTCCAGCATGAAAGAGTGTGTTTTATTAATATTTTCTCTCCTTTCTTAAACAAACAACTAAAGAGATGTATTCAGAGCCAGAAAGAGACCAGAACTCAAAGTCTGAATAATTATGAATAGATACTGCTCAGTCTGTTCTCTTATAATTCTTAGCTACCTGTCTTTCTTGTACATGCTCAGGATCAAATTCCAATCTATTTTAATTAGAGTGTTTATTTGGTGAGTAGATTGTGCTGTCCAGCAGATCAGACTATAATGTAACAGTCTTTTCTGGTCTTAGCATTAACAAGTAGACCTAGTTCAGTCCCTACCAAATATTACTGTGCCTGTGTTGTGAAGTTGTATTGGCTAGTACTAATACATTTCATGAAAATATAAGTACTGAGCATTATGATGAACTAACGAAGTTGCACTGCAATTAACAGGTGTTATATCTGCTTAAATTAGTTGATAATTTGGTCTGCAGCAAATGATACATAACACAATACTGAAAAAATAAAGTCCTCAAAGAGTGATTACTATCAGATCTCAACTGTGTTCCCCCTAAAATGACAAATTCAGGTACGGTATCATGACTCCTAAAAAACCAAAGTTTTATACACAGAGTATGAAATATCATATCTTCTATATCTGTTTCTGTCAATACTGTACTTGTTTTGGCTAGATTGAACCAGTAAATTGAAGATGAATTTCTTCTTAAACATTTTTGTAGGCCATATCTAATTGATATTTCACTTGGGTTACTTTTATTTCTACATTAACTTCAGTTAACTTATTTCAGACTTGTCTGAGTGAAAACAGAATCAAGTCCACAGACTTGAGCTTGATTTTTAGATAATTGTGGCTGCTTATAAACAACTCAGGCACAATTAAGTGGAGAACAAAATTCAAAAATGTGGAACTACAGAGGGATTTCTTTTTAGTAAGCATTATTTCCAGGAGATCAATCTTTTAATTACAACTGTGCTGTCTTCCCAGTGATGGGAATGGGTAAATAAGTATGTTAGCACTGGCTATAGCCTTCTCTGTAATATGTTGATGCTATGAAATGCGCTGATTCCCATATCTAACACTTTCATTCACTGACTGTATGCTTCTCTAAGTGAATCAGTACTTTCTAAATATACCGTATGACTTACTACTTGGGAAACCATTTCCCAGTGCCTACCCCATTTGTAGAAGTTGATACAAGCAGCAAATGCCACTAGCAGTATAAGTCTAAAATGAACTGTCCTGCTAGGCGTTTGCTTTCTGTGCATTTGCTATGCTGTACTTGCCCCTGGCAAGTTACAAATGAGGTAAGAAACATGACTTTTTGAGGGAAAAAAAGCCACAGCCTTAAAAAAAAAACCAAAGGAACAATAACTAGTTTTAGCCATGCTGAATTAAATACGCCTACAAGTCTGCACAAACCATTTGTAGCACAGCATGGGCCTGGTTTTTCTTTTGCTGTGCTGCGGTGACTTGATTGAAGTCCATAGGCCTGGTTTTGTAGAACACAAATCTCCACATGGACAGGTCTACTTGCTAGCACTACCTTCACTGAGCCTGTGAACCATCTGCCAGCTTTCATGTGAGAGCCGCTTAGACACCAGAACATGCCCAATAGCTGTCAGTGAACAGTCATGCCTAAAAACTTCTCTGTTATCATTGTGCCAGTAAAAAACTTTCTCAGGTTCCATTGCTGGACAATATACAGTGGCGTCGGTTTCACTGATACCATGATCACTCAGTTGTGCAAGCAGGACTATGCAGGCACACAGTGATAAATCCAAGCCACTCCTTTATGGGCTAACTTTATGGGTACCAAAATTTTTATGAGCTACTACAGGCAATGCTACAGTACAAACCTAGTAGTTAGATGCTATAGTCATGTTGAGCTTCTTGAACAAATAACCTTTTTTGGAGACAATTTGTATTCAACAGACATGTCTGCATAGCAAATGTTTGAAGTGCAGTAGCTGTGTACACATTGCTTCTTTTCCCGACTGTCCTTGGAAAGAGCTTTAGAGTAATTCATCTGTATATTACATGTAGGCAAGTTCTTCTGACATGATAAAAGTCTAGATCCTAGAAAAATCCCTGAAGAAACTGTGTTTAAATCAGCTGAATTTACACACAAGTAAAAATTATTTAGTCAGCTGCATCATTCTTCTACCAGCACCAACCTGGTCCTTGAAGTTTATTGCCCACTTCCGTGCAACAGGTTGCAATTGTCAGATTGATGTAGTTTAAAGCATTGAAGCTCCTGCGTCCATGGTCCAAAGATAGGTAGTAGTTTTGCTTCCACTGCTTTTTTGGAAGGGGTGATACACATATGCATTGACTGAACTTTTATTGGTCCTCTGCATTGTTCATATATCGGCTTCTGCTTCTGCATAGATTTGCAAAAGATCAGAGACACAGCAAGAGGCAAAGCTCAGATTTGTACTAGTCTAAATGTTGGCTTATGTACACTGCTGAGTTCAATCACAAGCGGGCTACCATATATCACATGAACGAAGTTATTTGACTTTTAGGTTCTGCCTTGGAAAGCTTTATGCAGTAGCATGGTGGCACATGTAGCTTGTTTGTATCCTTATCTCTTTGCAGGGAAAGCACCTGGCTCTGCAAGTGTCATACAGCAAGCACACCAGACCCAAAACAGACCTTACTCCTAAAAAGTTTGTGTTTCAGTCTTCACCAGTCAGCATAGCCATAAGTGGGTTTTTTTTGTGAAGAGAGCTGTAGAACAGCCCCATGCCTTTTGTTCAGCACTGCCAGGCTAGAGACAACAGAGACCTCAAGACATCTTTCATATCCACTTGTCATTTTTCAGGATGAGGAGCAGCTGGCATCTCTCCTCTGTGGCCTTGTCAGCAAGCCTCTTGTTCCATCCTGAATCTATTATGGACCATTTTTCCCATGACTGAGTGTTCAGGTTAATGCTGATGTTGCTATGCCTCAGTAACAGCCCTTTGATGTAATGGATAACTTTTCCCTCTGCCAGTTAATACCTCTCATGTAATACAAATATTAAATCTTTGACTCCTCTGCTTCTCTTCATACCACCATAGAGTTCTTCTCCTCTGTGCTATACTATTGTTTGAACCACTGTCTCTTGTTCCCTCTTTGTGGCCCTATTCAAGACCTTATTTGCCTTCTGAAACTGCTCTCCTTAAAGCTTCTGGTGTTGCTTCTGACCTACCATAGGTGGTAAGAGAGGAGTTTGTCCCAGTTTCCATTCAGTAATTTCCATTTCTGCAGCAGCAGAAACAGATTTGCTTTGTAGGAGTCTCAGAGCCAAATCTCTTATTACTGGCAGAGCTAGGACCTCACTCAGGGTTAATAGCATTTCTGATGAGTGTCTTATCAGTGAGGGTGTTTGATACAGAGAGTGTTTAATGTCTTTTAGTCATCATTCACTTGTCCATAGCTTGGTTTAATTTGGCCTTTGAGCAGAAATTCTCCAAACATCAGATGATTCATGAGCACCTGTAGACAGCTAGAAGTGTCTGATGATTTAGTACTGCCATCACTTGCTATTAGGTCCATGATCATCTATGTGTGTAACATGCTACAGCTGAAAAGAGCAGAGCGACCTAAAGGGCAGACTACTTTAGGAATATGAGAGAAATAAGTAATTTATTCCTGGGAGCTCTACCCTTTGGCTGTACCGATGCAGTTCCAGCCCCTTATTTAAAGCAGATGGTGCATGATACCATGCTCTAGGCAGTAGATGGGAATGGGGATCCTGAGCAGAGAGCATTTAACTTGTCAGTCACAATTGTGTCCTTACCCAGAGTGTGAAGATCCCTGTAGAGAGGACCAAACACCTGACCTAGCCAGCCAAGCCTCCCAGCGCTAGAAGCTAGGAGGCAATGAGGCAGCAGCAAGAGGTATCTGCTCTTTGTCTCTGTTACAACTGTCAGGTTTTATGCCTAAGGAAGGAATGAGAAAGCACTTTATTCAAATAGCATATTATGTAGCTTTGTGTGTATATGTGTGCTCACATGTGAAGAGGGTAGCTGGAGGGGGAAATGTGGTCATCTCTGGTTAAAATAACTGCAAGTATGCCAATAAGCTTAGCAAATTGTTAAATAAAACAGAAGCCAGACTATATAGAAGACTAACTGCTAGTACTTTTAAAAAATGTAGCCCTTCGGCAGCCCATCTCATATACACGTGTCTCTGAAGCATAAGAGAGGCAAAGCAATTCCCATCTTGCCCTGGTTCATTGCATTAGGGGACCTTGAGAATAGGAAATGGCATCTAGAAATGTGGAGCTCTCCAAAAGACAGACTTTCCCATTAATGTCAATGAAATGATTTCTAGTTTCATAATAAAGTCCTCTGCATAATTCTTCCACTATTTATATGTCCCATAAAGATTCAGCCTGCATGGAATGAAAGGCAAAAGGGGAGCGAAGGGAATAAGATGGGAGAGGGAAAAAAAACCCTTCCAACAATTTATCAGATTACTCATAGACCGGGGAGCTGACAAAGAGTGCACCCTGTCCTAGAAAAGAAATGGTTGAAACCACATCATATTTATTTCAGTAGTGCAGATGAGGGATGGTGTGTTGTATTACATTTCTGTACTTCACACCGCGTTTTCTCCCTCTGCTGGCACTTGGATGCAACGAAGTTGTAGCTAATAGAAAACAGTAAAACTCTCAAAAGACTGAAGCACTTAGGAATCTCAGAACTCGTGGCATATGCAGAAAAATTAGATTGTACCATGCTTCAGTCCAATTAGTCTTGGAAATGGCTGACAAGCATCTCATGTACAGACAAGAATAATTCTTACAGCAAATTTAAATACATCTAAATGCAGCCCTCTTTCCTTTAGAGAGACAGCAGATATTCTCACTTGTTAATGTTAGAGTAAATATAGCCAAAAGAGGCAAACTTGGAAGTTATTTATAATGTTCTTTATAGGAAAAATTCTGGTCTGTAATTTTAGAAATAGTATTTATTGGTTTTACATAACAATGACATTCTGTGTACTTATAGGAGTTACTGATTCACCACTTTGTGGTTTGTTTATTTTCTCATTTTCTCTTGAAAATATTTCCATAATATACAGACCTAAGAGAAAAACTTTTGCTATAGGACAGTTACATGAAAAATATTCTGCCCCATGTATTAAAAAAAAAAAGAAAAATGAAAGAAAGAGATTAATTTTGTTCAGAGAAAATCATTAAAACAAGGAGTTTCTAAGTACATTTATGTAATCTTACTAGCAGTAAGTATTTATTAATAATACTGCCTTATGGGAGAAAATAAATGCTACAGACTCACTTAAAAGAGATAACTAGCAAATAAAAATGTAATCTTGATTAAAATGTGAGTACTGCTTTCCACTCCATAAGACTGGGGTTCTAACCTTATAAATAATGTTATTCTAATCACTACAAACTGTGAACTATAAATCTTTGAAATATTTATCAATTTTGTGTGGAAATATTTATACATTTCCATGTAGCAAGTGAGATTCAGCAGTATTGAACTAATAACATTAAGCTGCTTAACTATTCTTTGAGATACTGTAGTAAATATTACAGCTATTTTGTGGTTGAATAAACTGAGGCAAAAAAAAGTTTATACAACAGAGTCTAGGATTACTGGTTTCTAATCTCCCTTTTATTGTGATATGTATTAAAGGCAGGTGGAGGTTTGTGGCCTTTTTTTTTTTACTTTTTTTGCTTTTGAAGGCATGCATTTAGAGCAATACCTGATGAGGCTTAAAGAAGTATTTAGTAGGAATTTAGCTAGGGGAAAATACTGGCAGATGCTAAGGAATATTCAAGTTCAACAAAGACATCTGCAAGGAGTGGCAGTGTTGGGAGAATAATTCTGTAGTCAGCAATAAAGGAGGACTGAGTTAGCTGCCATGGCAGATGCAGGTTGGGACTGGTATGTCCGGGGAACTTTTCAGCAGTTGAAGGGGCCAGTTAAAAGAACAGAAGGTGTACAAATGGGTAAAACTTCAAAACATGGCATTAATAGTAGTAGTAACAGTATAAATAGGAGCATTTTTTTTTATGCTATATAGACACTGTCCAGTTGTCTGCCCAAACCTGAAACAGCTTAATCAATGGCTGATGTTTCTTCAACACAGACTACTTTCCTACCAGTAGGAATTGCTCTGTGAAGATTAGTGAGATATTTCTCTGTTGCCCTGGAAAAGCACAACATCTTTTATTAATTTCTTAACCAAACCCAGGATGCTGCCGTAGTAGGCACTGGTACAGTCATCCATCTCCTTGATTTTATTAACTGTCCTGAACTCAGAAAGGTGAATGTTTTGTTTTGTTATGTTTGTGATGGATCAACTTCATTATAACATTTAAAGATTACAGAAGATGTATAAAAGATGTATACAAAATTTGTTTCCAAAAAGAGATGGGAAAGGTTTGCACAGAGATTTTACCCCTTTGCGTTATTACAGCTGAATGCAACAATAATAAATCCTCCAGTCTTTCAGACTCACTTGCTGTGACCACAGCTTGCCCAGAACAAGACAGGTTGTGGAGTTCATAGAGATGCGTCTTCTCTTTTCTTGTAGCTGCAGTGGCTACTTTGAACTTGTTTTTTTTCTCTAGCCTAGATGAAAATAAGCCTTTTAAAAAATAATTGCCTCTTCCTTTTCTCCCACTGTTAATTGCCTGTTGATACCACGTGTAAGGTGTAAGGCTCTTTTCCCTTCTACCAAAATGAATATTTCCATTGCCCAAATACATAAGCATCTCCTTGGCTTGAGTCAGTTGTAATTTTTTTAAGGATGAACTGCTAAAACATTCTCATACTATGGGAAATTTTAAATGTACACTCATGTTCCTAGTTTCATTGCTGTTCTCTTTGAGAACCTCATATAAGGCCTGTTGATGATTTGACAAGTGGGGAATTTCCAGGAGTGGTTTTCACATTGGGCATACTACATAAGACAAGAGGATGTTGTTATGAGTGGATACTTAAATAAATCCTATATGTTGAAACCAAGGCAGTGTCTAAGAAAATCCTCTTAAATTGTGAGTCCTGGGCACATTTCCACAAAGATTAGAGTTAAGTTACCTAATGGAGTTTTGGAAAGACATGGTTGGATATGCCCTGAATTGAAACTGCTGGATATAACTATAAAACAAGCCTGTGCTCTCTGAAAGGATGAGTCCTTTAATAAGTGCTTAAATACTTTGCCTATCACAGACATGTTATTTTCTTTTATGTATATACTTAAGTATTAATAAGCTATTTGTGTACCACTACTCTTTTTGTTCTCTGTCAACAGAGTACATGATCTGGCCTCATTAAAAATCACTGTAAATGAGTCCCAGCTCTCGTTGAAGTATACCTAACATTTTGAACTGTTGCTCTTGGTGTGAATTTGTAACTCCAAATGTTTTTTTGCACATATGTACATTGACTTCAGTGATATTCCCCATTCTGGGCAGAAGATGAAGACTGGTAATTTAGCAAAGGTAGAGCTTGAGAAAACTGAACAGGGAGATCTGAATTCTTATGTCAGCATTTTATGGTTAAATTCAAGTGTTTCCTTGAGTTATCTGTTTATCTGTGATTGTCTTCAGTTCACTTTTGTAGGCCTTATGGAGTATGTTGCAACAGAGTGAACCATTTTCCATCTTTGTCAAATTGCATGTGGAAATGGTGTGCTAAATAGACTTTGAAGATTGTCTCTGATTTGTGTTTAGCAGTTAGTAATGGCTATTGCTGCCATCTCCAAAATATAAGTGTTGCAGTTATTACTGACTTTGTCTGAGTGCTAGAAAATATATACTGAAACTGGTAAGAGCAATGCTGATTCGAATCGTGTATTGAAGTAAGAGGGCCAGTCCAAATAAATGCCAAATACTTACAGCTTCTATTGGCTTCTGTGACTTTGGAAGTCTGCTTTTTGAACTCGGGCCTTCAGAAAATATTTCTTTTTCGTTTAATTATGTCCTGACAGAGATGTGGGTTTTGGTGCTTCTTTCTTCCCCTTTCTCTAAAAAACTATATGGAGGAAATTTTTAGTTTCATTTGTTGTAAGGACAGTTCTCCCATCCCTTGCCCTGTGGTCAAATGTAGCTTCATATGTTGGCCAGCTGATTGTAAGAATTTCTTTCAGGAAAAGTATGTCAGCAAGCATGATACATCTTGCAGTGACATGTGCATTTAATCATGAAGTAACAGGGACTCAGCAAAACAAATATGAAAGAGTTTCAAGCACATACCGAGATAGTTTTCATAGAGCTTTTACACAAGTGAGTAAAGATAACTTGCAGAGGAGCCTCTTCCAATCAAAAAGACCTTTCCCTTCCCTGGGTATGTTTTGGGGGAATACACAAATGTGGTAAGAAGCACTTCAATAGCAAAATTGAGAGGAAAACATAGTCATATCTATTAACATATATATATATGGCTACTAGAGTTGATATGTATATGCCATTAAAAGGAAATATATCTGTACAAATTGTTACCAATATCCTAACAGTGCTCTTTATTTTTCATTCTTCTGCATAGACAGTGTCTTTCTCCTTCCCTAAAGATAGATCTTACTGGAGCAAAGGCCCAATGACACAAAATTTCACCATATGGACGATTTGTTTGAATGGGACAGGTAAGTTGAGATTTTTTTAACTCGTTTTACTCTTTTTGCTTCAGAATATATATAGAAAAAAGGAAATAATTATATATTTCTCTCAAAGTACATATTAGTCATATACTTTTTGCATATGTGCTCAAGTAGGTGATTGTGCTGATGAGAACACAGCTAGCTTTGCAAACTGCCTAATTTTTAAGGCATAATCAGATTTTGCTTGTGCATTGAATATGTCTGCTCCTATATATGATTTTATCTCCTATATATGATTTTATGAGCCATGAATTCACAGGTGTTTTTGGGTTTTTTTTTTTTGCCTAGCTTACCGTTCCTGGCTCCAAAGAATTCAGTTTCTGAAAGGACAAAAAATTTGGGAAGGGCTAAAAACTGGGCTTAGACATTGATTTCTTCCTTTTTATGTCTGCTTGTATTGCTATATGTTAATGGCATTCTTTTATGAACTATGGTGCAGTATATGTTCATGCTGACTCAGGAATTAATCTATTGTGTATGCCTGACAGCCTAGTCCTAATAGCTTTTTGCACTATTAGCACGTCACAATAGGAAAGACACATTAATGTGTTTTTAATGTGTTTTAAGCATGTGGTCCTATTGGGCATGTAAAGTGTTGTAGCAGACACATTTCACGTAAATAACAAGTACATTTAACCTAAAAAAAAAACCAGAAAAATACTTCACTTTGCCAGGAATACTTATTTGCAAAGTACAAGAGCTCTCTCCCTTACCTTCCTTGTGGCAGTTGGTCAAGATGTTGATGGGAAACAGATACTTGTTTCATAGATTCTCTGATTCTGTGGTTCTAGTGTGCAGTATTCAATGTGACCTTATTCATGGATGTAGGAAGATGCCTCACAACTGACCTTAAGAAACAAAAGGTATAATGTAAGAGAGCTAGCAAAAGGAGGAAAAGTGTGATGGGAAGGATGAGAGGGAAACACCATGAGATTTAAATACTCCATGTGAAATCAAATTGAAAAAAATGGTAGTACTGATCATGTCTGAGGCAAATGCACCCAGTGAAAAGTTATATTTGATTATAACACTATGTATCTTTTCCTTTTTGTCTTTTGTCAGCTTTAGCCTCACACAGTTTTGTTCATCTCCACACTCTGCTATACAAATATTCTGCATTATCAATCTCAATTTGGTGTCTTATACTTTTTGCTTGTGTGTCCTGGAATAGCATAACTCAGGATGGTACCTCAGTATGTGTGCAATGAAGCCCAGGCAACACCACATTTCTTCAACACTGGGTATGCTTGCTTTATTATGAGTCAGAGAGCTTTGAGAAATTTATGTAATACCTTACAAAGCATGTATTATTCAATGAATATTTCAACTTTCCCAATTTTTTTCAGAACCCCCTAAAACCTGAGAAATATTGTCGTCAAGGCAATATGGTTGTAATTCAAATTCTTCAATTTATTTTTGCAGAAATTTGTAAGCATTACTGAAGCTTTGTTGAGAAATTTCTACCCAAAATAAAATATGTTTTGCACACTGCTTGCAATCATTTACAGAAAGTCTGTATTGCAGCAGGTGGCCACATACAGCATGTGGATCCTGTCTCCTGTCAGAAAGGATTATGAGTAACCAGTGAATTTGAAAATTTGGTTATGAAAATATCATATGAAAATGATGACCTTTTTTTCTCTTTTATTTTAACTTCGGTTTTTTTTATCAGATTTTTCTCATATGAAAATGTCACCTGAAATTCATAGGTATAAGTGAAGGATTGCTTATGTACTTCTGGGCATATGAGCATAAACATACTGATTTTTCTGTTTAGTTGACTCAAAGTATTTGCACAATGAAAAGTTATTAGATAATAGAGTGAATCATTGGAATGAGTTGGCCTACTAAGCCAAACTGCAGCTCTGTCAGAGTCCTAAAAGGAAAAGTGAAACAAAGAGAGGAGAAATTCATGTTCTCAGATATAGTATGAGAAGAAATGATAACAGAAGACTCCTATGTTGTTTTTGGAATTTATATACATACATACTTTTGAAATGAAAGTTCT
Source organism: Urocolius indicus (assembly GCA_013401255.1). Classification (NCBI taxonomy): domain Eukaryota; kingdom Metazoa; phylum Chordata; class Aves; order Coliiformes; family Coliidae; genus Urocolius; species Urocolius indicus. Next base: position 415,191 of record WBNH01000274.1, on the reverse strand, counting down.
TTTTAAAAGAAATATAGGACAATTTAGGTTCCTCTGCCTCTCCCAGAATACTATTGCGGAAAAGTAACTCAGGCCTTGCATTGAATTTATACTGTTAGATTCAGCAATTTTATACAGTAATAACAGCATTCCCTGTCACTGTATTTCTCTAGTATGCTGTACATTCAACATCCTATATTACTTTTTCTGTAGATCCACTCAGCCAATTGTTAATAGATAAACTAATTTGAAATTCTAGATAATCTTGCTGATTTGTTATCTGTGAACAGTGAGTAAACGCTACAGTGTTCAAATTAGAAGCAATTACATTCTCTGTTTCTGTCCTTATCCTTGATTATAGTCTTTGCTAATCTTGATATTTCAAATATTTTGTTCAGCTGTCTTCACACTAATTTTTCCACAGTCTCTGTAATATGGCCATTTTACAAGTTCCCTGGGAACAAAATTTCTACCTTGGTACTGGAGACTTGCTGCACAAAGAACACTTCAATTGCAAGTGTAATGAATTGTTCTGGGTAAAGGGTTGCTCCCCCTGGCTGGGACCACTCCACCAGTAGACAACAACAGCGGGGAAGGTAATCTGTGGACTAAGCAGGGGGTGCTCCACACTTCTGCAAGCTTGCAGCCTGGGAGCTCCCTTTGCCTGTGGCTGCCTGCGGCTCTGAAGTGAAAAGAAATATTACAGAGCTGAGGGGAGGAAAAAAAAAAACACAAAGAGAAGGAGTGGGAAGTCAGGATTTTAATGCACAAAATTCCACATAATGAATATAAACAAGGGAGAAAGATCAAACAAGGGTGCTGTGCCTTCACACTCATTTCATGAACTTCTCCCAAATCAGTAATGTTTGCTCCATCTGCAATTCAGCCCAGGCTTCCTCACTGTTAAACCTTGAAGAAAATGACCCATATTTTGTTATTTGTCATAATCTTTATTCTTACAGTAGATGTGGTCGCCTACATTTAGGGGTATTGAATTGCCCTGTGGAGGCTGGCATCTCTATCCATTGACTGAAAAAGGAATCTAGAAAGATCAGTTTCCTAAGGAAGATATCTAAAAAGCTTGTCCATAGCTGAAGGTTATCCCCTTCACCCAGTACATATTCCTTTTGCACCATTATCTAGAAGTACAGAACAGAAATATTTTGTCTGATTTCTCCCTTAAGAAAGTTATATTTGGAGACTGTTGCACAAGAAAAAATCTCTGCAAATTGATGCAGAGTATTGTTATTTTTTTACCCTCATTATTTCCTCTTGCCTTGGCTTATTTTTATAGTTCTGCTTTTCTTCCTCCTCACCAGATTGTTTATACTTAAAAAGAAATAAGCCTTCTGCTTGTTGCATAGTCAGTTCTCTTTACATTTTCCTTAACTTAACATTGGTTTTTGTTGTCCTTTTCCATGTTTAGACATAACCAGGATAAATTTCAATGACAGCCTTTCCAACTGTTTCTAAATATTTCTCACTTTTCTTGCAGACCAATTTCCATATGTTACAAAATTCAAATCAGAATTCCATAAAGAGTCCCCTCTATACCTTCAGCCCAAAAGTGAAGGGGTTCAGTTTGTTCAGGTGGAGCTCGCTTTCTACGCCCCCAGCACCAGCAAATCTGTTGGGTGTAGGAGTATGGTGGAGCAGGCCGCCCACAGCCACCTGCTCTGCCAGAGAGCCCAGAACCTTACCAGCACAGTGCCAAGGCACCAGCTCGGGATGGGAGGCTGCAGGAAGCACAGATCAGCCAGGAGAGATGCTATTTCACTTATCCCTTGCTTGCTCCTGGGTGACTTTTGCTGACAAAGATAAAAATGGCTATTGGGTGGGGTTTTATTTTGAGGAACTTTTTGTGGTTGGTTTTGTTTTGTTTTGTTTTGTTTTTGTTTCCCTCCTGGCAAATTACTTGCTCATCTTACTTACAGAATTTTAGTCTGTTGGAAGAGTATAACTTTAGTTTTCTAGCTAGATGAAAAATAGTGTAACACAGAGTATAATTACTTCATCAATAAACTGGTTAGTTGTGTGCACAACTTACTATTAGAGCTGTGATTGTAAGGGATGGAAGTTTCATGATTTCTGCTAGAGCATTATTTTTATGTAGACAAGCTCTTAAGCAAGATTTTATCAGGTATTTTTCTAAAAACATCCACAAACAGCCCCCAACCAAAACCAGCTCACCAAAACTCCTTGAAATTCTCCCAAACCACCCTCCTGAAAGAAAAGGAAAAAAAAAAAAAAAAAGAAAAAAAAAATCAAGCCCAAAACCAGACTTCAAGCTTCATACATGAAATTAGAAGCTACAGACCCTTTCTGCCATGTAAGCACCTGGCTAGCATGAGCAGGTTGAATGTGGCTATTCAGCTGTACCACTGTAGATGCTGCACAGTTGCTGTAGTCCAGCCTCTCTGATCTTTTAACACAGACTCAGTGAGGGAGAGAGAGATTGCATATCAGCTCCAGCTCAGCACTAGAAAACCTTACAATGTGTTATTGCAACTGTGGGATTTCAAACTGGAAATCATGAGCAGTCCTCAACAAGAGTTATCCTGACAACTCCCCTTACTCACTAGGGAATGGACATTTTCTCATGAAAGACGATAAGATTAATAGAATAGAGATTAGGTCAGTGATTACTATTTTATTAGCTAAGCTTTCTTTTCAGTTATCTATAAGGTTAATTACAATTCCATGAATTACGACCCCTCCTATTGATTTCCCAAACCTAAAGAACTCTGTATTGCTAGGATCTAGCCAACATGTGTTGGTTAAATACAGACTACCCCAGATTAGCCTGCTGTCTGTACTGGGAGAAAGTTGGGTGGCTTCCAGTACCTCTTCACCAGCCAATTGGATTGCAGATACCTGAACTTGCCCAGGGGCTTGGGATGGTCTTAAGTGTTTTGGAGGGTGCACTATGGGCTATATACTAAGCCCAGTTCTCCTGCCACTATTCCAAAAAGCCTAGCTGATGCCCTCTCTCCATGGCCCTTTTACATTGTTCCTTATTATTTTTTTTTGCCTGCAGATAGTTTTAAAACATCCACTTTTACTTTATGAACCTGTAGAGACCTGAGTATGATCTGATGTGAGCCATGACTACATTCTCTGGGACAGCTCTTCTAGTCTTGAAGAGCTTAGCTGTACTTTGTGTTCTTTGGGTAAAGCTGCATATTTCTTACAGTGTCTTAGTGTCTTGGAAGGGCGAAGAAGGAGTTGGCAATAAGATTCCTTAGCTTGATTTTCACCTTTTCCCTCTGTTTAAATTTCTTAACAAATTCTTTTAAAATGTCTAAATTTCTTTTAGCTAGAAGAGGACTATGATTCAAAAATCTGTATGAGTATTCCTTAAGAGTTTCTTAAATATTTGTTTAAAAAAAAAATCAAAAGAAATAGTGAACAGACCTATTTCTTTCTGATGAGAGAAACAGAAACTTAGAATGAGAGGTACAGTACCTGAAGAATAACATTTATTTACATTAGGCTATAAAGGTACTGCTGAGGAGTTTGCAATCCCTTGATCTCCCAATGATTTCTGGTAATAATGTGATCATTTTGCAATTTTTATTACTCTCTTTGTCACATAAATAAGGCATCAAAGTTTTAATACTTTGTGAATAGTATTCTCTAAATTACAGTAATGTAGTGTACTACTTTGACCTTTTCAATATTGTGTGATATGGTTGACTGGTCTTTCTATTTATAGCTGTGCTGAGGAGTATGGCATGAGTGAGTGGAACCAGCTAATGAAAATATAGAATACTGGAAAACTCCACAGAAGGTCCCGTGTTAGAGCATCATATAGTATTTCACAAAATGTATAGCATTAAGTATTGAAATTTTGATAAATCATTCTTGTGACAAAAGGTATAATGAGATTAGAAATTGCAATAAAAAGATTAATCCTTTCTAATGACATAGATTGTGCCTATGTGGGAAAATGGTGTGAATTTAACTTGATCTCATTATACTCCTAAATTTGTAATCTCATTTTCCTCCTCAGATCCTTCAATTAAGAAGGCAGCAGTGTGTGTGTGTGATTGGGTGTGATACATGCTATATTTGGGGAATGTTACTTAATCCTTCAACTTCAGCACACCAGGAAGTGACTAAGCCTCGAAGCAGAGGGAAATTTCCCTCCTAAGATTTCGGAGAGTCTTTTGGTTCTTATTCAGGGTTCTGCAGAACACAACCAGTGTTGACTGGCTCCATAAATCTTTCCCGTTCCAGTGGTCTGAGCCCTTTAAAAACTTGTTTCAGGCTGTGAAGAGAGACACATGTGGAATAATTAGAGCACAGAACTTCACAGCCAGCGCTTAGATTACAAAGATGATGTTTCAGACATCAGCACTGAGTAAGAGCTATGATTTGAAACACGACACAACTGCAGTGGACCTGGAAGCCTGTCTTATGCTGCCAGTATTCTGTGTCATAATTTTTTACTCATTTGCTCCATGAAGCGGATGGCTGAGGAAGAGGTGGGAGGGAAATGAAGAATGTTATTTCTTGGGAGCAAGTTACATCTTTTCTCTTTCCTTATTTACCATATTCTTTCAGATATGCTCTCTAAGTACTAAATGATTGTAGTCAATGCTCTGACAGTTTTTAACTGTGCTCATTTGTCCTGAGAGCATAAAGGACATAAGAAGAACCCAACTATTCCTGAACATCCATAACTGAAAATGGGAGCAAATGCAGGAGCATCTTTCCCAATGTGTGCATGCATAGCTCAAGTCAAAGGTGAAGTAAGAGTCCAAACCTAATACTCTTATATAATCTCCTACCTCCTCACTGAGAAAGAAATATTGTAGAATCCATGTTTTAAGTTGCTCTCCAGGCTGGATATGCAGCGATTTCTTTCTCAACCTTGGACTACGAATATTCATGAACAAGTAATGAGACATTTAAGAGCTCAAATTAGTCTCTTCTCTTAGCAACTTCCTTCTTCCCACACCTCAAAACACTCTAACTAGTCCTTCCCTCTTTATAATCCACCTCCAGCATTTAAACAACACACAAGCTTCCAAAACATAAGTGCTTCAACAGGAATCCATCTAACATAATTGTCTGTCCAGAGAGGGAAGACATGAGGAGGGCTGGATGGCATAAGCAAGCTTCTGCTCCCCTAGCACAGACACCAGGGACAGGAAACATCTACCACTAAGAAGCTGTGTACACACAGTCCAGCCTCCAGGCTGTGACACTTTGTTGGTGTATCTAGTAGCTATAGTATAGTTGCAATGCACAGTTTAACTCTTTTTTGTTTTACTGCAGTCTCTGACAGTTCATGGCTTGCACACTGCTCATAAGAGGATCTCTATGCAGTAGGACACCCACGCAAATCTTCCTGTATGTGTGCCTGTGCCTTTGTTCTAAGCCCTACGGAGCGGAGTCTCTTCCCCTGGGCTCCTTCCTTGTTTTCCATTTATCTATCAGTTATTTGCTTACAGCTATCCTGCTTATTCATTTTTTCCATCTCTTTCTCAGTCTGTCTCTTGATGGCTACTGAACAACTTGTTGCACTCTTCCTCCACTCTCCTGGTTTCTGTCTCTTCCCAGCTGTCAATTTTAAGGCTTCCCAAACTATTTCCTGTCCCCCAAATATCAGCCCCTGCCCATCTGTTTTGTTACTACTGTCATTGGGATCTCCTTGTTTTCTTCCTCTCCACTGCTCTAGTCCAACAGAAATCATAGAATCATAGAATCGGGGAATGCTAGGGGTTGGAAGGGACCTTTAGAGATCATCTAGTCCAAACCTCCTGCAGAAGCAGGTTCACCTAGATCAGGTCTGAGCAGAAAAGCACAAGATGAAATCTCCCCAAATTTGTGCATGCAGGCTATGTTGCTGTAGCTCACCTCAGACTTGAGGTGATAACCTGTAAGTAGCTTTTCCTTAGAATATGCGATTGATAGTGAGGGTAAAGGAAAATGTATAAAAACTTTTCAGATGGTTAATGTAGCACAGATTTTCACAGCAATGGGTACACTTTTAACAAAAAGAAGAAAAAATCTCCCATCATATTTCCAATCCCCTCATCAAAGCATAACATGGATAACTGGATTTTATTCCATTCATCATTTACAGTTTTTTTCTAATTTGGACAGAGCTCTGTGGGTAGAGAGTGTGTTATATTCTATACTCTACAGAGCTAATTAACTCGAGGCAGACAGTGGCATGGAACACAAAAGTTTGTCAAAGCCATTAGCGACTGAAACCACACTCAAAATAGAAAGTGCTGGGCAACCTTAGTATCATGTAGAATTAAGTAATGCCTGTAGTAAATAGTTTGCTGTTAATAGAGTGGCTAGAAACTCAGTTCAAGGAGGAGTATAATTCCAGGCTATGCAGAATCAGAAAACGTTGCTCACAGAAAATTATTACCTTGTACAGTTCTGTGTGTCTATAAAGTTACCAAATGCAGGAAGATTATGTTCTGGTTTTATTACAGGTGCCTTGAAGTGGGATTTTTTTCATACAAAAAATATTGAAGAATTCCTTTCGCCTCACCCTCCACCACTCACCATCCTCTGTTTCTGGAACTATTTTTAGCTGTCAGTGAGGAGGAAATTGTTGGTCTCTGTTCAAGGATCACTTTTGCCAAGCTCAGGATCAGAGTATCCCAGCAGTCAGGAAATCAAGAAAGGGAGCCAGAGATCTCCTTGGTTAGATAGGGAACTATTGGGTAAACTCAAATGGAAAAAGAGAGTCTATAGATCATGGTAGGAAGGGATGGCCACTTAGGATGAATATAAGACTGTCATCAGAGGATGTACAGAGGCAACTAGGAAAGCCAAAGCCTCGTTGGAGTTGTACTTCTAACTAACCCTAGATGCAACGTAGGCCCACTGTTGAATAAGGGAGGTGCCCTGGTGAGAGAAGATACAGAGAAGGCAGAGTTGCTGGATGCCTTCTTTGCCTCTGTTTATGCTGCTGGAGACTGTCCTCAGGAGCCCCAGAGTCCAGAGGAAGTCAGGTTAAAGGAGAAGATCTGTTTGTTTGATGAGGACTGAGTTAAGGATCAGCTGAGGAATCTGGATGTACATAAATCCATGTGCCCTGGTGGGATGCACCTGCGGATGCTGCGGAGCTGGCAGAAGTCATTGCTAAACCACTCTCCACCATCTTTAGTACATCATGGAGAACTGAGGACTGGAGGAAAGTAAATGTCACTACAGTCTTCAGAACGGGCAAGAAGGATGACCAGGTTAACTACAAACTAGTCAGCCTCACCTCCGTGCCTGGAAAGGTGATGGAACTACTTTATGCTGGGTGCTGTCTCTAAGCATTTAAAGGACAAGAGGGTCATTAGGAGCAATCAACATGGCTTTACCAAAGGGAAGTCATGTTTGACCAACCTGACAGCCTTTTATGAAGATGTAACCAGGTGGATAGATGGCAGTAATGCAGTGGATGTGGTTTATCTGGATTTCAGTAAAGCATTTGACACCATCTCCAACAGGATCGTCACATCAAAAGTGAGACAATGTGGGCTAGATGATCAGGTAGTGAGGTGGATTGTTAACTGGTTGAAGGGAAGAAGGCAGAGAGTGGTGATCAATGGGGCAGGGTCAACTTGGAGCCTTGTGTATAGTGGAGTCCCTCAGGGGTCAGTGCTGGGACTGGTACAGTTCAATATATTTCATTAATGACCTTTGTGAGAGAACAGAGGGCATTGTCATCAAGTTTGCTGGTGATACTAGAATGAGAGGAGTGGCTGACACACCAGAAGGCTGTGCAGCCATTCAACGAGACCTGGACAGGCTGGAGAAATGTAATGAAATTCAACAAGGGCAAGTGTAGCATCTTGCATCTGGGAAAGAATAACTCCAGGTACCAGTACAAGTTGAGGAATGAACTTTTAGAGAGTAGTGTAGTGAAAAGGGACCTGGGGGTCTTGGTGGTCAGCAGGATGAGCATGAGCCAGCAATGTGTCCTTGTGGCCAAGAAGGCCAATGGCATCCTGGAGGGTATTAGGAAGGCTGTGGGCAGTAGGTCGAAAGAAGTTCTCCTCCCCCTCTACTCTGCCCTTGTGAGACCACATCAGGAATATTGTGTCCAGTTCTGGGCCCCTTGGTTCAAGAAGGACAGGGAGCTACTGGAGAGAGTTCAGCGCAGGACCACCAAGATGATGAAGGAAGGGGAGCATCTCCCTTATGATGAAAGGCTGAGGGAGCTGGGGCTCTTCAGCTTGGAGGAGACTGAGGTGTGACTTCATTAATGTTTACAAATACATAAAGGGCAGGTGTCAGGAGGATGAAGCCAGGCTGTTCTCAGTGATTTCCAATGATAGGACAAGGGGCAACAGACACAAGCTGGAACATAAGAGGTTCCAAAGAAACACAGGGAAAAACTTCTTCACTGTGAAGATGACAGAACCCTGTAACAGTCTGCCCAGATGGGTTGTGCAGTTTCCTTTTCTGGAGACATTAAAAAACCCACCTGAATGTTTTCCTGTGTGACCTACTCTAGGAAGTCCTGCTCTGGCAGGGGGGTTGGACTTCTGTGATACATTCCAACTCTTAAGATTCTGCGATTCTGTGAAATCAGTAACATTTTTTTTTTGTTACAGATATATTTGGTAATAAAAAAAAACGTTGCCACAGTATGTCATCATCTCCTGGTTAAGTGATACATCTGTGAGAAAAAACCTGTTCCATGAAGGTATGAAGAAGTTGTATTATGGGAGTCCCTGTTCTGTGCATCAGGGAAAAACAATATAGTCTAGCTTTTGAATAGGTGCTGGGGAGAAGTAAGAGACTCCTGTGAAAAAAAACTAGGGTATTGTTTTTTTCCCCTCTTCCTTCTCCTACACATTTGCAAAGGTATTGCATAAGTGTGCTGCCCTTTGTGACTATCTTCCTCTGGGGACAGGTACATATCTTATGCAGGTATCTATTCATGAGTTTGTGTATTTCACAAAAGAAAGAGCTCTGCAACATAAGATCAGCTTTTATAACACGAGTCTGCTTTATTTATTTTTTTTTTATATAAGAAAAGTTCCTAAGAGCTGAATAGTCCAGTATCACCATGTTCCCATTTTAATGGGTGGCTACAAAGAAGATGGAGGCTCCCTTGTAAAAAGGAGGAAAAGATGAGGGATAATGCATACAAGTTACTCCTGGGGTAATTCTGATTGGATAGAAAAGGAAAATTTTTCACAATGAAAACAATTATCCATTGGAATAACCTCCGCAGGAAAGTGGTGGATTCCCCAACATTGGACATTAAGATCTGTCTGGACAGGGTGCTGGGCCATATCGTCTACACTGTGCTATTGCCAAGAAAGGTTGGATCAGATGGTCCTTGAGATCTATTCCAACCTGGTGTTCTATGATTCAATGAAATGTATTTTCATAGTGTCTCTCAGCTGGTTCCCTACAGCTGTATGTCCAGTCCCTCATGGCCTGTTTGGATCTAGGTCTCAGGAGAGTTCCTCATCAGACATAAGATTTGCAGACATTTCAAGCTCACAGCTCTCATCTGGCCTGTCCTTCAGACTTTTTTCAGTTTCCCAAAGCAATTTTCCCCCTGGCTACCCGCCTTCTGCTGACTGAGCCAGGTAGCTTAAAGTGCCAGAGAGTGGGATCTTGAGCCAGGATAAGTCTTGAACAGGCAGGGCTCTGGAACAAACCTGGTGTCAGTGCACCATCACTTCAAGCAAGCATACTGGAAGTATTTAGATTTCTCAGGTTTAGCTTTACACAAGCCCAAAGGAGAACAAAATAACTTTAAAAACAATTATAGTCCTTTTGAGGACAGATCTCCTTTTATGTTGCCTTTTGTTTTGCTTTTTACTTCTCTTGCAAGGTGAATCTTTTTTGCCTGTCGTGTAATCAAGTTGGTTGAAATGAGCACAATCTAGAAAGCCACTATGACTTGACGCAAGCTATTCAAGCCGGTAGAAAAAGGTACCCCCTTTCTACCTGCAAGAGCTTATCCTTGCAGGAGTCTGTGCTTTGGCTGCTGTTGTGGTGCTGAGTTTGAAAAAGCAAGCCTTGTTTACCTTATTCTCTCCATGCTGTATTTTTGAATTCCAGTGCTTCTCACTTTAACAAACCTATCATTTTCTACCACAGGTGCCAGAAGGTCACCTTTTAGGAAGCAACCATATGTATAGCTTGTGTGCAGTCTCCCACTTCTTATCTTAAATACATGAGGAAATACATAATCTACCATTTTTTATTATAATATTTTGTTCTTCGGATGGAAAACCAGAAAGACATTCAGAAACTCTACAATAACCATGTATGTTTATCTCACATACTGAAATGTATCGATATATCTGGAAAAAAAATCAAGTTTTTGTTGTGAGTAAAACTGGTGGTGATCAGGGGAACAGGTTTATTTTGAATTGGATAGAAACTGGTTTATACTGTGCTGGAAGTCTACCTACCTCTGGAATAGGTATTACCAAATGTATGCATTCACAGTTATCCCTAAGTTCAAAGAAGAGAAACCCGCTTTTCCAGCAAAATTACCACTTAACATAAAAAAATAGAACATTATGAGTTTCAAGTTAATAGTGCTTGTTATCTCTCCTCCTTCTGCATTCATGGGATTAGTGATGCTTTGTGTGATTTCTTCTCCTTGCTGCCCCATTTCCCCACCTTCCATTAGAGCCATATTCCTACCTAAGTGAATAAATGTACTCACAGATTTTGTTTCAATATATATCCATCTGCTGATTAAGTAGTTTTCTGACAGCATTATATCTGGTTATATACATATATTTCTAAATCTGCTGCACAAAAATAGAATGCAATTAACAGTGCCAAATGACTTTTTGAACCATAACTATTGTATAAAAATACTAAAGTACAGCTTTGAACTGTCTGCAAAATCCTTAGGTGATATAGAGGTCTGTTGTTTTGGAGGACTTCTAAAATATTAGACCAAATTCAATATCCACACTGACATGCAACAATGATCTGGTAGCCTAAAAGCAATAAGCCTGCTTTTCTCTGTTCTGAAAACTTGTGCATCATGTGATTTATAAATCTCTTTCTTTTGTTAAATTGTTTTACTGTCTTAATGATATTTGAATGTACTTAGTGCATTTAAAATGTGAAATAGACAAGCTCTTCAACTTCAGTCCTTCTTATTTCATCACATGCCTGAGCAATGAAAATTAATGCAATGACCTGTCTCATTTTGTTGCAGTAACATGTCACCTTGAGCTGTTGGGAGAGGTCTGAAAGGATCACCTGATACACCTCACCCCCAAGACCTGTTGAACCATTGCCCTTAAAACCTTTATCATATCATGAAGTTTTTATACAATGTAAGTCAGACATGTTCACCTCAGTCTGGACAATAAAATCCTTCAGCCTCTATTTCAGAAGCAAAGATGACCTACTCAGTTATCCAAGTTCATATTCAATTAGTGGTTAAGAATTCCTAATTTAAATACTTCTAGGGAAATCATTAGCTCTTTAGAAAAGATTCTTAGACAAGTTAAGCGTGATTCATATTAACAGTAATTTGTAAGACTTAATTTCACTGAAGATTACATCTATTGTTAAGAAGTGTTAACTTGAGCAGGCAGAAACTGCGGTGATTACGTGCATTATCTACAACCTGGGCAGCTGCTCTGTGTTGTTATTTGAGGCAAGTTCATGCGGTAGTACTGTATTTGGATGGAAAAATTTTTAAAAATGTGGCAGTGTTTACACTCAATGTCAGTTGCAACTGTTTCCAAATAATGCTTGAAATGGTTGGTATAAAGTGCAATGAGACCATTTGTCCTTGAGAACCCTGCAGTAATGGGAGGATGGTTTATGGAGAATATTAATAAAAACTGCAAAACATTGAATGTGGCCTAAATTAAACTAGGTAGCTTGTAGGATCTTTTGTGGTGACGCATAGCAGCGCTTTTTAAAATTGTCCTTTTTTGCATCTATGCTTGAAAGAGCACATCTTTCAAAACCTGGGAACTGATGCTGATGTACACCTTTAGGATCTGAGCCAAAGCTAGTTGTCAGTGTAGGTGCCAGCAAGGCAACCCTGCTGCCATAATGCTTCACCTACCTCAGTGTTTCATCTTCCTCCTGGAAACAGATACCCTGGCAGTTGCTGCTGAGTGGATGAGTAAATATACGTAAACTGCTGATCCATAACAGACTGAATGGCAGAATAGTCTGTATCAGGCTTCCAGTTTGTAAATTTGTGCATCTTTAGTAGGTACAGAGCCTCTCTCCTCACCTATGCTGCAGAGCTCCACACTAGCAGCAAAGTAGTAACAGGCAGATTCAGGCTCAGTAAGCCTGTTAGAGTGTGAAAATGATTCTTTTTGCCATTGATATCTTTCATATAAGGAAAAAAAGAAGTAAACAAAAATGCAGAATTAAGCAAAACTTTAAAATTTTACAGTTTAGAAGAAATCAACTCTCTTCTGTGGAAAGCAAAGACTTCTAAGAGAAAAGGTTAGTTTGAAAGTTAATTTTCTTGCCAAGTTTCACAAGAAATTTTTCAACTATTCACAGCATTAAAATTCCAAAATTCATTTTTCTTTTCCTCCCTTTTAAAACTACGCTTTTTAATAAATAAAAAGATCAATGTGGACAACAATATAGTAATAAAAATTAATCTAGTTAAAGAAGCTCACTTTCCTATTTTTCCATTATTTCCCTTATTATGTGTGTATTGTAATGTACTATCTTTTATCAAAGCGGGCTTGTGCTGTGAAATTAAATCAATAACCACTGTGTCTAAACTGAACTCCGAATGGTAAAAACAAAAACACCAAAACACCTCACATTATTATTTTTTTCCTGTCATTTCTTATTTATTTTGCCTCAGCTTTATGCTGTAGTCCATGCTTGGATATAATACACTAACACATAAACTACATGGCATCGTACAGTTACTTTGCACCCAGGAAATAAAGTTGGAAAAGTTGAAACAATTTTCAGGTGGTTGAAAATTTGCATCTTTTCTTAATGGAAAATGACCAACTATGGTAACATGATTGCTGTTGGGAAAAAAAGTTGTGGTCGTGATGAGGTTTGTGAAAAACACACCAGTCTTTCCTTAATTGCGTCCTTACCTTATTTTCCAGCAAATGGACAATTGTACAAATTTGAAAAGACAAAGAAATATTGAGACTGAGGCCATTCATGCAGCCAGTGGCATCACAAGTGGGATCTGAGGTGTGAAAGCTCTTGTGGGTATGCGTTGGTTTTGCACATAGATTAAGAGCAACAGAGGGTTTTCCTGTGCCCTGGGTTTGAAGTACCTGTTCCAGGGCCCATTCTCAGCAGCCATGAACACCCAGCAGACTGGATGTGTGCTGGCTACAACATATCTTGCACGTGCCAACTGCCCTGCTCTGCTGTCACATTCTCCTCTTTTGCTACAATGAGGATTTTTCTCTCACTAAAACTCGAGGCTTGCTTTGACAAAAATTCGTTTGGACAGGAGCACATGTTAAATAAAACAAAGGTATGAAAAACCTCATTGAATACTGTACCTGCTGTATATCATGTTCTGAAACATTAAAGTCTCCACAGGAACAGGAGTTCACAGTACACATGGTGGTGTTCTGGGTTTTGTTTTACTGTAGTCTTTTGTTATTTTTTTCTTTTGGAAATTACTCTGAAACTGAGTAAAATGAATTATTAAGCAACCTTGAGGAACGGCTGTGTATGCTCTCTATTTTTAGACTGTTTTGATTGTTATTTTGATTTGCACTGTTTATTAACTTAGTTAATAAGATAATAATAAAAATAGTTATGAGTATGAATTTACAATGTGCAGAAGCTGACTTTTTTCCCTCTCCCCCTGCTATTTGCATTCCTGACCCCTTATCCTTGTGATGGTTTTGTCTGCAAACTCTGAAGAATGAGCAGGATTGAAGGAATGGTGCTATCTTAGCTAACACAGAAGCTAGGCCACAAACTTGATACTGCTGTGTGGGTTTCAGGGGCAGTTAGGAAGTTAAGAGAGACAGTAAACTGAGATGAGGCTGGGAGAGCTTAACTGTACGAAGGAGCAGTGGCAGCATACCTCCTCACGTTGGACTCAACAGAGGCAGATCTGAAAATTGTAGTCAGACAACTTGCTTTTGTATTTTTCTCTCAGTCAACACAATTTAGTGTATACTGTAAATGAACATAGTTTCACCAAAGAAATTATGAATTTTCTGAATTTCTTAACAGTGTATTCTGGCAATGCGTGTAATAGTTGTATTTTCCAGACTGAGTCAAGCACATCTGTCTTTCTGCAATAATCTTTCAGTGCAACTTCCCCACAGATTGAGCCAAAACTTCACCCCAAATCTCTTTATGTCCTTATATGATCCTGGACAACTGAGCTGATTGCTGCTTTATATGAAGAGATTTTTAACACGAGGGCTGAATGCTGCAGCATGGGGCTCTGGCTGGTCCCCGGGATGGATAAGCACACCTGAAGAAAAAATGCCTGGTACTTCATGGCTACACAGCATGCTGATCAAAGTGAACAAATAATGAGATTTCCAGGGCTTGATTTCTACTCATAATGAAGTTGTGAAGTGAATCTTACCTTGAAGTCTGGCTGTAGTGTGTATCTCAAATGTACTCAGATTTTGTGGTCTATAGAGTAAAAAATTCCTAGCTCTAGGTATGAAATTGGGTATTTTCCTATTGATTTTTTCCAATACAAATGTATTTATTTCCACTTTTGTCTGCTTACTAAACCTTTCTCTTCATTTGACTGCTGTCTTTGGTCTGGAGCATGCACGGTGCCTCTTCTGTGCTTTTCCTGTTCTCTTTCTTTCAACAGGCCTTCTGGCTTTTATTGTGTTCACATCAAAGTCTTAGAAGTGCTTCCTGAGTGAGAATTACAGGTCATCAGGACAGCATAACAGGTCTAAGTATATTACTATTTATATCTTGTATAGGAGTGTAGCAGGTAATCTGGTCTGTAGTACAGTGAAATCAGTAGGAAAGGATCCTTAATTATTTGGGCTTCTGTTCTGAAAGTAATTCATCACTTCCACTGAGAATTAACTCATCAGCCTTTCTTACTAAGTAAACATCACAATAAATAATATAAACTGTTGCTTTCAGAATGTTTTCTTTTCCTGCAACTGAAAAGGAGCTTTTTATTTAGTGTTTAAAATTTTTATGGATCTATGCCTCTAGGCGTTTCTGACATAAGATGAATAAAAAATTATCTAGGGTTTTATTTAGAAAACCGTTCCTGTGCATATATGGGGTTGTCATTTTGAAATGAAATTTCCATACAAACTTTCAGTCCAAGGGACCAAGTGGGATCTTCCAATTTAAGAATCTAATTTCTTTTTTTAATTTTTCAGATTTAATAAGGAATCTGCCTCTCAGTGGATCCCTGAGCAGTACATCCACACCAGAACCTATCTTTGTCTATCATCCATGGGCACTGTGAGTTTCCCAAGTTTACTGGGAGTTACCACAGTGTGTCTTTGCATGGTGCTGTCTGCAGTAGGCAATTTATCTAACAAAGCTAGATAGCTTCACAGACCACTAAAAGCTACTGATTAACTTCAAAATTCTGTAAAGACACACCACATCAGATCACGATGAAGCTTACAACTAGGGTTATTATTTGTCAGAGGAAGCACACCTTCTGAATTGTCAGGTCTCTCCAACAACACGATTCTGAGTACTGTGCTCTTTTCAGGCTGCCAGGTAGGAGCAAATGAGCTGGCTCATGTACAACAAGCCCCAGTTTCATACTTGTATCCCAGCCTTTAAAAGCAAGCACGGTTGTGTAAGGATCTGTGCTCATACATTGAGAAGCAGTTTCCTTTCACCTCCCTCCTTCTTCCCCTTCCTCCTGTTCCTGATTTTTCATCTGTGACAACTTGCTTAGCTTGTGTGAGATGCTGGAGGCGGAGGATGAGGACCCGAGCGAAATCTCGGTGCTAACTTTGCACATAAGCAGCCACCCCATGAGCACCATCTAGCTGACTCCTGATACAACAGCATGAGAGGTTGAGCAGGTGCAGCCACTGAAATTCTATGAAACAAGCTTTCTGTGCCACAGCTTGGTGATGTAAGCTATAAAAATACTGTGAAGCACCTGGGAGCCTTATATCCATATAAAGTACTTGCCACAAACACAAGTCTAGTTGTCTCACAGTGCAGCAACATGGCAAAAGCATCTTCTGCCAAGGCATGTCTGCATGAAGCAAGTTTCACAGTCTAAGGATCAGGTTTTTTCACCTTTTGTACTGTACAAATATCAAGAGTATTGCATCCCATTTGTTTTCAGCTGATCAATTTTCTGTAAGACAGTATTGCACTGAGGGAGAAGCACTGAACTGGAGCCTGAAAGCCAGCTTTTGCCTGAATACACTATGCAGTTCCTCATCTGAGAAACAGGATTGAAAACTTATTTATATATTTTTTCTTCAAAACTATTCTGTAAAGATAACTTAATTACTTCTTGTATAGTAATTTGAAAATTAAAAATTCTGTCATGTTCATAATTAGAAAGGATTTTTACTCTCTTTTGAAGGAGAAGTATAGTTCTGTGGCTTGTTTTTCGGGGGGAGTTGGCTGTTTTTGTTTGTTTTTCTTACACATTTCCAATCCTGATATACAAAGTCTCTCTGAAGAGTTTCATTATGAAGAGCCTATAATTATAGAAAAGCTGCCTGTAGTTAGCGTTGCACTGATCACAGAATCACAGAATCGTAGAATGTAAGGGGTTGGAAAGGACCTTTAGAGATTATGTAGTCTGACCTCCCTCCTAAAGCAGATCCACCTAGATACATAGGGTAAATGATTTGCATTGTCGAAATGGAGAGATCAGGGATCCACTGCAATTAACACAGCTGTGAACTATGAAATCACATCTTCTTCCAGTTTAAGGAGGGACATGTTCATCCTTTATACCTATAGCTCATAAGTTCATATTTTCTCAGGCAAAGACAAAATACTGTCTCTCCTTATATGTGCATCCACTTAGCTGTATTCAGTGCAGAATTGTGTTGTAAGTGAAGGTGCTGGGTGGTAACTAGGGGAACATTGAAAAAAATATTGAAATAAATATTGAAATATTGAAAAAAATCAGATCACATTATGCATCTCACTATGAAAGCTCAAATTTCAAATGAATAAAAAATACTGGTCAGTGTAGCAGACACCTAGTCACATGGAAGTTTGGTTCATAAAATTCAAGAGCTACTTTTGTGATTTACATTAATGGGCTCTGTGGATAGTGCAGCTTGATAGCGTAGCTTTGTTATTAAACTCAGAAGGAGCTGGAACCATCTAAAAAAATATTAGCTCATACATCCTTTAGGTGCACAAATGTCAATCTCCAAAGCAAGATGGGAGCTAGTGAGAGGATAGTGATTGACTCATCCACCATTAGCTACATTTAAGTCTGCATTATTTAAGGCCGTCTCAATGTTTTTGAAGAAAGGATGATAAAATATCTCACAAAAAATGATGTATTTTCAAATGATGGGAACAGCTTTCATCTGATAGGGGAGTGTGGTTGAGCCTTGCCCAGCACAGTGAAAGGTGCTTTGTGAACAAAGTTAACTGTCCCCACAAGCCACTATTTCAGTTGCCAATCTTTGCACAGTACTGCTGAATTTATGGCTTGTCTGCTGTCTGCAGTCTGCCTAGACTGTTACTGTATTCTCTGCCCTATCAAAATCAATTTGGCTAGTAGTGTTTCATTTGAGGTTAGCTCTAGTTCATGAAATATTGGCTCTCTACCAGCTGATTTGAAACTATTTTGGCAATTGTCTCCTTGCACTGGCCAATACCATTGAAGCTGTCAGAGTTGGGTGTGAGTCAGTAGACTCATCCATGTATGCTCGACTCCAGAATACTCTTACACTGCTGTTGTTTAATTTAATCCAAGCAGAGAGTCTCTAGAACTAAGTAGCGTGAAGGTTGGCAGCACCAGCTAGTATCTGTAATTTGTATTACCTTCACTATCCCAACAACATGTTAGCAAAGCTTGCTTCTTGACAACTGCCTTTAGCAGGAACACAGTTCTACAATCTAGAGGAGAATTACTGCAGGGTTCCCAAGGCAAGCTAGAAATTTTTCTTTCTTTTTTTAAGGTAATAAATGATAAATTACAGATATATTCATTGTGGAATTGATGTCTTGTTTCTCTGAGAAAAAATAGGTTTTTTTCTTCCTTTACCACTTTTTTTTTCCAGATGCCTACTTTAAAAATGAATTTCTTCATCTCCAGATATCCCTTAAGGTTTCCTTTAAAGAGAGTTGGTTTAAACATACAAATTGTGTTAAAACCTGCAGGTGATCCTCATTGCAAAAGACTGATGTGTTTTTTTTGTTTTCTGGAATGCATTCCCCAAACACCTTACCTGCAAAGCTGATTTTTTCCACGCACAGGAAAGACATGAGTGTTCTTGATGAATTGTTCTCCCTTCAGTTACTTGAAAAAAAGCTACAAGAACCTTCATACACTCATCTACTGATGTAACTAAAGATGTAAATGAATACTTAAGACAACAGCTACTCTGATTTAATTTTGCCGTCTTTTCAATATCGCTCTGGTCTTGCATGATCTCCCAATAAGGGCTCCAGTGCTACTGAAGGGCTAGTGCGGGACAACTGCATTTCTTTCCTTGTCTACATCTGACACTCCTAGTCTGGCATTTGGCCAATCTCATGAATTCTCTGGAATCTATGCTTGATTAGTAATATAGCAATAATGCTCTTCTTCCTTCAGCTATTGTGAGGACGAATTTATTGATATTTGTAAGGTAGTCAAATAAGATCACCAGAATATATATATTCTTTGCTCCTAGGGGGGCAGTGAGTTAAATGCACACAGGACACAGAGACTCCATAATATACAAAACCTCTGTGAATTTATTCCTTTCAATTGTACTCCATATTGTATTTTTTAGTACCTTCTTGTAAAATGGTACATAATCTTTAATGAATACAAGACTATAAGGTCTCCTTTGGATTAAAATTCTAAGTATTTGCATAAATTTAGTTCCATAAAATTATTTTATTGGCAAACTAAAATGCATACACAGATGTACCTTTCAGAGCTTAATTTTGTAAACAAGGCATCATATTCCGCTCTCAGTGAAGCTGGCATAACTCTACAGTAATGTCAATAGATTTACTTGAGATTTATATTTGGATAACTGAAAGCAGCATTTGGCCTAAAGACTCCAGAGTGAGAAGCATGTAATTAGTCATCTGCCCAGTAAGTGCAGTCTATAAGAATAATTTACAACTGGAGTAACAATTTTGTGCCAATCAATTTTTAGTTTGCTTTAGCATCCACATTTTTTCACCCCTATCTCATTCTATGGTTAGTGAAACATGATTTTTTTCTTACTTACACATCAGGGAGCTCATACAGTCTTGTTTTTTTCAGGTACAAAGACTCAGTGCTATTTTTATGTGGTCAAAGCACCATAAATTTAGTTTAGTAAGAGATAATGTACAAACAAAGCGATGGTCTAATCAGGGTCTCAAGGGCTTTGAAATATTAAGCTCAATTTCTGTTGCAGGTTATCCCCGTTGCCTACTTTTCTGATGAAATCTTGCTCAGTAAAAAGAATACTTTATAAAAGGTTAACTGCTTTAAGATCACTGCAAAAATTCCCAGCTGATAAACATTGTATTGTGACTGTCAGTCAACAGCGAGTATATATACATATCCTACATTACCATAACCTCAATACATGATGAGTAGTTATTTTCCTTTGTGCACTTCAGAGAGATTTCTGTTGTTCAAGCAGCAGCATGAAGTCACATGCCACAATCAGGAGCTATGTTACCTGCCATTCTTTAATCATTTGGTAGCTCTGGCTGTCCAACGTTACCTGACCTTAACTTTTTCTTCCAACAGCATATGCTAGAACTTATATTTTTAATTTATTTCAGTTGCTGAACCAAATATACTGATAAGGCTCAAAATTTTAAATTTCAAATAATATATATAAGTTAAAGGTAAAATTGCAAAATAAAACAGGTTTGAATACTCCAAGATGAAGTCCTTTGAGAATTTTGTTAAAATATATCTGTTACTACAAGCTAACGAAAACATGCCTTAAATGCCTGTGAAGAATCCTAGGTGGAAGAAGTATAATGGCCTCATCTTCTGAAATATAATGTTGATATAGAACTATTATGAGTACAGTGCATTAGCACATCCAGAAGTAGTGGTGACCTTTGCTTTGAGCAATACTTACTGAATTTGAAATAATGTTTCTCTCTGGAAACAGGTTACATTTTACCAGAGAGGAAGGATGTTCAGGCAGAAGGTCATAGGTGCAGGCCTTTTCCATACCACGGTAGGTTGTAGAGAAGGCAACAGATCTTGAAAGTTAATCTGAGGTCATACCCAGGACAGTTTTTTACTCATTATTTTCTTAGTATTTTTCAACAATCAGGTATTATATAAGAACTTAAGGATAAAAAAATAACTCAACCCAAAAATGAAAGGAGAAAAGTTCTATGCATGATCAGGCACTCCCTGAATTCAGGGTTTATGTATTTATCACCTTTTGAATTATTTTTCCTCCCAATTTTTGTATGAGACCATGTGGAGGTGTTTTAAACCATATCCAGGGTTAGTCTCAGGCCTTTCCTGTCCTGAACACTGAGGGTACACACTGGAGAATGTTGATGCTAAAACCAGTTTCTCACCACAGATTGGGCACCCCCAGGAAAATGGAAGGTCTAGAGTCTACTGGGATATCATAGCAAGTCAGGGATCAGTGTCTAGACAATGACCTCAAGGCTTTCTCCTGAAACATACAGTCTGTCCCTGCCTGTTCCTAGTTAAACCAAGGAGAAAATGTTGAGCACAAATGCTTCAAAACATCAGCTGCATTGTCTTATGCTTCCAGCTTCTCAGTAAAATATAAAACCCGTGAGTTTTATTTTCCAATTCTCTTCCCCATCCTACAGAAGGTGTGCGGAGGAATGAATGAGTGGTTGTGTAGTTAAACCATGATGCTTGGTCTGCAGGGTCCTCACTTGTCTTAGTCCCACAGTTTTTACCTGACATCAAAACTAAGTCTTATTTATGTAGAGTCTGACTCTTCCTCTTTGTTAATTAACCCATGGCATCAACAGAAGTTTTTAGCAGGATATCACTGCTGTGTTGGCAGCTGGCTGAAGCCTGAAAAGGCCACGTAAGCTTTGACCTGAAAGCAGAGAGGTAAATCCTGTACTGGGTTTAGTCTAGGTTTCTTGAGGGATAATATACTTTGGTCACCTTTCACATCTTGAGCAGTTTTGGTTTAAAAAAATATGAATGGGGGAGGAGTAGGAAAGAAAAAGGAGCATTTCACTGCTGCATTTCAACTATGGTATGATGGCTCAGTTTTCAGTCTCTTCTGTGATAATAACCTCAGAAAGAGAAAAAAAAACACTGTAAAAATGAATTGGGCAAAGTGCGTGTATTGCTTGTTACACAAAGGGCTATTATTTCTCACTGCATGTGTACTTACCATTAGAAAAGTTTTAAGCATAGTATAAAAAATGAGATGACAGCTGCCAGAGGCATTTTTAAGATTAACTAGTGTAATTGCCCTTTCAGATGGAGGGAAGTTCAGAAACAGCTTGCTATTTTCTGACCTTTGGGTGGTGAAGGTGATATGTTCAGTCTCTGGAAGAAGCATTTACTTCTTTGTTCGGTAACTGCACCTTTATTCATTCACCACTTGCCAGTTTATTGCTGCAGCAGTGGCATTGGCACAGCATCTGGAGGGAGCTGTTTGTCTGTTTTGTGAAGATAAGGTTGCATCGTGGAGGATACAGAGCAAGGGCAGGGGAATTGAGGCAAGGGAATGGGGCATCAAGCAGCGTGTACAAATAAAGTGAGATGAGCACAAGCACCTGCTTCTCAAATGAATCCTTATGTTTGCAAACTGATTAAAAGCAGAGTTGTTTTCTTCATTGAGGTGAGGAACAGGGTAAAGTGGGACTCCTCTGAAGGTGATAAGGAGAAATGCCTTTTTGGATAGCTAAAAGTTTAGATATGATTATTCTTTTGGGAGAAGCTTTTTGGTCATTGTGGGAAAGTGAAAGTTGATTCTTAAAATTTCCTTCTTTGTTCTCTATTTTTCCTTTCAGATAAAAAGCTCCTCTCCATTTCCAAAGAAGGCCTTTTGACATATAATTATACTGCTTCCCCACAAGTAGACAAGTAGCCTGCTTTTAGGGAAACTGTACACCAGACTCTTTGATCAGTGCAGTGTGATCAACTTCAAAATAGTATTCATTCATTGCTACTTAGCGTCAGATACTAAGTCATTTTACATAAGCAGCAGTTACACAGATATTATCTCTGTTGTTCCATGACTATGTCAATATATGTGAGAGCAGTGCACAAATGAAGCAGTGGCAGTCCCTCAATCTTTCATGCCTTTGACTCTGCCTTTTGCCTTCCAGGGCATGTGATACTAGCTGCTGCCTTGCAGTTGTTCACCAGCACCATGCCCTGGGCACCAAGGGTGAACAGATGCAAGCCCCGGAAGCAATGCAAATCTAGGGCTACTTGTAGAGCAACAAGGGTCGAGCTGTGCCACCATGTGCCACCAAGGGCCATGCTTCTCTCAAGATAAGTTGCCAGTGCAGAGCATGTGCTTACGTAAGAGATAATGCAGTTCCTCCTCCTTTTAAATCAGGGCTGCAGCAATCCTTGGCTGTTGCCTTTAAAGGTAAACCAGTACTTACCTCCCACTTATGGTGCATATAATTCCTGTTGAGACCACTATTTCTTCTGCAGCGTTATGTTTTGAAAAAAGCATAATTTGTGGCAATCTTGTTGTACTTTTAAAAGCTGTAATTGACACGTATCAGTACACCAGTTCTCTGAAAATACAGTTAATTAGACTTTCAAAGGTTCTAATCTCATCAGATCTGTACCTCAGAGACATACCATAGAGAATATACATTCATATATGTGACTTTTAAATGGTATACATTTTTCACCAGGTATTGTCAAAACCTCTCTGCTGACAAGGCTTCCTGAACTGTTCTGTGTCTCATGGTCAAAAAGAGTATATGTCTTTGGATATTCTCAGAGAACTAGGGAGAAGAAACATAAAGATCTAACTAGACTACAATAATTAATGATCAAAATTAGAAGATTCCGTATCATAGAATCATAGAACCCTTAGTATAGCACTGGAAAAAAATACACATTTCAAGAATGATGCCAACCCTTCTATCCTTCCATTTTTTAGTATTATTTTTGATTTTAAAGTACTATGGCTGATTATATAGTGTTAATCAACATTAAAAGCAAAAGGCTTTGAAATGCCACAGAAACCATTTGAGCTTCCTGCAGTCATTGAAGGATATTAGGTCATAGGGGCATAATGGCAGTCCTTTGAATGGGCATACATTTATAAATATTACTTTTGAAAATAGTATTCTGAATAAAATTTTAGTCTGCTGTTCATCACTTTAGACTCAGTATGAATATCAATGAGGTGCAATCATGTTTTGTTCTATTACTTAGAAACTTTGAATGTTAAAATGGGTAACAGAAACAAACGTTATGAAGGTATGGTTTTGAGATGATATTCACTTCTTCCACTAAGGAAAATCCATGTTATTCTGAGTTGCATAGTCTTTTTGCAACCTTGCAATTTCAAAGTTTTTGATGAAAGGAGCACAGGTTTGAAACTGCAAAGTTTCAGTGCAAGGTAAATTCCTGCAACACTTCTGGCTGCTGTGAAGTGTGCCACTCCTCAGGACTCTATGTGTGATCCTGTAAGAAACTTAACAGTATTAGGTAATCTGGTCATCTGAAGTATTATTAATAATGAACAGTCACTTTGGAAAAAAGCTTCACAATGATCCTCTTGTGATAAACTCTGATTTTGATTTTATGATGCAGATGCGTGTCTTTATAGTTATGCCATGGAGACATATAATCACAAACTACAATGTTATTTTTGAAGATTAAAGAGGTTTCTAAATCCTTTATAAAACACCTTTGAAAAAAGGCAGTAATGAATCTTGTGAATAGCAAATACATGAATCTATAATGCATTCCTAAAAATTACAATACCATTACAGTATTGGTATTTTTTAACAAAGCATGAAAGAAATCTGAAGACTATTTTAATGTAATTTTATTCTTCAGTTAAAATATTCATGTTCACCTTTCATTATTTCAATACCCTGATCATTAGGAAAAATGCAAATTGTTTCGATTCACTTGCTCAAATTTCACATAGAAAGGAAAAGAATTATTGAGTCCTACTGTGTATCCAGTGACCACAGACAATTTTCATAGGAGTTTATCCCCAGCAGGATTCTAAATTTGGCTTCAGCATTTTAATTGAAATGTGCAGACTTTCCTCCACAACAAAATGACAAAGGCCAGAATCCTAGCATATGGCTCATCATGGAAATGAGAATCGTTAGGATGGTGTTCAGTGTTTTATAAGGTATACATTTACTCCATTATAATACAACCCTCACACATCTACAACTAATTTTTATGAAGTTTTATGTATTGTATCACAACCACCAAAAAAAGGGGAGGGTGGAAGGAAACGCCTAGACTTTATTCCCTAGACATTCTCATTTCTGTCAGAGAATCACTATAGAATAACACTCAAGAATCTCACTAATAAGTAGGACTGGTAGGACTTTTCAAGCTTCTTTTTGACTGATGGTATTACTGGCACTCACTACCAATGGCTCCTGATTTCTGCTGTTATGACCATTGCTCACTCATTTATTGTCAGTTTTCATTCTTTCTGGCTCTCTTCTACCACCCATTCATCTACTGCTAAGATTCTTCTTTTCCTCTGCCTTTTGGGGTCTTCTCGTTACTAACACAGACCTGGCCTTTCTACTCTGCAAATGAGCACTCCTTTTTCAACTGATCTGCACCTCCCTGATTTCTTCTGTTAATTTCACTCCTGTGTTTTCCTTTTTTTCTACAGGAGAAGCAGAATGGTTCCCTGTGTACCCATAGTTCATCCCTTAGACATCACTAGGTGCTGAGCCTGCACTGAGCACACCATAAGAGGGTTGATGCAGTGAGCACTTATTGTGTCCTCATTTTGGTCAGGTCCTCTGAGGTGGACAAATTTTTCAAAGCAGTATCTGCAGGTTTTCTCTTCTGACCCTGTTTCTCACCTGCAAACCTTAAGCTACGTGAACTGTCAAGGAGGCAAAGGATAGCTTTTTTGTGTCTATAATATCTGGGCATCTTTAAGTGTTTGCAACATTCTTTTATTGTTTTGTTTTTTTTTTTGTTTTGGTTTGGTTTGTGTTTTGTGTGAGTTTTTACATCGTTGTACAGTCTATTACTAATTTATTGAATAAATAAGTAGCAACAGACTAGGTAACTTGCTCACTGGTTAAAAAAAAACAAAATCTCTTCTCTTATGACCCGCAGTCAGCATGAGTTTCATATTATAGCCCAGCATGACAGCATGGCATATCACTGTATGATAGGACATCTCATTCATAGACTTTCATCCTAGTGGGGGACTCAGCCACCTTTGCATCTGCTGGAAACATAGCATGACAAGCTACAAGCACTCCAGGAGACCCCTGATATGCACTGAGAATAGCTTCTCTATGAGAGCAGATGTAATACTGGAGCTGTTGATCACCAGCACAAGTGAACTAATCAGATATCAAGATTGGTGCCAACCTGGGCTGCACTGATAATGCAGTTCTCAGTCTTGAGGAATCTGGTTTAAGTGAAGAGTAATGTTAGGATGCTGAAGGGATTTCCAGTTCTCCAAGGAATTAGTCAGTAGGACTCCCCTGTAAAACTGCTCTTGGGGACAAGTAGAACAGAACTGGCTGATCTTTAAGACTGCTTTCCATAGAGTGCAAGAGCTCTTCATCTCCAGGTGTAAAAAATCAGGAAAGGAAGGCCTGCATGACTGAGTCAAGACCTGATGGCCAAACTAGAGGGCAAGAAAGAAATGTACAGGCAGTGGAAGCAAGAACAAATATCCTGGGAAGAATATAGGGATGTTGCCTGACTACATAAAAACAGAGTCAGGAAGACCAAGATGAAGACAGAGTTGAACTTTGCATGGGATGAAAAGAGAAATGAGAAGGTCTTCTACAAGCATGTCAGCCAGAAAAGGAAGGTCAAAGAAAATTTATCTCTTCTGATGAGCAAGACTGGCAAACTGATAACAGTGGACAAGAAGGCTGAGTTAACAACTTTTTTTGCCTCAATCTTCACTAGCAACCTGTCTTCCCACAACTCTCAAGTGGATCAACCATTGACAAGGACTGGGGGAGCAAAATCCCTCCCACTGTAAAATAAAATCAAATTTGGGACCACTTGAGAAACCTGAACATACATAAGTCTATGGGATCTGACAAGATATATCCCAGAGTTCTGAGGTAATTGGCTGATGTAATTGCCAAGCCAATCTATGTGACATTTGAAAAGTCATGGCAGTCAGGTGAAGTTCATGATGACTGGAAAAAGAGAAGCTTGACCAGCAGGTTGAGGGAGATGATTCTGCTCCTCTATTCCATCCTGGTGAGACCCCAGCTACAGTCCTATGTTCACCTCTGGAGTCCTCACCACAGGATAGACATGAATGTGTTGGTGTGAGTCCAGAGGAGGCCACAAAAATGGTCAGAGGGCTGGAGCACCTCTCCTATGCAGACAGCCTGTGAGTGTTGGAGTTGTTCACCCTGGAGAAGAGAAGGCTCCAAGGAGACCTCAGTGTGGCTTCTTAGTACTTAAAAGGGACCTATAAGGAAAATAAGGACACGCATTTTAGCAGGGCTTGTAGTGATAGGACGGAGTGTAATGGTTTTAAACTAAACAAGGGTAGATTCAGACTAGATACAACAAAGAAACATTTTCCAATGAAAGAGGCAACACTAAAACATGTTTCCCAGAGAGATGTTACATCTTTCATCCCAGGCAACATTCAGGGTCAGGTTGCATAGGACCCTGAGAAACAGCACCTAGTTGAAGATGTCCCTGTTCCTTGCAGGATGACCTTTAAAGATCCCTTCCAATCCAAACTAGTCTATGATTCTGTGATTGCTTCAGGAACCATTGGGCAACATGGAGGAGTCAGAGGAGCACACCATATACCCTGCAAACTGTTGTGAAACATTCAGTTTACAATTTCCTTTCCTGAGAAGAGATAGTTTACTGACTGAAGCTGCACTAAATTATGAAAGTCGAGTGCTGTAATTGTGAGTGTTTATCACAGTTACAGGTTTTTTCTATTCATAGAAATTTGATCTGAACAGGATAAATCTGTGCTCACAATACAAATCAAATAATCTGCAAACAAAGTAAATGGAAGAAATACTTTTTATGGCTTTGTTTTGTAACTCTTCTGTTTGAGGAACCAGTCTTTCGTTTCTACTTTTCTCATATGCCTTCATATTAAAGCAAACAGAGTATAATAACTCTTCAATTAAAACAATATTTGTTTGAGTAGGAAAATATTAAAACTTGACTGACCACTAGTCAAGGCAGTAAATTTGTAGAGTGGTACAGAAAACACTGAAGGATAGCGTGACTCCAATTAATATCTGTGATGGACTTCTGTCAATGGTAGCATGAGGAGTTTATTCAGTTTGCTTAATGTTTTGTCATACTAGGATAACAAAAGATCTTCCCAGCAAGTCTGAACAGTGTTACACCACATAAACCACACTTTCAAAGAACTGGACCTTTCCATCAGTGTGTTCCACAGTGAGGGAAGTTCTTAAGTGGGAGAGAGCTGATATATTAACTCATTCACAAACGGCTGTGTATTGATGATTACTGAAGGAACAAATGATCTTTTAAAAGCAGGGAAAGGTCTTGATAGCACCTAGGCAGTGGCTTGGCAAACAATGGCAATTGGAAAAAGCTGATGGAAGGCATGCAGAGTCAAATCCTCACCTCTCCAAGCCCCTTAGATTTTCTCCTCTTTTCTTCTACCCAAAATGTAAGTAACCTCATTTATAACAATTTTTATGCAAGCTGGCTCTTCTTGGGATTGGGAAAACATTTTCCTGCTGGACAGAAACATGCTAAGCCCTGAAGTGGAAATGCAGTGTGTGCTCAGTTTCTTTTAAAAAGCTAGTTTCATCATTTTAGGGTAAATGAACACAAGCAAAAGGCTTTCAAAACTCCTTGTGTGGTAGCTTGAACTCAAAAAGTTGTTGCTGCTGAACTGCCTATGTTTTACTTCTCTGGCCCCTGAAATGAAGCTCACTAGCCATATTTAGCTTGCTGAATTAAGGAGGAATAGGCGTTTCACCATGATGCATAAAATAGTTAGGATGCTGGGGACCAGTAGGAAATTGGGTGAGTATCACAAGTCCCATCAGAGCCTGTAGTGGGGCTCTGGGGAAGGTCTGTGTCCAGCCAGGGCCCTTGAATCCCCTCCCAGAAAATCAGCATTTTCAAAAAGTCTTTGAAACAACTCAGTGGTATAATTATCTGTTTAAGAGCAGGAGTTGATAATAGGTGGGCCACAGATGACAAAGCAATGAAAGTTTCATGGGATGAGAGAAAGATGAAAACAGAGCATGGCTCTGATCACTAGGGAGCATTGTATAGATATCTCATTTTCTGAACCTCGCTCTCTCATGGAATCATAGAATGGTAGGGGTTGGAAGGAACCTTTAGAGATCATCTAGTCCAAACCCCCTGCTCCAGCAGGTCCACCTAGATCAGATCACACAGGAACACATCCAGGAGGGTCTTAAAGACCTCCAGAGAAGGAGACTCCACACCCTCCTTGGGCAGCCTGTGCCAGGGCTCCCTCTCCTGAACAGTAAAATAGCTTTTTCTTGTGTTTAAATGGAACTTATTGTGTTCCAGCTTTTTTCCATTAAACCTTGTCCTGTCACTGGACAAAACTGAAAAAAAAGGGATGCCCCAACCTCCTGACACCTACCATTTATATACTTGTAAATATTAATGAAATTCCCCTCCAGTCTCCTCTTCTCCAGACTAAACAGCCCCAGTTCCCGCAGCCTTTCATCATAACGAAGATGCTCCAGTCCCATGATCATCTTTGTGGTCCTGCGCTGGACTCTCTCCAGAAGTTCTCTGACTCTCTTGAGCTGGGGAGCCCAGAACTGACATAGGACTCCAAATGAGTCTCATCAGGGCAGATTAGAGGGGGAGCAGAACCTCCCTTGACCTGCTGGCAACACTCTTCTTGATGCACCCCAGAATGCCACTGGCCTTCTTAGCCACGAGAACACATTGCTGGCTCATGTTCAGTTTATAATTGACCAGGATTATATCTCCCTTGTTTGTGATTTATATTGGTGAAGAAATTCGGGTCCATTATCACTTATGTACATCACTATTTTGCTATAGCCTGTAAAACTGACTACAATGTATATGAAGACAGGTTTATCTACTGGATTTCTGTTGTCTCTGAGATTTCCAGATGAGAAAGTTTGCTAGTTTCCTCTTGGTCCAGCACAAAAAATTATGCAATTGTTTGTGCCTTAGGTTGAGGAAAGCACTCATGGGGAGAGCACACATCTGCCTCCTCTCTGCCCTTTCCTACCCAAGGAGCTACTGCCTAGGTCTGCCTAGGCTCATTGGCATGACTTCAACCTAAGATGGCCTCTGCTGCCTATGGGAAACTCCAATGGTTTTTGCTTGTTCGTTCTCACAGATGATAAACATCTAAACCGTATTGTTCTATAATTTTGAAATAACTTATATCCTTGGTTGCAAGTTACTCATATTTTCTTTTTCTCATCCTTGTATTACCTGATAACACAATGCCTTGTTTATGAATGTTGGAGAAGGAACCGATTAGCGGAAACCACATTGAAAAATGAAGACTTGCTGCTTGCTATAGTAGGATATGAGCCTAAAAGACTTTTCTCTTTAAAGAAAAATGCCTTTCATACTCATAAGAAAACATTAACTTATTCAATCTTCTTTGCTGCAGAATGTCCCTCACTGATTGACCCATGCTGCTATGCTTTTGTTATAAATCATAGAGTAGGAACACTAAATTGTGATATGCAGCTCTATTCAAATCACACATGCTTTTCTACCTCTGAGGAGCTTGCTTGTTATGGAGACATGCAAGTTATAAATAGGACAACACATAACAAGTTTCATTGCAAAGATATTCCAGAAAATATTTTCTCTGTGGGGAAATAATCTTTTAAAATAGCCTTTCAATTTTCCTTCTTCCGTATATGTGCCATTCCCTGTTCAGAGTATCCAAAGACTCAACCAGGGTGTCTGGAATCAGCTCTTCAGAACTTGAGCTTCTTTCCCCTGCTTTGCATCAGACATTACTGTGATATTTTGAGTTTGTTCCTACATAAGAAAGAATTTATCTCAATCTAGATTATAATTTGAGGACCTGTGAAGAGCCAGCATGAGACAGCAATTACCACACGAGACAAGTGCTGTCTCCATCAGTGTAAAACATCTTTGAAGGTGTTCAAAGTTTCCTCATGCCAGAAGCAGAGAGGAAAAACAAGTGGAAACTTACTTAACCTATCTTCTCTTTCTTCTTTCTCCAAATATCCAGTGTAACAATTACGGAAGGCAAAAGCTTTCTCCTCTTTTCCAGTCCTCCATTTTTCTACTGTGACTCATAAAACAGTTTGAGCCATATAGAAGAAAGGAGGGAAGGGAAAAATGACCTTAGGGCCACAGTGAGGATGAAAACTCGCTAGGGCTCAGTGATGGAGCATGGGTTCAGGAGTTATCTAAGATAGTTTAACAATCAGAGCGAACTTGTGCATAAACCGGCTTCTCAAGTATATGTAGCTCACCCTGAAGTGTGTGGCAATTGTACTGCACAAGACTATTGTTATTATCTTTCTGGACAGGTGTAATAGCTGATGGGCAATGAGAGGAGCACTGGAGACCTGCATTCCAGTTCTGATGTTGCCATTGGCTTTCTGAGTGACCCTGAGCTTCATCCCTCTGAGGCTGTTTCCCCTTCACTCTCTCTTTTTTATTTTTTTGATCACTGCGAACCTTGACAGGAAAAATAGACCCTTGCTGTGTATTGGCATGAAGTTAGCCTTAACTCCTCTTACTTGTGGTCTCCCAGTGCTACTCTAATCTCATAATTCCTCATATTTGTAGCAGTAATACAAGCATTGAATGCAAATCTGTATCATTATGTTACTACTAAATAGACTATTCATGCTATTTTTTTCTGAGTTCCTGAAAATTTTTGCGTGAAGCAATAAATAGTAGGAGCAGGGAAGTACTGAAAGCACTCTACATCGTCTGGAAATGAGAAGTAAGTAAACATAAATCACAGAACAATAAAATCTTAATTTTTAATGCTTTTCCTTTTCCTGCTTCTGTGATGGATTTTATTCCTTTCCCTAAAGTTCTAGTGGTGTTTGGCTGTTACACACAGCCTCTGTTAGGAAAACATACTTTGTTGCTATAGCAATTCTTTCTCACTCTGATATTTTATTGCACTTAGATGCTTCTGGCAAAAAAAAAAAAAAGAAAAAGAAATAAAAGAAAAAGAGTGAAACCAAAACCCAACAAGAAAAGCATCACTGACCTCCTCACAAATGGTCAGCTTCCCTGATCTCTTATTTCCAAGCAACTTTTAACTATATCTCACAGCAATCTATATTCTGGTAAACACTTTGGCTAGGCACTATCTAGAAAGGTTTATCATTGCTTTATAAGTGGCACACTGCACACAGCAGGACATACTGCAGCACAGTGTCTGACATAGCAGATATAGATTACTGTTAAGATAAATTTATCCTTTTTGATCTGAACATTTCACCAGCTCCAATTTGAAGTCTTGATATCACTCTGTCAACCAAAGGGGATGTTTTTAAGCAAGTCTAGAGTTATCAAAGGTTTCCTCAAAGTTCTTTTTAGAATGGTTTCTACAAGAGAAAAGATATCTATTTATTGAGGGTGAATGTAGGGCTCATCAAAAGTGCTAGACTAAAATCCCTGTGGACATAAGGCCTCTGTTCAGCATCAGATACAGAACAGAAGCTTCAAGTTTTTTCTACTCTGTCAAAACCAAATGCCTAAACCTTGAACTAATTAGGCAAGAAAAGGTCATTAATTCTGCCTTCTGCTGACTGCAGTTGGCTGTGCTCTCCCACCCAGAACACCAGCAGCATCCTCTTGGGATCACTGGCTCGCATGGGGCTGGGCCAAGGCCATGCCTGCACTCCCCGAGCAATGTGACCCAGACTGGGAACCAGAGAGAGGGAAGCCTTGTGGAAGGGAAACAGAGATTCCACCTCCTATGATCCCAAAAGTAGCATCCTTCTCATAGGTAAGGCCTTACCTAGAAATAGTTGTGTCCATCATGTTGGGGCACATGGCCAGCATGTCCCCTCTCAAGAGAAGCAGTGGTGGGAGAAACCCTTCTCCTACCCTTATCTGCCCAGGTGGGAAAAGCAAATGGGATGGGGGGGAGGCAGGAAAGCTGACTCCACACATGGAGCATTGTTCTCAACCTTGCCAGGTCCTGGAGACTCCTGCCTCCACTCTGCTGGATTTGGAGCAGCATAAATGGATGCCTGCACCCAGCAGCATGTGCATGTCTGTTTCTGGGCTGGGCACGCAGAAGAATCTCCTTCTTTCTTGAGTCTCTGTGTTACTATGAGGTCTGTGTGGGGCTGGCTGTGGCCTGCTCCTTGTCCCTCTCTGCATTGCTGCTGGGAAACATTTCTATCAGTAAGGCCAGGAGTGCAGCCCTCACCAACGCTAGCACAATTTCCCACCTCCTTCTCTGCACCTGTATCACAGCTCTTCAAGGAGACACAAATGAAAAAGGAGCTATTTCACAGTCCAGTGACTGTGAGACTTTGTATAGCCAGAGGGCAAGGCGTAAGGGCATGATGGGGGAAGGCAGCATGCAAGGTCGACTGCTGCAAGACTGAAAGGCAAAGAGGAAAGCCCAGGGGGGAGCAGGCTTTGCTGCCTACCTTGCATCACGCTTTCACTGCATGCAGTTTTGTCTTGCCAGAGAGCTGGAAACAGACCAGGAAAACAGACTAGGACCTACTGATTCATTGTATGGGTTCTACCTTCAGCTTGAGATCATAATTGTCTTGATTTTGTCCATGTACATATATATACAAGAAGAGAATTTACAAATAGACCCAACTCAGTTTACTTACTGTTTATTGCACAGATAGATGTGTAGTGCATCATTATCACAACAAAGTCCTTACTCTTTAGGTGCTTAGAATTTTGGCGAATACATGCAGGCTGAAATTTTGCAAGCTTGGTCTCAGTCCACAGGTAGAGCTTTTGGAAGCTGAAAGTAAAACGTACGCAATGATCTTTGAACTGTGTGTGTTTCAAAGACATATATTCCCCCCAAAACACAGCATGTTGTTTATCCTTGTAGAAACATAAAAAAGGTATGATATGAGAAATTTAAACTATCATGTTTTGTAAATCTTATGAAGATTTACAAATAGAACTAAAAAGCAGTGCAATTTTGAAAGAAACTTTGTCATACTAAAACAATGCATCTTTTTCCAGACGTTTTTTTTCCTATACATACATACAGGAGACTGAGGTGTTTGACTGGGATTTTGTGAGATTCAAAAAACTGATTTGAAATTGCAAGAATTATTGCTGTTATCTTGCTAACAGCCATGTAGCTGCTAAGGAGACTCCCCAAGAAAACAAGTGTCATTGGTGTTGAGTTTCCTGTTGCAGCATCTTTTCTTTTCCAGCAGGCTTGTCTGGCATTCACCATCCAACAGATGCTGGTTATTAAATCCTTGAGGTTTTTAAGATAAGCTGCATCTTGCTAAATCTTTTCCAGTTGGTAAAAAAATTGAACTCCTATTACTTTTTATTATTCAGAAGAGTGGATCATGGTCTCCAATCAAACAAGTCCTACTGAAGCTTGGAAACCAGCACCCAAAGGTGTGCTACCTGCTCACTAGCATATGGTTGAAGTGAAGAGCAAGTGAATAAGGCCTCGAAGTGCAGGTCTGCTCCCACCCTGACTGGCTTTTGCAAACATTTCTGCTTGCATAGTGTGGTGCCTCTGGATCGTTATCCAGTTCCTTATCCAGTAAACGTAATTACTCCTGCTTTACATAGAGGGACTGCAGCTTGCCCAAGATGAATGGAGAAGGAAGGGTATGAAGGACCAGAACTGAGATTTCAGCCCTCTTTCAGGTGATTTGACTTCACAGTGTTAGCATTGCTTCCCTACATTCTGTAAATAATTGCTGTGGGGTTTTTCTTGTGGAATTTTTTTTGGGGGGTAGGTAAATTCTAACTGAAAGCTGTAGGGAAAATTAACCTCCCCACCATTTTAGATAACAACCATATTAAATAAAAAGAAAGTCTGTAAGGAAAGGCTGTCCACTATTATCTTCTGTCCCAGGATCACAAGAGTTGTGTTTCTTTGAGCAGCTAGGAAGTATAGACTTGTAAATTAATTTTTGTTTTCATTTATGAGTTTATTTACACATCTTCTTAGAATTAACAGAATTTTTTTGTAATAATTTCCATAGGAGATTTTACAAAAGAAAAAAAGTATTTGCCAAACAAAACTAAAAGCTCTGCTATTTTAATTTCCTACATTTCTTGTTCGGCAGGGCAAGTTTATTCCTCAAAAACAGTGCAATGGTATTTATGAGTCTAATTACAGAATTTTTCAAGAAGATCTCCCACAGTTAGATATTCCCTTGAGGTGGTGAACCTTCTGACTCTTATCTTGGCATGCAACTGAGGACCATTTATTGCTGCTTTTGTTGCTCTGACATATTTCCCAGTTGGACAGGATGGCTTCAGTATTGCCATTTCACAACCCACTCTGAGCACTTCAGTTTAAAGCCTGCTTTACCAACTTGGCCAGCCTGTTACCAAAGATTCTCTTGTCCCTTCTAGAACCCCCTCTAGACAGGTGTATTCCATCCCACCTAGAATATTACAGTCATCAAAGAAGGTCCCATTGTCAAAAAAGGCAACGGCACTAACCACATAGTCAGCAGTTGACATACACTGTCTATTTCTGTCTGCTCCCTTTCCTCTGGTAACTTGAGCCCTACTATTTTTCACTTGTTCCCCAAGGGCTTTATAGTCCTTGATTTTGCTCAGGTTGTGGCTCACCTCATTACACATGACCACGCAGAAGAGGGGCAGCAGATAGTTGACTGTATTCTTTGCAACTCGTGCCACTCTCCCTGCAACATCCTGAATCTTAGTTCCTGGCAGGCAGTATAGTTCTCATGACTCCTTACGTGGTCAACAATTTGATCTCACGTTGCCTTTTGGCAGAGAGTCACACACTATGAGCATATCTCTTTTACAGCATCTGCTGTTTACTTTTACAGCATCCACTGTTTACTTTTACAGCATCCACTGCCTATTGCTGATGAAGTTGTTGCTGAAGCTTCTCCTGTAGACCTTGCTCATGTCAACAGGTGTTAATGCTTCTTATTTGTTTTTGGTAGGGACACTGAAGGGTGGGGTATGAAGAGACCTGCTTTTTTGGGTCACCAGGGTCTAGGATGCTCCATTGTCAGTAGTGTCTGCTGGCTTTATTTACACCAAGAGAAAGTTGCCTGGTTTTGTTCACACCAAGAGAAAGTGTCATCCTAAGAAACTTTCTGTTTACAATCTGTCATCTGGTATGCTGTGGGAGGGGACGAAACAAGGTCCAGTGACCTTTGTATGAAAAATACAACTAAGGTGAAGTTTGCTGTTAGTTGGCTAAAAGGGACAACAAGCACTAACACAAAGCTCCTTAATAAATGCCATACCACAGCTGAAAAACAGCAAGTGCCCAGCTACCAATGGGTTTCATGCTAGATAACACAGAGGTGATAAACCAATGTTAATGCCTGAGTAATTAACAGTGAAGCACTTTTAACATGACAGCTATCAGTGAGCTATGACTACTGCTGTCGCAACAATTGCTTAGGAGCTATATCATCATCTATGTCTTTTCCTGTGTAATCTCTTTCATTTGAAATGTGTTTAATTTTGGTTTTCCAGAAGAGCTGTGAAGGGGCAAAGGAGCCAACAGATACAAAATACTCACTAGCTTACAGGACGTGCACTGCCATTTATGCCTGATAATGCAGTATGAACAATGGCCTGTTATCAACTGCTTGAAGTAACTTATATGCTGCAGTATTTCGTGCTCTGTTCCAGAAACAATAACTATATATCTCCAGACCTTAATGTATCCCTTTGTAGGAAAAACAAGAAGAAATAACAGAAAGTGTTTCTTCTTATAGCATAGAACAGTCTGGTACAACAGATACACTGAGAGTGCTCTGAAAGGATGCTTACATAATATGAGGCTATGTTTACATCTTAGTACAGTCCCATCAAAAAGTCTAGTTCTGTTCAGAACAAACTATTTTAACTGAGTATTTAGAAGTTAGCTCCTTAAACCCACATTTGCATTTTCAAGTCTTCTGAAGCAAAGGCAAGTGGAAGGTACAGTTTCAAGCTTTGAAAGGATATGTTAATTTAAACTGGATCCACTGCACTCAAATCATGGCCTGTTAAACTTTTCAGTGCATTCAGTAAACATCATGCAGTAACACACAGCAATACAGTTACTCTGGGCTACCATTCATGCTGTTGAGGAGTTGTACCTTTCACATACTGACATTATGAAACATCATTTTCCATCACAACATAAATAGCTGGTGCTGCAGTAGAACAGGATACAAATGGATTACATTTCTCTGTTCCAGTGTTTTTCTTTTTTTCTGGGGATTTGGAGCACAGTTTGTCTTGCTTTAATTTTTACGAGAGCTTTGGGGCTTGTGTCTCACCTGGAATGGTGAGGTATAGCAAGATTTCATTAATGATTATATATCCTATATTTTTAAAGAAAATATTGCAGAAAGAAAATATTGGTTTATGATGACTCGCTTTCTGCAGATGCAGCACATAAACCAGGGTTCCCTGGACCCTGCGCCTGGGGTATCAGCCCAGTCCCTGTTTGTTCTCTGAGAACTGCAAAATCTGATGGCTAGAAAATCTGTGATTTGACTTCCTCGTGGCCTTGAATTACTTACCTGTGTAGTCACGACTTTGCATGGAATAAATATAGGCGTGGGAGGTGTCAAATTTCCCATATTCATCAAATAGAAGAGAGTAGGAGTTGGGAGAGATTCTAGGTAGCTGAAGAAGCTCCAACACTTTAGGTTTTTAGAGCTACTGATTTCAAAGTGTAGAACCTTTGTATTCCCATTCCCTGCTGTTTATCTGTGACAGATGTCTGACCTCTAATTTTTTAAACCAAAATGTCCTACTTCCATTCTGGTTCTCTGGGAAACTCCTCGTCTAGTGATATTCAGGTGGCTGGTTGTGATAATCAGCCATAACTTTTGGCCTGAAGAATTTGTGAAAGGTAGAAGCAAAAGCAGCTCATTTTTTTTGCCAAGTAAAAGAGGCTCATATTCCCTTTACAGTTTTTCATACCATGTGATTGAGATGAACATAAAATATATTTTAAATTGACTCTTGTATCTGCTGTGATATTGTCTCCTATAATAAACTTTTGAGAATTCCATGTTCTAAACATGTCTCTTTCATTGTACAAATACATCTTTGAATGTGGATGATAAAATCCAGAAGCAATACTAGCAGTACTGTGATTTCTGAAGGCGAAAATAGGAGAGAGTGAAAGAAGTGAGAAAGGAAATTGAGAGATGTTGGAGTGATGCCTGCGAACATTTAGCTGGTCTGTAGCTAGCCCGTATATTGGAAAACATGTGGTTTGAGCAATCAGTATTCTACTTCAGGGCATGAAGCAAAACTTTTGCTCTGAAACTAATGTGTGAAATTGTTTCCTTATGTCAAATCCCACTTAGCATGCAAATTAAAATATATATTTAAAAACTAGATCTGCTTGCAGTGGTTTTCCTAGACTACTTCTGTGATTGCCCTTCATTACTAGTACCAATGGAGAATGATTGTTGTGTTTCTGGTGGCCTTTTCATGGGAGACTACAGGTATACTTGCAGTAGTTGCCTACTCTCTCATCCTGAAGACAAGAGATAGAATATGGCTTTGCACTCATATGAATGGAATGAACTCACCTTACCTCCCCCCTTCCCTGGACATGGACTTTCCATACCTGTCTGTGGACAGTGTCTCCCACAGACCAAGTGCCAGCTAGCTGGCCCTAACTAAAACTACCGAAGATGGAGCTCAGGAACTGACTTCCATTGTCCAGTAACCCATTTCAATGCACATCACTCAACATAAGGGCCTCTCTTGATTGTGCCACTAACTGCATCCATCTTGTGGAAGGTAGAGAAGAAAGGTGGATTTCTACCACCTTTATCTGCCTAAATACTTTGCTAACTGCAAAACAGATAAACTGCAGGGTTTTTTTTTCTGTTAGAGAAGCTAGATTTCTAGAGGAGTTAAATTTTCAACAGAAGCAATTTGATTTGGCTGCCATCATTTTCAGGCACTGCCTTAAGATATCAAAGGCTTAATTTCAGTGGGCAGTTACTTAGTGTTGTGGTCATGTTGGAGGTGATCAGTGCATAAGGATGTCAGGGCCAGGTTGTCTCATGTGCCACCAAAAAGCTGAGACAGGAGAAATAACATTTAATACTTGAAATCTGGCCCTAATTAATTTTTATGAAAGCAAAGCTTACTGCAGAGATACAATACACTGCATGCTCTTGATAATTTTTTTTAACATGACCTACATTTTTCTGTTAAGTTTTTGTATCTAGTGCTCCCTCTTTGTTTTGTGTTAGGAATGTGTGCCTGAGAAAACGTTCCTTATCTTTGTCATTCCTATAGCAGTATGATATGTATAGAGACAGACAATGGTTTTAAAAAGGTTAGATTTGCAGTTAGTCAATGCAAAACCAATCCTGGCTGGAGTTGCAGTTTCATATCCTTTGTGTCCCTTGTTTGCAATTCACATGTCATTTCTGCGAAAGCCAGTCCTGCAGTAGAGGACAATGCTGACAGGTAGGTCTTCTGTCATAGTAATTTTTTGTCTCAATGCCCTGCATGACCAACTGGAAACAATATCCAATATTTAGTGCTGTGTTCTTGCTGAGCTCA
Source organism: Urocolius indicus (assembly GCA_013401255.1). NCBI lineage: Eukaryota > Metazoa > Chordata > Aves > Coliiformes > Coliidae > Urocolius > Urocolius indicus. The sequence goes on along the minus strand of WBNH01000274.1, from coordinate 376,238 downwards.
CTGCAAATATGGGAACTTGAGGGAAAGCTCACCAGGATCACTTAACCACTTGCTGGTTTGCAATTTTGAAGAGTGGGATTTTTTTTGCTTAAAAGCAAAAGAAAAAAACCACAGGGATGGCAATTACAAATCTTTTCCCTAGATTCAGCCGATTTGCCAGTGTGATGAGCTTAATTAAAATTAACGGAGCATTTTAGTTATGTTGTCGTCTTTCTCTCTAATGGGTTGCCCTTGTAACCTGCCTTAAATGAAGCCATGTGGTTCAAAATGAACCACATTGGAGACCAAATTGGAGACCAATTTGTGCTGGCCCGCAGACAGTGGTGCATGTCTATCAAATGGATGTTTGACCCACTGCTGAGAGCTAGGGAGTGGAGACAGCACTATTGCCTGATGTTGCTGTCCTTGCACAGTGTAAGCCACCTCCTTGGAGCAATACCATACATCTCTATATGGGCTCTGCAGAAATCTAGAGCTGCTCACCTTGACCAAGCCAGCAAAGGGCCCCTGGGCTTCCATTTCCATCAGTGTGGTCTCCAGGAAGGAACTTGCTTTGAAGCTTTGGTCTTCAGGAGGTGTAAGTTATTGCCTTTGTTTGCAAGTGTTCCTGTTTAATGTTGTCTCTGTGGAAGGATTTTGTTCACATCTCTGAGCACTTTGTTCAACAGACAACGAGGCTCTGGGTTTTTCCTGTGGGCAGTCAGGACTTGTCACCATGGCTGGACTATTTTCTAAGCAATGTGCAAGAACAAGCTGCCCAGATGCCTTTCACCCAGAGCAGCTGTACAGACTTTGAACTGAATATGTTCACTCTTATCACCACAGAGAGATACATGTATATAAATTAATCTAGCCCAACCACATGGCCATGATAATGATGCATTTATTCCACTTCCCAAGCAAGCCAATTAATACATAAAAGTATCTACAGCTTCCACTAAGCCAATGCTGAACCTGATATCCTGGGATGCACTCTGGCTTCTTTATCTTATATTCTTGAACATCACAGCAGTCTCAGTTTTTCATCCTTTCTTTTTCTTGCCTATAGCTTGGTACATGCCTTTAAGTCAGACTGACTCTGGTGACTGACAGAGAGTTTCAGATGCTTTTTGACATTACGTGTCACACTGTGACTGGAGCTGTGCAAAACAGGTCTTGCTACAGTCATTTGACAGCCATAGTGAATCTTGCTGTCAGTTTGCTGAGTCGTGTGCTGTGTCTTAGTAGGCTTTGCTACTGTGAAGTGTCCCCTTGCTCTTGATAATCCTGTCACTAGATTTGCAGAACGCATGTGTAGATGCCATTGGTGCTGTTACTCACCTCCCTGGTGAACTTGGGGATTAATATGAAGTTTCTGAGGGAAGACTCTCCCTCCTGAGTAGAAGAGAGAGACAGGGGATTTATCTCTGTGCCACCTAAACTTAACACTAAGTTGAGATGTAACGGTAAAAGGGATCAGCAGATTATGCTGGATCTATATTTTGCTGTCAATGTAAGTTTTGTTGTCAAGATAAAAAACAAATTATTTGAAATTGCTTCTCTCATCTGCCTTTCACTCACCTTCCTCCGATGAGCTGAGATGAGTGTTTCCATCACCAAAGGCTGGAAGTCCTGCCAGGATAACTGCAGTCCCACACACAGATCCTGGCAGGGGAGGCTGGAGCTTTTCCACAGGGGGTGGGATATCAACCAGCCAAAGTAATGTGCAAGGCTGTAAAGAACCTAATTCCATTAATTAAAGTGTTAGTAGCACCAGGGATGCTGTTGATTGCCACCAAGTGCCTGATGGCCTTCCCAGAAAATCTTCTCTGGGATTTTTCATTCATTGGAGGAGAACAGGAGGTTGGTCCCCAGGACAAAAAGCATGTCTTCTGTCTTTTTTCTCCACAGAAGTACTTTCTCATGCCTGCTACCTTTGAGGTAGATGCGAAAACACAACTAGCGCTCCTATTATCAAAATGCAGCACATTTCTTTGGTGTCCTGAGACTTGCTATCTGTCAGTTTGCTTAGCAGACTGCAAGCCTGCTGTGTGTTACTGTAGGAATTGCTGTGATTTGTTAGATCTCTTTCAAAGTGTGGTTTATTTCACCGTGTTGGTCCCAAGATGTTAATTTATGGTGAAAAGACTTAATTGCGTGTGTGGAGACTGTGTACTTGCTCTAACAAAAATATATGGTTGTAACTTTCTGCTGGTCCAGCCTTTAGGAGCTCAGATTTGTGGGGTACTAATGTATTTGTTCCAGCATTTCTTCATGTTTTACATGCCCTATTACATTTGTTTTGTGTCTGTGATGCATTATTGTATAGTAGAGACCATAAAGTCTGTGTGGAATGTATGGTTCCTTCATAGGCTACCTGTATAGAGCCTCAGCTGTATAACCCAAAGCACCAGCTACATATTTTTGTTCTCCTGTAATGATAAAAATGAGGCCAAACGTGCAGTTTTCTTGTGAATGGGCTATTGCACTGTATTTAAGTAACAGCTTGTTAGCAATCTGTGATGAACGTATGGCAGTGAGGATTGTAGGCTAGATATGGAAAAGTAACAGTGTGTGTGATAGCTTTCTCCTGGCAGGAGGTGAGGTTCCTCCCTTCCTCCTTAGTCTCTCGATCTGCACTTCTGTGCCCTCATCCAAGTTAGCAGCGAGGGGACCTGGCCTGGGAACGGCATCACTCTTATGGACTAAAAATAGATGTTTGACTTTGAGGGACTTTTCTTCATTTTCCTTGAGTCAATGTGGAACAGCTGCAAGAATCATAAAAACCAGAGTGAAGGGAGAGGGAGAAGAGTAGGACATCTTAAATTGTCTCTGCTGCTAAAGAAAAGATAGTCATACTGCATGGTGAGTGACTTATCAAGGTAGAAGTAATATGTTGAGATGCTCTGCAATGGCAGAAGATTTTTTTGGCAGTTGTTTGAGTGTGGGTTATTTTTTTTTATCAGAGGATGGCCTAGACATGCACATTATTACAGCTGCAGTGAAATATATGTCCTACAGTTGCATATTGTGTTGTTTACAGCACAGAAAGGTTGACAACAATAACATTATAGGCTGACGTAAACCTCCAGGAGAACTTCAAGAGTCCTACTGAATACAAAGAGGTTGCATAGTGGGTCACCAGCACTTAATTTTATTCTGCTATCTAATATCAGCTTTTTTACCTCCTTTGCAGATACAGCTGTGCTGACACAATTCTAAGCATATGCTTTTTGAAAGAAATTATGCCCTCAGCCATAGGATTCTTTTTTTCTGCCCTTCTATTTCATGTTTGCTTCTCATTACAAGATTCATAAAGTATCTTCAGCAGGTTAGCAAAGCAAAACAGGACAGCAAATTTGGCCTCACAATACACTGATAAGAGAATTTCCTTAGGAAAGATTGTTGTGGGATTTGTTGACGAAGACAAAATAGAGGATGGAATTTGCATATGAAATCTAGATTATTCTAAAGTCCCACATCCCAAACACAGCTCTCTGATTTCAGTAGTAAGGCATTTGCATGTGTATTCTTTTGGCTTGTTTGAATCCCAGTTCATACCACAAAGCTTGACAGTATCTTTTTTTTCTAGTAAGCTCTCTCACAGTAGACAAAGCTTATAATGAGACAATGTTCTTTTCATTAGGTAAACTTGAAAATACTGTTGTAAAAATAAAGGTCACCTTTGAGATTTTTTCTTTCCTGTTGCTTTTGCATATATATATATATATATATATATATGCCTATCTTTGCAGAAAGAGTTTCAAAGCTGATGCATTTATGTGCAGGTAATAGATTACACTTTTTTTTTTTTTTAACCCCCCTATCAGGCAGATATCCATAAAAGAAAAGGCTTTATGACAGGGTTTGAACATTGGGTACTATACCCAAACCTTTGCCCTGATTGTTGGCTGCTGGTGAGCCAGCAGACAGATGGGAATCACATCTGTACAGCTGCTTAGTTACAAAATCCCCTTCCTGTACCTGTCTCAGAGAAACTGCTCCCGCTGCTCCTGGCAGGTGATACCGAAATGTGCCTGCAACAAGCAGAGAAGAGGAAGACAATGAAGGTCCTAGTGCTAGAGGTGGTTTTGCAGGAGACATTTAGTTTTGTGCAACTTTCATAGCAGAGCCCAGGAAAGAGAATTGCTTTGTTGACCTCATAGGGATCCTCTGGGGTTTTATATCCTGAGCTAAAGATCCTTGCTGTTCAAAAATGAAGGTTTCCAAAAAAAAAAAAAAAAAAAGGAGGTGGGGGCACAAGTAAGATCCCCTGCTTGTGTCTATGCTACATGACAAACCTAGCCTTATTTCTCTTTCATCCAATCTGATCCCTGATAGCTAGCCAGGCAGCTACCTGCTGCTGCTTCTAGTCAGCTCACGCTGGGATGATTGTTGGCTTAGCAGGATGCACATTAAGTGGCACTAAAAATAAATAGGAAATTGGGCTTTCTGGCTCTCTTCTTTTTATTTTTCTCCTTTAAATGAAAGGAATTGTTAAGTACTTAGAGTTGTTAAAACAGAAACAAAACCAAGAATCCCCTAAATCACAAATACCTTCTGAAAGCAGCATTACCCAAGGAGATGCTGTCCCTGGCAGGTGCTGCAGTGTAGGCATCTCTCAGATGAACTGTTCCACTCCCACAGGGGGAGTGCCACTTTCTGAGCCCACAAACTAGCTCTGGACAGTTGCATAAGTGCTTTCAGAAATAATCTTTCAACTCAGACTCCTCAAAGACTAGGGTGGGGTTAACACAGAATTTAATTTTGAATGACCCATTTGCAAGAGACAAATGAGACCAACTCAGCTCCCTCTTTCTTCCCCTCAAACAAAGTAGCTGTATAGCAGTTGTGCCAGACTGAATGTTGACAGTCTTTAACATAACTTGTCTGTACTAAAATTAATACTGTACTTCATGTACTATATTTATATCCATCTATGCCTTTTTATGTCAGATAAGTTCTAATGTGTGGGAGGCATAACAGCATTGACTGAAAAAAAAAAATTAATTGTGTGAAGTCTACTGCTTCCTACAGGTAAGGAAGGTTGAGGTTATCTTGATACCAGGCTGTTATGATACGCTCCACTTTTTCTTATATTTGCCTATTTATTGCATTGCCTTATTACAAAACTAAAGTGTAGAAGTCATGAAAACCTTTATTGTGAGGTTTATATGAAGTACGGCAATGCAAAGCTTGTAATATTGTGAGAGCTGTCTGGAGGTTTGCTTAAAAGGTGGCTCTGGAAAAAAGCTCAGCTGTAATTATAAACCTTGTAAGAAAACCTAAAAGTATAAAAGCAGTATTTTGTGAGAGTTAGAATTATTCTTCTATTATTAATTAATGGAATTAAACCTGTGGAAAAAAGAATTGACTCTGCTTTCATACCTTTTGACAATTACTTGCTAACTGATACGTGAGGAAAGGTTTCAAAAGGACAGAAAGGGGTGGATCCAGATTAAACTTTAAGCAGCAGTAGTTAAAGGCACCTGTAGCATATCTGCAGTTGAGAAGGAGTCTTGGTTTCTGGGATGATCAAGGGTTGACAATGCTCTTGTGCACCTGTGTCCATTGCCCAGGTGTGAAGGAGGTTTACCTTTACCTCTGGGCTGTAGCATTCTGTCCCTGCTCATACTAAAGCTTTTCTGAGAGAAGAGGAAGCTTGGAGTCCTACTGTGATTACAGTCCAAGAGGTATTCCTGCCCTTCCTTTGGAAGTAGAAGCTAGCTGGTTTCCCTTCTCAGGTAGGATGAATTACAGTGGAGGTGGGTTGGGGGGAGTGCCTCTTCACTACTCTCTTTCCTTACTGCAAAGAGAAGCTGGTGAGATGATTTGGTATTGTCCTAGCTGTTCCTAGCTGTTGTCCTCTTGTTTCAGAGGATGATACAAAGGGTAAACACACTTTAAAATATTTATCTGTATATGTATGTATTAATGTACTGTCAGAGATGTCTCTTCAGGTTTGTGCCGTGTAAAGTAAAGGGCAGCAAGAGTGGTGAGCAGGAGAGGGTCAAAACTGTTTTATATCTAGGGATCTACTCTTTGAAAATTCAAACAGATAAGAGATAGATTTCAGTGACTGTCTGGCTTTAGTTTCTCAAGACCAAGTTCTGCTTAAAAGTCCTCCTAAACCTGAAGAAAAGCATTTTTCATTTGCCTACCTTTGTAAGTGCTGAGCACAATAGGAGAGGTGCCCAGCTGCTGTAAATAATCTTGGCTGTGACGTCAAGGCAGCTACAACAATTGACACCAGCTGAAGACGTGTCTATAGCTAAGTATAACCCACGGGTATTACAGGATGACTTATAAAGGCTCTTACCAGGATAAACCCTATATGTTTTATGGTTCCTGAAAAGGAGCAGAAACTGACAACAAGCAGAGGCATGCTAAGTAGCTTTTTTATATGGATTAAATTGCCCAGTTAGAGGTTTTAGGAAACAGATTTGCTGTGATACACAGCACCACATAGTTCAAGCACGTAGTACCCTAAGCATTCAATTTATCACAATCTATCATGTTAACTTGGCTAATTTGACACTAACTGTTTCCTGCCAACACGCTCTCAGACAATTCTGTATTGTCTGCTAATCTCCATGACGTGCAAGCCTGTGGAAAGGCCTCTAAAGAAAAGAAGCTCTCAGGGCTATGGATTTTGGCAAAAGGAGGAGATAAGAGAACAGATCTCAGTTATATTAACATTTCTTGTAGTCACTTAATTTTTCAAAGCAGCAGTAGTGAAATAGTGTTGTTCCCATGATAAATGACAGCAAGTTTCAACTAAATATGCCTTGAAGGAAAGGTGATTCTCCAAACTCTCACTGTGGAAGTGCTGGCTAATGAGCTGACATGTGAGTGAGAGGCAGCAAGGCCACAGAAGATATTTTTACTGGAGAGGTAAGGCTTTTGCTTAAATGTCCTGTAATCATCTGAAGCCTCCCTCTGGCAATTATTAGGCAATTGAAGAGATGCTGTTGAGCCTCTTGTAGCATCCAGCAGAGATTTCAGCATTTCCTATTGTCAGTACTAAGAGCTAATATGGAGACTATATTAGTGCAAAAGCCACTAGGAGAGCAGTAACTGTGACAGCCTGGGGAAAACACTGCCTGCCCAAACTGCTAACCCTACATACTCACCAGACTCACCTCAGATGCATCATCTTTAGCTGCAATCTCTCATAGTTTGGGTAAAAGTTAATGCTAACCAGGCCTGGATCGTGTAGAGCAAGGGTAGATGGGAAAGAGGAAAACAAGACAATAGCGAGAGATGCCATCAGAGCTGGTGACATTGCTGAGGTGCAGTAGCCACAAAATATGACGTAGATGCTGAATAAGAAGTAGTAAGTCATCTTGTCAGTACAATGAGGAGTGCACTTCCTAGTCTCTCACTGATTTGAAGATGTTCTTGCCATTAGATATTCCCTGGCTATGTCTTGTGACAGTACAGAAGTGAAAGGGAAGTTGTAGTTGTACCTTTTATAAGTATCAATATTTGGTCTATTTTTATAATCCAAATATTTAAGGACATAAGTGTATGAACAGAGAAATTGTCTCTTTAATTAGGCTCATCTAACTTGGATATTTTAATCATTAAACATTTGTTGTTGAACAGCTGAAGAGCCAAAAGTGGTTATTTTGTCTATTATTAGCTAGTTGCTGAATAATTCCTAAATGATACTATACTGCCTCTTTCTTTAATAAACATTACAAGTGTTGATGCAAAATTAGCACTTGCAAATATTACCTGTTTAAATGTACTCTGGGAATACTAGTATTCTTAGATTCTTAAGGACAGACTAATGCCAATTTGCATTTGTAAGTTTAAAATATGGAACTTGGAGTGACTTGCAGCCACTGACGACTCCTGGCAAAAAATGATGCTGCCACCAGATTTTGTTGGTGTGGGCTATCCCAGTAAAACCGTATCTTTGAGCAATACAGAAGTATATGCATTTGGTATATAAAGACATGAATGGGTATACAGTGAAAGTGAAAACAGCTGGCAAAACCTGGATCTCTGCTTTGCAAGGCTGTCTTTGAGGTGAAGTTTGTGGTATCTTTCAGATCTCGATTTTTGCTTGTAAATATTCACAAAGCTCTACCAATAATTAAGATAAAAAAAAAAATAAATACTCTTTTTAATTACAAAACAGCCAACATTTCATGGCAGGGTGTGGGCTCTGAGTAGAGAAGCAAAAGGAGCCAGAGGAACGTGAGTAGTAATGAAGAAACAATACTGGAGGCCCGTGTTCCTGCAAAAAAATCCCTCTCTGTGTTGGATGTATGTGAGGAAGCTGTGTGATGCCCTCAATTTATATTGGCTGCATTAATGTAACAAACAAGATTTTTGTCATAAACAGCAGGTAACTTGTACTCGGTGTTTTCATATCGACCTGCTCACAATTTACCTTGTGGAAAGTAGAGGATGCATTGATGCATCACTGCTTTTCTGCTTGAGAGTCAGACTAAAAGGTCCAGGGACTGCAGCCTGTGATTTAGGGCAGTTTTCTCCCTGCTTCTGGAAATGTTGGCAAGGAAAGTAGAAGTACTCAGAACACAGTAGAATTGCTCCTAGGTTGACATTAAGGTGAGTGTCTGTTTACAGAGCCTGGAGTGATGAGCAGCACCAAGCAAATCAGAATTTACCTTATGGGACATATTTTTAGTGTGTAAGCTAGTGGTTTTTGCTTACATATTTTAAATACACTGTTCCAAAAGTGTCATCTGTACTGTGGGTGTGCAATTTGTAGTATGTAGACATAGTTGAAAGGTTGCATGCCACTGTGTGTTTTCAAAAAAACCCCCACAAAACCAACCACACAAAACTATTGGAACAAATTCCAGATATGTTATCATTTTAAAAAGTAATTAATGTTTTCTCCTGCATTCAAAGACAGTATCTATGTTATGATAAGAAGAGATCAAATCAAAGTTGTACTTATGGGGTCAGTTCTGGCAGTTTCTTGTTTCTGACACCTTGGCTACCCATAGGGTGAACAGTAGTGGTGTTTTGGGGGGGTTATTTTTATGAAGTTTCAGAGGATTCTGAAAACACAAATGCAATACATCTTGCAGAATCTGTTCTGCTTCCTGTTGTGTTCCTTAGTGTGCAGGATTTACTGAAAAAAAAAAAAAAAAAAAAAAAAAGAAAAAAAGTAGAAGGCACTTGTGGCAGGATTCTATAGATGTCAGCTAGCCACCAGATCAGGATGAAGTGCTGATTTGATATTTCTCCAATGCCAAAAAATAACAGTCTCCTTTGTGAGCTTAGGCTCCTGTTGCACTCTACAGCTGTAGACTTTTCTGCACTCACCTACCTGTTTGTTTGTAGAATCATAGAACGATAGAGGTTGGAAAGAACCTTTAGACATCATCTAGTCCAACCCGCTTGCCAAAGCAGGTCCACCTAGATCAAGTTGCACAGGAATGTGTCCATGTGCATTTTCAAAACATCTAGAGAAGGAGACTGCACACCCTCCCTGGGCAGCCTGTGCCAGGGCCCTCTCATCCTCACAATGAAATAGTTTTTTCTTATGTTTAAATGGACCTTTTTGTGTTCCAGATTCATTCCATTGCCCTTTGTCCTATTGCTAAATACAATAGAAACAAGAATGCCCCAATCTCCTGACAATCACAATTTAGATATTTGGAAATATTAATGACATCTCCACACAGTCTCTTCTAGACCAAACAGCCCCAGTTCCTGCAGCCTTTCCTCATAAGGAAGATGCTCCAGGCCCATGATCATCTTGATAGCCCTGCACTGGACTCTCTCCAGGAGTTCTCTGTCCCTCTTGAGCCGAGTAGCCCAGAACTGGACACAGGACTCCAGATGAAGCCTCACCAGGGCACAGGAGAGGGGGAGAAGAACCTCCCTCAACCTGCTGACCACACTCTTCTTGATGCATCCCAGGATGCCGTTGGCCTTCTTGGCCACGAGGGCACAGTGCTGGCTCATGGTTAGTTTATTATCAACCAGCAGTCCTAGGTCTCTCTCTGCAAAGCTGCTCTCCAGCAGGTCGACCCCCAAGCCTGTACTGGTGCATGGGGTTGTTCCTTCCCAGATGCAGGACTCTGCACTTGCCCTTGTTGAACCTCATGAGGTTCCTCTCAACTCTCAACCAGTCAAGATCCCGCTGAATGGCAGCACAGCCTTTTGGGGAATTAGCCAACCCTTCCAGTTTGTTGTCATCAGCCAAGTTGCTGAGGGTACACTCTGTCCCATCATCCAGGTTGTTCATGAAAATGTTGAACAAGATATGTTGTCCCAGAACTGATCCCTGAGGAACTCCACTGGCCGCAGGCCTCCAACTCGATTCTTTGCCATTGACCACCCCTCTCTGGGTTCTGTCTTTCAGCCAGTTCTCAATCCACTTCACTATCCTCTCATCCAAGCCACGCTGCCTGAGCTTTCTGATTAGGATGCGGAAACAATGATATGCGTTCTGATTTGGATGAGAGAGGATCAAAAGCCTTGCTGAACCTTGTTCTGTATCTGTTGATATTCCCACAGACACTTAGCTCCTATTTCGAACTTCCCCAAATCTGCATAGACACCACTGAGGAAAATATGCAGAATGTTCTCCCTGCTCTGAATCATGTCCACTGCCACCTCCAACAGGTGGGAGAAATGTTTTCAGTATAAATTGTGCTCGTCCCTCCAATCTTGTCTTGAGGAAGGTCATGCATGCACAGAAGGGTTGGCAGAAGGGGAGTGATCTGCGAGGGGAGAAGTTTTCTGTCACTTTTGAACTCCTTCATCGGGCTTCAAGCTTTCACCTAAAGCCTACGAATTTCTCAGTGGATGACTTAAATTCAGTTTGTTTTCCTTTGTGTGGGTAACACATGCTTTCTGTAAACTCCCACCAAGGAATCACTGTGTGATTTCTTCTGAAGTCTTCAAAAAGAAATTCAAAGCAAGACAAAATAGCTGACAATATTCTTTCATACTGCTAGATGGTCTGGACAGATCCAACTTAAATCCTGTGTCACATCATCTCACTACATACACAGCCAGCTTTCTCTCACCCTTGAAATCTCTTCATTAGGGAAGTGGCATCTAAGTTTCCACTTCAGAGTGGGGACAGATAAGAAGTGCTACATAGCTTGTTAGAATGAAAAGATCTGAGAAAGAAAGTAGGTTAAAGAAGCATTAAGAAGTGTGGAGAGAAGTGTTCAGACTTTCTCAAGGGTCAATAGATAATTAGAATGTAGTTTGTATTATTTAAGATATCATCTGGCAATTGTATTTTGGCATTACAATAGCCCATTAATGAGAAAATATATCTTTTTTTTTTCAATACCACAAAGGTAAAACTTACACAAAGATCTTGTAAACATGTATTTGGAATAAAGAACTTCTATATTGGTGCTGAATGAAATCTTTCACAGATTGAACTTCCTTGCAGACTGCATTTCTCAACAGTAATTTCAGCTTGCTAGCAGCAAATCTTGGCAGCTGTTATCTAACAAGTAACTTTATCTGCTTTTTTTTATTTTGAGGCTTATTAATTTAAGAACATGTGGAAAATGAAGGTGTGGGGCATGCTTCTTTCTTTTAAGACACAAATTCATACTACTAAATAGAAGACAAGGAGTTCATGCGAATGCTTCTCTCATCCTAATGCCAGGTTTTAGCTTATTGTACTTTTACAAAAGTTGCAGCAGCAGAACAGATGTAAGAAAGGATGAATCAGAGAGTGCTAAACAAGAGAAATTATGCCTGTACTCTGAAATTGCTGTGTATTAGAAAGTGGGATGCATATGGCTGGGGTGCACCCAGGAGCTGGAGGAAGCTTGGAGGACAAGCTGCCTCAAGACAAGTCAAGCCTGCACTGCTGGGGCATGTATTACTATCCTTGTGAGATTGAAAGACTCCAAGAAGTTCACCTGTGAAATTTGTGCTAGAATCTGTGACATTAGAAAGGGAAGGATGTAAGTTCCTCCTCAACTTGAATGTCCCAGAAGTAGCCTGGCACAATTTAAAAAATAGAAATAAAGGAATTAAAGATGCACTTGCAAGGATCAAGGGAACTCTCTGCTTTGCCAATAGTACCTGATGGCAGAACAGGAGCAGGAATCAATAGAAGCAAAGAGCAGAGCAGCTTCATTAGCATCAATGAGAAAATAACAGCTTCTGAATGCAAGCCCTAAGGACTGAAGATCAAAGTCCTGGGGTTTGTCCCCTTGGCTGAACAACGTATTGAAATAAAATAATAGCTCTGACTGCAGATGATACAAGTTAAGCAACATTTCCATGCCAGGAATCTATGTAAAGAGCAATCATTCAAATACAGGAGAAGAGTGGAAAGAAAATTAAATAGCTGGAGATGGAGGATTCAGAGAGCACCAAGGATGCAGAACAGCTAAATATAATTAAATTACATACAAATAAATTAGTTGCCATAATGGTGAGATTAGGAAATAAAGCACAGAAGTATAATCCTGCCAAATATTTGAGTAAAACAGCAGAACTGGAACTTAACTGAACTGACAAATGAGAGAAAGATTTATAGCTTTTGACTAAATTTACAAACAGCTATGACTATTTAAATTTTGCTGTCACATCTGAAAACAAACACAACTCCTCCTGTCTGAACCTTGTTAAAATCCTAAATTTAGTTCTTTTCTGTAAAGCTGTGAGGCAATCAGAGTTGATGGCTTTGACTGAAATTGTTAGGCCGGATGATTTCAGAGTCCACTTTGCATCTGGGGTAAATGTAGACTCAAAAATAATTAGTGTTATGAATGTATGAGAAATAAAACCTTTCTTATCGTAACACCTGTGAACCAGAATGGTGACTCTTGCATGATTTTCATAATAAACTTTCCTACAACATGAGCCATGTGTGTGACCTAATCTGACTACTTTGTGCTTGAAAACAAACTGCAAATAAAGAGAAACAGAAGAGAGAGTGTCTTCTTTTAGCAATTACTGAAACAATCATGATGAATCTGCTGCTGCAATTTCACCTACTTGCAGCCATTTGTCCATGCCTCTAGTTTTTAAATTGTTTTGAGGGACTGGCTATGTCTGCTGGAGGGCAGCTAGACTGAGAGAGGAGTTGAAGCTGTTAGCAGATGGCTGAACACCCTCTGTGAATGTGTGTGATGCTGCTGCTAGGGCTTGGACTGGCAGCTGAGGGTGGCAGCTGTGCCATCTTGGTTCCCGTAGTCATTCATCTTGCAGCGGTAAAGAGAATGGTAAAGAGTGATCCCTTTTTGTGGAATCGGATGGATCACTGCTTCCCAGGCACAGTCCTAGGCAGAGGGCTGAGGGCTGGTTTGTTTTGAGGGTAGGCTATAGTCATCCCAGGCACCGCTTAGCCTGGAGCCCTGCCTCTGGGCTGTCCAGAAAGAGGGGACCTCAGGGATTGTTCCCATTATGTGGTCTATAGCAGAGCTGGCATCTCCTCCCTTTCATAGCTAACAGTGTTAAATTCCTTGCAAGATAAATTGGCCTAAGTTTCCAGGGTGCCAAGGGAGGGAGAAGGGTCCTGACAACAGGCAGGACTGAGTTAGCCTACTTGCCTCCAGCATCAGCACCCCATTCTAGGATGTGCCATGTAGCCCAGGAGCTGCACAACAGCATGGCTGTCATAGGTACGTGGGTATCGTCGCTGAGCTATGGCTGTGCTCCTCATGTGCTCCTCACATGCTCCTGGAATATCCAAGAAAGATCAGAAATTTGAAAACTGTTTTGAACTTTCAGTGTGGTTCTACTAGCACCCCTGCTCTTACAGTTTTAAGCTCATTTCTAAGTTACTATGTGTGTAGATAGGCCCTGTCTTTTGTGGTGACTTCGAGCTGACTGGAAAACAATTATTTTTTTTGTTTTTTAATGGTAAGCCTCCATGGGTGAAATTTTGACCTTGCAGAGGATAAACTATTAAGCTATAGTAGTAACTGATGTAAGGGAAAAATCTGGATACTAACAAATACAGAAATCCCAATGAGGTTAAAACAATGTAAAAGAAATTTATGTTTTTTCTTAAGTCACAGTTTTACCTTTGGCATTATAAGCATGGACGCCACTTACTCATCAGCGTGACTTGTTTACAAAGATAGATGCATTTCTACCTTATTTTTTTTCAGCTTAGAATTTGAAGGCTGATAATCATATGCTGAGGCTTCTGATACTTGTTTATTTTTCGGGGATAATCAAGAAATGAAGAACCTAGTGTACCTTTAATTCATGCAGTAAAGAAGTAGGATACAATCACGGAGATATAGAAATGATTAGCTTGGCCTTTCTGGCCATTCATATTTTGCATCAAAGGAACGATGCACAACCATTCATGATTTTTCGTTTGCTTTCTATTTTCCTTGTCTCTTGTAACAAATTGAGTGAGAATGCATGTGCTGTCCTGCATGTGCTATGAAAATAATTTGGATGACTAGGGTAATGGGGATGCTTAATGTTATGAGAGAACATTATCTCAAAGGATACTTTAAATAACATATTTAAGCCAACAGTTGGGCAGTCAGCACCTCACACAGATATAAAATTATCTCCAGCTCCCAAAAGGGGAGAAAGTTTAATTTTTCACTTCTTTCATGGCTTGTATTTATTAAAGTAGTTTACATTCCTCTCCTCATTAAAATTGCTAACTTGGTAAAGGCTTTGGCTTAAAAAAATGAGTAAAAATGGAATTCTCCCTTCCCCCAAAAACTCTTCAAAATATATTCTGTTGCCAGAAAAATCGTGTGAAAGTAAATCTTTTAAATTACATTTCAATAAATGCAAAATAATGGCCAATTTTGCTATGATTTTACTGTGATAGGAAATAAATGGCAGCTTAAGCAAGTCAAGACACTGGCTGTAAAGACATCTACACCACAGCTGGCTTGTCAGCAGAAATGGATTAAGTGGGCTGTGTTTCTAGCCTCTGAGCTCTGAATTTTTCTGAGCTGATGCTACTTGTGAGTATGTTGAGGAAACAGGGTGTTGTTTCAGTGTACGCTCTTCAGAAAGTCTTCTCATGATCCATTTTTGCAAGACATTGGTCCTTCCTGTAAGCGGCTTCTTGGTCCTTCTTGTCTTTCACATGAGCACCCAGCTTCCAGGTTAAATTTACAGCCTCTGCCTCTGTGGTGCATTTCTCTCTGCTGATCACGCCATCCCTGGGTGACAAGAAGCAGGCTGCACTCGCAGCCCAGCTCCATGCCACCTCAGAGCAGGAGGCATCCTGGCAGATGGATTGTAGCAAGTGAGTCAGAGCTGTTGCATAAGCTGCAAGATGGTAAACTTTGCCTACCAGAAATGTTCCCAGTGCAGAAGTCTTCTCCTCCTCCCTCCTCTCCAAAAGTCACGAGTAGCATGTGAAAAGATCCTGAGATTACACACGCCTTGGATTGGTTTTTATATTTTCAGATACACATAGTCTACAGTTCTAGGACAATCCATAATCTCTAAGGCTTGAAACGTAATTAAAAGGAAAGATGTGTTTGTATGTGTGTGTGGGTGTGTAATATTCTCAGGCTTATGGCCTGAAGAGGAAACAGTAAATAGCATATGAAACACCATAAAATGGTGAGTGTTAGCAGTTTTGTTCCTCAAGGATTATGTACCAGCCTAAAGAAGTAGAACTGTGTTACTTAATAGCATAGACAGTATCTTGCCAAAAATGAGACTGACAGGTACTACATATGGGCAGAATATGATCAACTTCATGTTTAATACTATTAGATTTTATTGCTTGAAAATTTTGTGATGAGAAATTTTCAGAAGTGAATTCTCTTCATTATTTGCAGAGTTTAAAAAATCAGAAGCTTTTTTCAAAAGCAACATGGAGCAAACACTGATTTTCTTCAATTGTATGAGCTATGCCCATCCCACAGGGTAGCAGATAAATTGGAGCTGAATACACATGCAGCTGAAGCACTCTGTTTAGGAACCAACTATACCAATAAATCGATATTTACTTGCTATGTATGTAATACACAATTGACAAAATCACAGATGCTGAATGCAGTGATTAAAGTACAGTCCTAATATTGTCAGTTGAGTAGAAACAGTTTAACAGAATAGCACAGGCTTTATATAGGGTTTTCTTCAAGCTGGTATTTTTAGTCTTCAGACTTCAGTTACTCCTGCTGAATTAGCAGAGCCTTCCTATTTTATTTGAGATCTGCAAGCTTGATATTAGTTTTTCAGCTAGTCCTTGGTCCTACTGCAGACCTTACCTGTTTCTTTCATCCAGCAAATATAGAGGGAAGATGAAGCATACAGGATTCAGCCACGCTGTCATAAATTCATGGAACATGGGCTATCTTGCTGTGAGAAAAACAGGTAACTAATTGCTGCTTTATCTAGTAAAACAAATGTGTCCTTTCCAACAGAGACAATAATTCTTACTGAACTGAACTCTTATAGATGTTGCTACTAAATATCTGATTTTCACAAGAACTCAGATCCTACTTCAGTATCTAAATGAAGCTCTCATAATACTTGGTTTCCAGCTGCTCTTCCTAAGGACTAGATGCCCAAATGAGAACTATTTTTCCCTCCCTTGGTGTCTAAATAGGGATCTTTAGGTACTGATTTCATTCAAAATTTGAAGATATTTAAAATAAAAAGAGTAAATTGCTCTTAGAGAAATGCTAAAAAGCCTGGTACTAATTACAAAGTGTAACGGCAGCTTTTCCATGCTGCCATTTTAGAAAGTAAATAGCCACAATTAATTCCCTAAACCCTTATTTAGACACCTTTCTTTAAATCATATAGATGTGATTTACCCATGCCCATTTTAGATTATTATTACATAAAAACTAACATGACTAATACCAGCTATCTCTAAGTAATAGCTATTTCCACTAAATTGCTGTAGAACCACTGCAATGAGAGGTGGACATTAGGAGAAACATCAGGAGCCTGTGCACCGATTCTCTCACAATATTAAGTGAATGGTAAAGAAATAATTTGAAAACTAAATAGTGATGTACAAGCTTTTTGGTGTAGACTCTTCTCTTTACAGAAATGACAAGATCTTCCAGAGTCATAAAAGCATAGCTGATGATGACATCTGGGCTAGCAAAAGGGACTAGAGATGAAAGATTGTAGCAAAAAAATAAGAGCCTGCCAAGACAAACAATGAGAATATTTAGTGTTGCAGAAAGTCTCTCACATGTGTAATTGAGACTCTCTATTGAAGAGGAAGAGGTGAAAATGAGGGGACATTACGATAGTACACAGCAGTTCTCATCAAGCTTTTCTACGTTGTTTTATTTATTGCCTTGCATGGTACAGAAAGAAGAGGGAAATCCGTGAAATCAAAATAACATAAGTAAAAAGGGCTGTGAAGGAAAGTGGAGCTTGTCACAGGAGTGCTTCAAGAGGAAAAAAACAAACGCGCGTGGCTTAGGCAGCAAGGATTTCCAAACTGAAAACTAGTCAACAGTAGAAGTAAGCAGTGAGGACAAAGATATAAATCTTCTGCCTTGGCATAAATGGGGACATTTTAAGAGACTGTATTTTCTTGTGTAACTGCCTCATGAGGGTTTTATACCTGAAGAAGCCTGTTTGTATCGGTGTTGAGGATGAGGTTGCAGACTGCATGGACCACTGCTCCCAGCCACGTCGGCAGCTCATGTGTTCAGTCTGTGGCCTTGACTCTTGAGAGCTGTGCCCTTGTTTTTATTTATCTGTTTGTTCCAGGATAAATATAGGAAGAAGCACTGATTTTCTTTTAGGACCTTCCCAATACACAGCAAGGTTCTGTGAAACGTCCTATGCTCTGATAAATTCCTCCCTGTGTGTGTTGTGACTTGAAATTGCTGGGGAAGGGAGAGTTTATTTACAGCATTGAGAATAAATAATAAGGGTTTTCATTGTTTAGAGTCTTTGATGTAATCTGTGACTTCATCTGAGCATCCTGGGCTGCACCATGCTGTAGTTTAGAAATGGGGAAAGCCATGTTTGGGGCCAGTCAGGCTCCAAAGGACTGATATTGGCCATGCTGCCCTTACTGCCCTGTGTTTAATTTGGCAAGACCTGTAAGGTTGGAAACATTTTCTTTAGAAAATATGAAAATACCTCGATGGATCCATCCTATTTAAGTCAAATAATCAAGAGAATACTCAGACTGACATCTCTTCAGCTTTGTCCGCCACTTCTGCTTTTCTGAAAAGAACTGAGTTCCAAGTCAGCACTGAGAAAAAATCTGAAGTAGATGAAAGCTGTGGAGGTGAAGGAGGAAAAAAGAAAGATAAAAGACTATTTATAATCATCTAATTACTTGGTTTATTTTTGAGGTCTACCTATGGTGTTTTGTGATGGGACATGTGCTTAGCTTGGAGGAGACAGTTACATCAGGAGAAAACTCACCAGAGCATCTACGTTTGATATGATCTGCATAATAATGTAAATCTAGTGTAAGTGAAGATGATTTCAACTGCTTCTCATACAGAAAGGCAGCTGGATTTTGGGACTAGGCCACCCACTGCCAGGAGAAAAATACTTGAATCTTCAATACCTTTGATTCATGGGCTTTAGGAGGTGAGAATCGTACTGTCACAGCATGTGCTTGGGAAGAATGTTAAATTTCCTACGCCTCGTCCTCTCCCCCTCTCCCACAATCTGCTTCTAAATTGAAGTCTCTGCAGATGAAACTTTGTTTCTGATACCTCTATAGAAATTGCCTGTTTTCCATTTTGACACGAGTTTCACTGGAACAAAAAAAAAAAACCAGTTGCTTCCCTCCCTTGTCTCTGCAGCACTGATGATGTTTGTACTTGTCCTTTCCTGAAATATCTAAGTTAATTTTGTAGCTACTGAAGAGTGCTGTGTAAATGCAGCTTTATAACCTTTAACCATAACACAACACCCTCCTCTCTGTAATCTCAGTCTCCTATACCTATTCTTGAAAACTGCCTGAAGCAATGTTTCTGCCTCATAAATCTAAGCCTTTAAGATAGGTAGTGTTGTATGCATGGTTACAGCTGAAGTTGTCTGACTGATTTTTCTGATAATGCTTTTTTGATGTGTTGCTGATAAACAGCATTATTTGTAAGAGATTAGAGTCATAGTAAAAACCTGGATAGTTAAAAAATAACTACTATGGGCAATGCTGGAATTTCCACTCATTTGGAGTTTACCTTTAACCTCCAGTAAGCTTGCTGACAATTATTTTTTTCAGTATCTTCTATGTACAGACCACAAATAATGTTCTGTTCTTGTTCTGTCTGAAGTATCACACCAATTAGTACAGCAGGACAGGTTCCTCGGTGGTCTTTGAATCCAAGCAAACCTCAACTGAGCAATGTTTTGCTTATGTTTACATCTGGATTCTCTGCCTACAGAGAATGCACCTGTGTGGAAAACAACCAGTAGCTTTTCATGTGCAAAACTCATAGATGTAACGATTACATAAGCCAAATTATGAGGGGGTGTGGTTTATTGGTGGCTGTATTTATTGTACCTTATCATATGCAGAAAATGAATCATCTGATACAGAAATGGCTCTTCAGGGACCAATATATGCAGCTGAGCCTGGATTTGCAGAAGAGAGTGATGATCATCTGAAAGATAGAAATCTTTTAGAATATAGCTGGAATACCAGTAATGCAGATCCACAGGATTTTTTGGTAGGTGATTAAGACACAATGAATTATATTTAGATACTTAGACACTAGACACCTAGAAGGAGTCCTGATTTTTTTTATATGGTAACTGAGGGCTGTAATTATTTTTTTTTTTTAATGCTTCTAAAAATCAGGCTGCTTAGGTTGATGCCTACGTTTATTTCCAAAGTTGGTGTAGCTGGCTGAGTTGTAGGATAATGGTGGAAGCATCTTCCCTTTGCAAAAAGGAAGCAGGGCACATATAATGGACAAAGCAACAGGCAGGTCTGTAGCAGCACACAGGCTCACATTGTCAGAGAGTATGGCGAAATATACTGTCACTGATTTTGAGCACTACTGATCCCATTGAAGACTGAAGGTCTATCTATGTGTCATGGTTTTGTGTGGAGCTGTTTCTGATAATGGGGAAGGGTCTGTAAAGATGACTCCTTTAAGATGTTACTCAAAACTCTTCTTACCTCTCAATCAGACCTACTCCTGGGGCTGAGCCAATTAGATGCCTCCATGATGACTTCTTAAGAAGCAGCAACTAGAAGAGTAAGATTCTTCCTGTTCTTTCTTGTTCTGTTCTTCCTTTTTTTTCTTTCTGGCTGGTAGTGGAAAGAAGAGAGAGAGAAGCAAGCATGCGGATGCCAAGGTCAGGAAGAGAAGAGAGGAGGAGATGTGCTTGAGCAGAGACTCCCCTGCATGCTGTGGAGAGTGCACTTTGTTAAAGACCCTGCATCAGGGGCAGTGACTGTACCCAGAGGAGGCCATGTCCCGTGGGAGGAATCCTGTATTTGCAGAAGCTGTAGCTATTGGAAAGAATCCACACCAGAGAATTTTGTTAAGGACAGTGTCCTGTGGGAGAGACCCTGCATTAAAACAGGGGAACAATGTCATCCTCTGAGAAGAAAGAAGTGGCAGAGCCCACCTGTGAGAAACTGGCCACATCCCCCATTCTCTGCCCCCCTGAGCCATTGTAGGGGGGCAGAGGTAGAGCTATTGGGAGCGGTGAGCTGGGCCTGGAAAGAAAGGAGGAATGGAAGAGGAAGGCTTAAAGTGCTGGCCTCTCTAAGTCGAGTACTGGAGTCTGTCTTGCTCAGAACCGTAATTGGCAGCGAGCCCTCCCTGCCCTTGTCTCAATCCACAACATCCTTGATTATCTTTTTACTCCCATTTTGCCGGAGCCTCCAAAGTCCTAAGGAAGATGGGAGTGGATGGGGCGCAGTAAGCAAGAGACCATTGTGGTGCTTCATTGCTCTCTGGGCAAAACCATGACACTGTGTTTGTGTGTTTTTTTGTAAATTGACAATTTATTTGTCCCTTACAAGCTTTATTTCATGGGGCTAGTGGATCATAAATTTGTTTGTTTAACTAATCATTGTCCTGAATAACTTGTTGATCAGAATTAAAACATTTCCTTCCCTAAGTGTCAGATACTGTGTCTTGGATCAGTACCTGCACAGTGCAGATTCTTTCAGTGCAAGTGTAGCCATACTCATCAGTTAGTTCAGATGTTTCATTCAGCAATGGAATCTAACGACAAGCATGATGGAACAAAAAGGATGGTGTTTAGAGATATTTGCAGCCAATTTTGAAGCAAGAACTGTGGCTATCTGCCTGCACAGAGCTGATGTTACAGACATAACTCTTTAATTCCAGTGGTGAGAGTCTATTTTGTATTCTTTTATTTGTATTCTTTTAAGAACTAGAAGACAGCATTTGGAGAACACTTTGCTTGCCTTCATATTCTTCTAGAATAACTTCACCTGGTTCAGGTGAGGTTCTCAGTAGGTTTTATGACATTGATCTATAACTGCACTGTTGACTTCTATACAGTCTGCCTTTACCACAGTGGGTGTGAACTCACACATTGACCTTCCTCCCCAACCAAGCCAAACAAAAGTAAGACTTGAAAATGTCCATGTTACCAGATGTTATTAAGAGCATGAGGTTAGGATAAGGTTCTACCCCATTCTTATTTAGTGATCTTTCTCCTTTAGATATCTCCAAGGCTTCTAGATGAGCTGTGTGTTTTCATTTCATTTCTTCTTACTTTGTGTTGTGCTTTATCTCTATCCCTAACTGCTCCATTTTTGCTGCATTTCACAATGTTTTAACAAAGGTGGCATTCAGACATCTTACTCCCATGTTTGCTAGAAGATGACAGGACACTTCTCTAAACTTGTGATGTGAGATGAGAAAGAAGCATAGTTGAAGGGGAAAAGATCCCAGATGATGCTCCCGTTTATAGCTTATGGGAGCGTGAAAGGCAGAGAACTCATCACAGTCACCTACAAATTATTTTGTCACTTAGAGATTGAATTACTTAATGACAATGTTCTTCCTGCCAAATGCTGATGGCTTTTTGGCTTCACAACATCTGCACTAATCAGTAACTTCACTTGGAAGTCACATATTGTTCTCTTGTCACTCATCAGACAGTGATACCTTGCCAGATGAGAAAGAGCCATCTCTTATGCAACTTGTTCAGTGATCTAGTTAAACACATGACTGTGGTACTTAGACATTGCTGGAATGCAGCTCAGGTGCATTAGTTATGAGTCCATTAGGTGGCCACAGGATCATCTATGATCATACATTAAAAACTGAGCAAGTGCAAAAAAGAAAATGTGATTGAAGATGTTAAGGGAAGCTATTTCTGGCTTGGAGAAAATTCAGTATCCAGAATATTATATGAAGGTTCTCATAAGTGTTTATTAGGAGTGCACTGATCAAAATGATGAGAAAAGATGGAAAAGATGAGAAGAAAGATTTGTAGGAATGGAGAACTTCTGTTAGGAGAGTGAATGATCTTTACTTTCACATAGAGAACAATACCTGGGTAGGAGCACGAATGAGAGAAAGATGAATTATTTCATGAAAATGCTGGTCTCAAGCCATGCTGGACAGCTTGCAGCCAGAGTGGTAGAGGCAAAAAATGCTAAACTATGTGTAAGAACATCAGTGAATTCATTCAAGTGTTTTTATGACATGGTGCCTGCAACACTATAAGTTTGATCTCAGTAACGCAGTCCCACCTTCCAACTGTCCACAAGGGCTGGAGTGGTCTCTGGTGTTATAGTATAATCTACTTTTTTAATCTACTATGCTAAAATCTACTTTTCTCAACTAATATCTAGCTCAAAAAGAGAGGTGTTATTTAAGTATTTTGAGGGTTGGGGTTTCTTTTTTTTTTTTTTCTCCTCCTTCTGATCTTCATGACTGTCCTGTTCACTGCTGTTGTTTATCTCCACTTTCCCTTTATAGTCAGGAGTAGCCTTAATAGCTTGCTGGACTCTTTTGTGTGGCCATTACAGATTTTTAGCGGCGATTGTATAGTATTATAGGTTGTCTTAAATTACCATTAGTTACTTGATTTGATAATTCTGATTAGTTGGAATTTTTCTTCTTACTGCTTCTATGATTTCTCAAAATGTTTGAAACAAACAAAAATGCAATCCCTCCCAAAAATGCTACTAACTCTTTCCCTTCG
Organism: Urocolius indicus; assembly: GCA_013401255.1. Taxonomy (NCBI): domain Eukaryota; kingdom Metazoa; phylum Chordata; class Aves; order Coliiformes; family Coliidae; genus Urocolius; species Urocolius indicus. The sequence continues at coordinate 353,204 of WBNH01000274.1, read as the reverse complement.
AAAGATCTAAAAAAAACACGAAGATGATAACCATGCTTTTTCTTCTTTTCATTATTTTATTGTTCTGTTTTTAAAAGACAATTATATCAAATAAAAAAATGATAGAAAAACTCTTATCCCATTTCAACCTTTAACTTGTCTGTCAATTTCTTATGCCAAAATCCAGTTTTTAGCAGACTCTTTCCTGTTAGCATCACAGCACTTGGACAAACATAGGAGTGTTCGCAGGACATTGGATGCTGTCATGCATCTGCTTAATAGAAAAGGAACCAACATTCAGTGAAAGAAGTCCTCTGAGTGGAAGCCTGGGAAAGTATTAAGGGGAAGCATCATACATTGGTATACTGAAGCCCTGCTTTGACTGTTAGGCATTTGTTTATGCCTGCAGCTGGACTCAAGCCACTGAACTAGACAGGACTTGTGTCTGAACCAGGATGGTGATTCGTTTATAGTTTGGTATCGAGGCTGTCTCTGTATTGAATTTTGTCACAGAGTACATTCTGACAGCAGCAGCTGATCAGTAATAAAACTAGTCTGTATTTCTTGCAAAGCAAAACTGAAAAAAAAATAGTCAAGAAGGATTTTACTGTTGGTGATAGAAAAGGAAAACCAAAAATGCCCAAACAAACAAAAACCCACAAAGCAAACCCTTCTTAATTCTAGTATTTGGTTTCCAATCTACTTAGATTCCATTACTGACCAAAAGAACTCATTGAAGAACCAAAAGAACTTGTAAACTAAGCACTATGCTTTGAAGTTCACATGTCATAGTTTTGAATTCTTTCTTTTAGAGTAACACTTCATAAAATAATTTGAAGAATTGGTATCAGCACTTATTTTAGTTTTACTTTAAAATGTGTATACTTCCAGTGTTGGTTTACTGAATTTCTAGTAGTCCTTTCCTTCTGCATCATCTTGTTGGAATGTAACTTGTTCATATGTTTTCTCTAGAGTGTCCACAACCTCCTGATTTCTGTGGCAGTGAATAGTGAGGATAAAATATCTTATGACAACTTGCTTAGTTGGAAGTTCATAGTTTGTTGGAAATTCACCAGAAGGGGATGTGGGGGGAGAGGTCAGCAAGGAGTGTATAGAAGAAAAAGCAAATTTGTTGAAGATTAATTGAATGGGCTTGAGCACCAGGGACATTTGGTACATCATTGCAGACAGAGGTAAATTGAAGACAAATCTCTTTACCATTTAGGGTGAAACCGAAGACTTAGCATACTGAGTACTAGCTGAGTGTTGTCTTTTTCTTATTAAATGTGTTTGTAAATTTTAGAATATTTACTCAAGACTGGACACTGGTTCGTAGGTAGATAACCAAGTGAACTGAAGCAACTCATGTCGCTGACTAAATCAGATGCTCTATGTGTAGGAAAAATTGTAGCAATTAGCACAGACAATATGATCTTGTTTTCTTCTTTAATTTTATGCCCTCCAAATCCAGATTTTTGATATTTCATCATCGGTGTCACTACTTCTAGTGTATGATTCCAAAAATCTTTTTAAGATAAATGAACACTAATGATCAGCTAATACATCAAAGAATGGTGATAAGTTTTTTTTTTTTTCCCATAATTTCCATCATAGCACCCGAAAGTGTGGTGAATCAACTACTTTATGTGTCTTTGTCTTTAATATTAAGCATACTGAATTTTATAAACTGAGATAAAATGACAAGCAAAAACCCTTTGTCTCACAGAAAATGTGTACTGAATGTATTTCAAAAGTTTTTGTGTTCATTCATGACTTTGCAGATCAGTGCAGCAAAGTGCTGACTCTTTTATAGTGGTTATCTCATATATTCACAGCATAATTTAAGGAGAAACTCAATATTTTCATGAAGTATGTACAATATTGTCAACGTGTCCTACTATATGTGTTTGTATTTATGTGAAGACCCAAAACTATAAAAAAAAAACCCACATATTAGTATTATATCAGGAGTCTTATATACTCCATAAAATAAGTTGTTTTTTCATGTTCTAATTTCACACAGTTTAGCTAAATTTGCCTTCTGAAGTATTTTACTTGAGAGATTGCTAGGTGAGGTATTTAAACTTGAATTGCCTAACATGCAGGGTTTACAATTCAATAGCTTTGAATTGTAGTGAAACAGCAGTGAAATTGCATTAGTGGACCTTTTTCTTTTGTCTGTGTTTAAAGATCAATCAGACAAGTTAAGGAAAGTATTTCTGTAGAAGGAAAAACATTATGAACCCAGACTGTAGCAAAAGAGATGTAGACAGGAACAACAGTCAATGTATTTTTAATGTGTTTAGCTATTGAATGCTCTGATCTTTGAGCATCAGGTGATAAGCAGGGCTCAGTTATTTCAACAAAACCTGAACAGACCATCTCCTTTGCTCATATTTAATTTTTCATTCTCTCATGCTTTACTTATAACTACCCTAGATGGACAGAAAGGGGGACAATAGTGCTCAGAAATGTCAGCTGAAACCCTTTGTACTAAATGAAGAAAGGGAAATTAAATATTTGGACTTGTTATTTTGGAGTACAACCAATACTCTGGTCTTACTGTTACCCTTTGACAAGCTCTGCCCACTAATTTTCTACTTCTCAAAGTGCAGGTGAACATGACATGAAAATAATAGAGCTGTGATTTCAGTTTACTTTTTTCTTTCCCTTCACGTTGTTTATATTCCAGACACTGCTATCTTCTTCCTGGTCTAAGTTTCCTTCTATAGCTTTTAAGCCTTTCTTTTAGACGGAGTCCTGCAGTTGATCAGAAGACCAAATTTTCTGAATACTGGTAAGCTTGAAAACAAGTCCTACTCCTTCCAGATAAAAAAAAAATTAGAGATCAAACTTGATGAGGCTTCTTTTTTTCTCTAGTACCAGCAGAATCATCTCCTTCACAGAATCATCTCCTGCCTTTCCATGCCTGAGTTGCACACATGCAGAAAACTCAGAGCTACATCCAGCACTTGGAGAACTTTTCTAGAACAAGCATAGCCTTGACACTCGCTTGTCTTTCTGCTGCTCTGTGGTGTTGAGTATTGTTTCATGGAAATATAATATGGCCAGAGCAAAGTGTGGTGGTTCTACTTAGTGTCACTAAGTTGTTTGTGTTGTGAAAACATGCTGATATGTGTGAGCCACACTGTTGTTAGGCCTAGTTAGTAATCTCTGTGTTACCTCTTACCTGTCTCTAATTTTTACAAAGATTTACAAAGAATAACATGGCTGTCACAATAGAGTATTTTTCAGCAAGAAGACTGATCTCCTGTGTAGCATGAGTCCCTCGTCAACTTAAGAGCTACATAAGGCTGCTTCTTAGTAACAATAGGGCCAGTTTTGTCCTTGGATGTGTACAGATGGTAAAGAGTGAAGTTCACAGAAACCAAGGCACATCTTAGTAGCAGGAATAGTTGAGATTTGTGAAAGATTATGACTAGCAAAGAAAAAGCAAACTCTTTCTCTCATCTCTTTATAATTGGTATGACTATTGGGCAGTGAGGAAACACAAGCAAATATACAACTACTTGTACTATGCAGTAGAATTACAGTTGAATAAAAGACATGAGGAAGCAGAGGGATAGAGAGCTAGATGTTTGTCTACTTGGTTAAGGAAAAAAATAAGCCTTTTCTTTAATAAGCAGTGTGACTTCTATCAGTACTTTTTGTTTTCTGGAGAGTAGCATAGGGAGGGAGAAAACAGGATTATTTCCCTCTGCTGCATTGTACCATCCTGGGGTTTTTTTCTGCCCTACTAAAGCAATCTATTTTTGTAAACCAAACCCAAATAGAGGCAGTCTCCAAGGCCTCTGAGTCCTCTCTGGAGCAAGCAGCACTAATCTAAACCCCTAATGACTGACATGCCTGTCACCATTGGCAGCAGTGCTCAGTTCTTAAGAAAGCAACACACACAAAGCAAAAATATAATTACAGAATGTCCACTGCCTATTAATTCCTATATAATTGCCAATTGAAATGTTTAATCTTTCCTCCCCAGGGAAAAATGGGATTTTTTGTGAGATTTACCACAAGGGTTTGTACCCTGAATAAGTCACCTGTGTTTCTAGATGCTTGTCATAGCCTATAGGACTGCTGACTGAAGGATTTTTTTTTTTTTCATTTAATTAAGAAATAAAATAGATATAGTTAAAATGTGTTATTGTAAAGAATGCACTTTTTGGAATAATGGGTCTGTGCACATGTATGTATGTCCTAAATAGCCAAAGCTGTAGTTCTCTAAAGAGCCCTAAACACTACTATGTTACAGCATGACGTTGTGCCTTACTGGTTACCACAGGTAACATGAAATATCCATTTAAAGACATTTCCATTTTACGTTTTCTCTTATTTCATAGTGGATGACAAAATGTTTGCATTTTGTTAGTTTTTTAGATGTCCTCATTACAGGAAGACTGAATGATTTAATTGGACATATTTGAAAATCAGGAACAGCTCATAAGAAATTTATACCAGCATATTTCCCATGATCTCTCTCAACGTTAACACAAGTTTAAAATAAATAAAGTAAGCCTATATTATAGAGAATCGCTTCTGATACACTTGTACCTGTGATAATATGATAATTTCAGAGCTCAAATTAGGATGTCCTTGAGGAAAAACTAAAAGATTGCCTAATATTACTATTACTGAAAGCAAGTCAGTAATGTTTTTAAAGCTTTATATTTAGAGATGCCTTGGTAACACCACAGGGCAACAACTTTATTATAGCTTTACCATGTTGAGGCTGAAATTTTGTATAGAAGGTATATTATGGCTATTATGTATAAATTGCATTGTACAGAACTGGTTATACTTATTTCTGTACCACAGGTAGCACTGGTGCAAGCTGCTCTTTATGAAATGTTAATTCTTTGGATGAATTGAGGTTCTCTTCTATGGAGAGTCAGTGATCTCAATGGCTTGCTTGTGAGAGGAGCTAGACAATATTATCAGTGGCTTTTAAAGAGCTCACCATGTCAAAGGATATCAGGAATTTAATTTGTCACATGATCTTATACATTTAACAACCTTTTAAATGGTTTTCTCTGTAAACTAGAATCTCACATATGAAGCATACATAGGTTCAAATACATACAGTAGTGGTATAAGCAGTAACTGATCATCTTATTTACAGCTGATACACAGTTCCTGACCACTTGCCACTTAATTTTTTTTACAACCTTCAGTACTCATAAATGCTGTCCTGACCAGCTCTTACTTGAGTGACTTATTTCCCATCTACTTAGATGTTTTTCTACAGTTTTGACTGGACATTGCAATTTTCAGTTCATAAACTAAACCTCTGCACAACTTAACATGTTACTATTGGTTCCATCTTGGCTAACTAGGTGTTATTAATTTGTTAATAATCCTTAGGTGAAGTCTGAGTGTTTTCTTTGGAAAGATCCCAATTCACAAAGCACACCTGCTCCTGTTTAGCTTTAGGTTCTGACAGAGAAAGCTACTCGGGTCTCCTGGGAGCAAGCCCTGAGATAAGGGACAAATGTTGAAGTTTGGTATGGCTTGGAAGTATTTCATCTCCTATTCTTTACTTAGTGGTTCCTACTGGATGTTTCTGCGTACTTTCCTAAGTGGTGCAAAAGGGTTGTTTGGATTTGCCACCATTTTAGGCAGTCACTTTATTTGCCATATATGCAGTCATTCAATATCCACATCAGGGTTGCACTGTTGGAGCCAAGTATCCTCATAAAACACTCCTGCCAAAGATATCCCCTTGGAATTGAAGAGAAATATCTATAAGAAGTTAAAAGTTCTTCTCTGCCTGCTATGTAAAATTCTATCCTGAACATTTGACTCTGCCAATATGCAATCTATTGAAGGCTATCATGAGTCAAAACCAGAAGTTTTATACAGAATTAAGTGGAAGGGCACACATTTTGGGGCATCATGAATGAGAACTCCAACACTCCCCATGTGAATGCTGATGTTCCTAAAATGCAAGAGAGTAGAATATCACTAAGAAAACTGAGCATCTAGATTAGGCAAACTTCTGCTGTATTTGCTATGGCTCTAGTTGGGTGCTGCGATTATTCATAAATGAGCTTTAATATTCCCTCTTTCTCAATTGTGTATGACAGTGGTTGTTCTATTTCACAGCAGTTCACATAAAGTCAGTTAATCCAATTACATACATGTTCAACAAATGCACAAAGTTAGCATTGCATGTGACATCTCTCACTTCTTCAACTGTGCTGCAAAACTGCAGACCCAGGTCCATAGCAATGTGGGCTTCTGACATTGTCATCTGCATTCACTGTCAGTGAATACAGGAAGAGAAGTTAAGATAATGTTCAGAGAGTGTTCAGTGTCAATGTGGGATCAAATACAAGAAATGATGCATGGGCAGGTTAGTAAAAGACATGCTTGCTGTGGCATCTGGTAGTAAACAATGTTCTTCTCTAGCCCCAATAGAAATCCATGGGCTTGCAAGTAAATGGCACATTGCTTGCGTTAATTTACTTGAATGTCCCAGCAGAAGAGTAATATGAAATACTAATCCCTGTGAGAGAGAGATTACTGATGTGACCTTTGACCATGTCAGAAGTGTATCTAAACGTAGGATTCCTCTGATGGATTGTTGACAGTTTGGAGTAAGGGCAATACAGTTTCTACAACTGTAAAGTCAATCGTCGGCTTCATCAGCAAAGCTCTTCTCTTTTTCTCTCTCACAATGGCATTATTATGGGTTTTTTCAGCTTTGCAATGGTACCTAGTCAGGACAGTATGAGCTCAATCTTGAACTAGGAAAGTTCAGAAGTTTGCTGCAACTGTAATTTATATCAATGAACATTTGGAGAGAAAGCATGAACTAAGAGAAGCTACCAATGTGCAAGTGGATGTAGTGTTCCTGACAGAGTCCAGAGGGCGATGAAAGTGTTATAAAAACAACAAACTGTGAGGCTGAGGAACTATCATTCACCTGTTCAGGGTGCCATATGATTTATATGACTAAACAAGATCGCAAGAAGTGAGGGTGTGTAATTACTGGTTTGCCAATGATTTATGGATCAAGGACTACTTGCAGTAAGCACAGCCTCATAATTCTAAATAATGAATAAACCAATAATTTATTCATTTGGGGAGCAGTTCTTAATCAGAAAAAGGGAAGAGAATTCTTTGTTGGTTACAGAGGAAGAAGAGACCTAGCGTATGTGACAGTGGAAAATAACATTTTTGTTGATCAGTCTAAACACTTGAAGATTAATGAAGTCCTTCATCTGCATGAATGCAGCTATGGGCGTTCCCATAACTACTGGTTCCCTGGCCATTTTCCAAAACATGGAGTTTAGTCTGAGAAAGAAGTAGAAGAAAAATCCTGTCACGTTTTATGCAGATTCCCTGGTCAAAGCAGGTTCAATCTGGTTGCTGACTGTGCAACTAGTACCAGCTCACTTCTTCATGCCCCAGAAATATGAGGCAAAGCCAAGGAAGGAGGAAAAAATCAAAATGTAACAGATGTTACTATCACTGTCTTTTTAATTGCTGCCAGACTTGCTACCTATGGGCTTCAGTTGCACTGTAGTTCTAAGAATTGCTGTGATTAGAAGATAAAAGCTTTCATAAATTGTAGATAATCAGGAAAAAATGGCAGTATCTGCTTGTGTCACCATCACCTGACTAGCCCTGGGAGGACAGAGGCTGTGAAGCATTACATTTGCCTGTACAGTTCCTGGTACAATGGGACTGACCCTTGATTGGGATTTCAAAGTGTGACTAAATGTCTCAGATAATACCAGGGTTTAAATTATGCGAATGCACACATCTGCAGTGTGTGCCTTCATGTTACTTGAATGAGGAGAGGGCAATGTGAAAGGAGCAGAGTGATGTACTTTATCTAGCTGTTGCCCAAACAAGGAAGATGCAGGGTTTTTGCTTTGTTTTGAGTGTTTTTTTGGTCCACTTATTTAGTCTGCTCTCTACCTGCACTTTTCCAGGTAGTACAGACAGTGGCCAAGCTGCACCTTCCTTCCCATCACCTGTAGGTATTTTGAGTCATTGGTAAATGGTGTTTTTACTGTGTTTCATCTGCAACAGATGCTAAAAATATTTCAGGAGTTAGATCACTTTAGTGGTGACATCATGACAGCACTGTCACCTAGGTAATGGAACTAATTGCCATAGCAACAAGGCTTTATTGTTCAGCAGCCCAAACATCTTTGACAGATGAGAGAGCCTAAAGATTTGAAGTAGGACACAAATGAAATATATCTGATACGACTAAGTCATATTAGTAGTTCATGAGTAGGAATCTTCTGTGCAGGGGAAATCAAATAAGAGCAAACGGTGTATTTTTTAGAAGCCCATTTACTTCAAATTAAACTGTTTAATGTCAAAAACTTTCTTCCTCTAGGGAAAAAAATACCAGCATTTAATTAAAACAAGCAGATAATAAAGCTTATTGTTTAAATATTATCGTACACCCCCTGGGTGTTGCTCCTGTTCTAAGCATCGCATCTGACTAAGTGATAAAGAACTTATAAAATAATTTAGCTGAATGTTAGCTCACTTCAGTAATTTACCTTGTCAATACGTGATTGTAGCAGGGGCACTGCAGCTGGTTTTAAGAATGGCCTGAGCCCTGCTCTGGGGAGCTCCAACTAACTTGCCTGTTAACAGTAGTGTTGGCTCAGCCTCAGACTTTATTGGGAAGGGCACAACCTCAGGCTACACCCAGCGCAGTTGAATGTGGATAGGACTGGACTCAAAATTGTGAAGAGCCAGAGTGAAGTTTTCCCTCATTCTAGTCAGTACAGCTTTTCCTGTGAAGTCAGTAGATCCATGTTTCTCTCTGTCTGTACTGCTCTCAGATTGTTTGGAGATTGAAGGCTGACAGTAACCCTCTCTGATCCTTGGGATAATTTTCCATATTGCACGTTTAACCATGTCAGCAATGATGCTTCTGTGGCTGGCATGGAGTAAATTGAAAGTAACTGTAGAGCCTTAGGGGCAAAGGTGAAAGGTAGCACTACTTGATCCAATAGGTGAGGGAAGATGTTGAGATAAGAGTGTACGCGTCCTGCAAGGTAACAACTGGTGACATAACTAGCTGAGAAGATGGATAGACATTTTTGCCAGCAGGCTTAACAGCTTAGTGAAGAGGACTTTAAGCTAAATACGTGACGGCTGGTGACAACAGCTTGTAATTAAATGAGTAAACAGATTGGGATGGCAAGTATATGGGGCAGGATGAAGTCCTCTTTGAGCATTCTGAGAAAGTCTTCAGATCAAAGACTCTAGTCCTCAAAGGACTACTTTAATTGTCCTACCCAGAAGGGCAGCACGCTGAGAGACAAGAAATGCAGGGAGTGTCTGGAGTGTATTGGGTGATTTCTTAAAGCCAGTACTGGGTAAGTTAGCTATACGTGATGTTCTCCTGGATCTGCTAATCACAAATAAGGAAGATCTGGTCAAAGATCTGTCATTGTGACAAACAATGGCAGCCTTTGCTGTGGTGATCATGAAATGGTGGAGATCAAGATGTTTTCAAGAGTGAGGAAGGCAAGTAGCAGTGTAGATCCTGGAGCTGAGTGTTAGATATTTAGTAAATGAATCAGTAAAATCCTGTGGGAGACTGCTGTGTCTCACCATTCTCTAAAAATCATAAGAAGTATGATCAGGAAAATTACAGGTCAGTGAGATTTGCTGTGTTTCTAGGAACAAATCTTCTCTGAGGACATTGTTGGATATATGAAGGAGAAAGTAGTAGGAAGTAACGACTCATTAGATTCCCATCCAGAATACTGCATCCGAGTTGGGGACCCCTAGGACAAAAGACTTTTGTGAACTGAAGAGAGTTTAGGGCAGGTAACTGAGATGAGTGGGGCAACATCGCTTGCCCTGTAAAGGTGGACAAGCATTGCAAGAGGCTGCACAGAGAGGTCATGGTACCTCCATCCTTGGAGACTTTCAAACCCTGACTGGATAAAGCCTTGAGCAACCTGGTCTGAATTCAGTGCTGAGATCGGAAGAGCACACGTCTGACTGGATAAAGCCTTGAGCAACCTGGTCTGAATTCAGTGCTGATCTTGTTTTGAGTAAGTGGTTGGGATAGAGACCTTTCCAAGTCCCTTCCAACTAGAAACAGCTTGTGATTTTTTACGATTTTGCCAGAAGATACAATTCTTTTTTATTCCTCTTAATCTTCCTACCTATCTGTAATCAGAGCTACATCCTTATGATATCTTGTGAAGCAACAACAACAAAGGTAGTAGTCGTAATAATAATTTATTTATTATTAATAAAGGCAACTGGGTCTACATAGATGAAATGTAACTAATTTCAGAATAAAGCATTTAAATTTAAACTGCATGTTATACTTGTCTGTACTGCATTATAGTTTTAATCGAAATGGTTTATATTGGTTCAGATAGCAACAGTGAACAAAGACTCAGATAAAGAACAGTGACTCAATGTTACTTTTTTCTTTCAACATAAATATTAACTGCCCTCCAGTAAATGCAACTCATCTCAGTTTAGAAATGCAGTACCCAACAAATAAAATGTCATTTCTTCCAGTTTTTTATGCATATTATGCAGTCTTAGTATTAAACTAAACTTTTCATTCTTATGGAATTAAACTTAATTATTTTTATTATATTGTCTGATTGCTTTCCTTATCAGGAGCTTAGGTTTCCATATCCACCTTTAGTATCAGACTTATTCTAGTGGAAGTGTAGATTTGGAGCACTTAGGCTGGAGGGTCAAAATAATCCTGGCAATTACTTTTCATTCTAATTGTGATTATGAAGACATAACTCAGCACTAAGAATTTCTTTATGCATCTCATAAGTTTTCCTTTCATCACCCTTCCAGGCAAACACAGAAATAGACGCTTTGTGGTTTGTGTTCTACAACCTCAGTGGCCTTGGGTCTTGAAAGACATTTTAAAGCCTCAGAAAAATCCCAGCGAAACAGCTGCTTGGTTTTATGAAATATAAATGGTACAGTTGACAATGCACAGATGGCTTCTTGTTGATGTATTTCACAAACATGTTGTTCAAAGTATTAATTTGAATAAATCTGTGACTGATTAATAATCTTCTAGTTAGTGATAACAGTTCATGGTGGGAGTGCAGGTAGTCAGATATCATGGTCTTATTTTTCAAAATTACGTGTAACTTTCTGGGTTTTCTTTACATTTGGTGAGATTAAAACTACTTTCTAGCTTTTGTTTGTAATTCAGTTTCAGCCATGGTTTACTATGACTTTGAGAAGTGTGGTAACATGGGATGGAGGATTACCACTGATGGAAACAAAGTGTAGATTCATTACATCTTGAACCAGTGCATTCTTTTTCTGAAGAAAGTGTGGTTTTCTGTTTTGTACACTGTACTGCACTCATGTGAAAGGAATAAAGAGGAAGAGATGATACCACCTTCACAACATGTGCGGAATAATTTTGAGTCATGGACATATGATTGAAAAAGAACTAGTGTTTCATAATATGCTTAAACGATGATTTTTTTTTTTTTTTTAGAGGAAAAAAAAGGCCCTTCATTTAATGCTGGTAGGGATTTCTTATGTGATTTAAGCAGTCATTGAAAGGAGGTTGTTTATTCTGGTTACACTACCTGACAAGAACAGTTTAAAAGAAGCAATTGAATGTTTTTCCTCGCGTACTGATCATTCATTATATAGCTATCAATAACTGCCTAAAAAAACTAGTCCAAAATAAATCATGCTTTCTTAACTACTTGGTAAAGGCTGGACAGCACTTCAGTATACTTCTCAATACAGTAGCACACTACAAAAGCAATCTACAAAAGCCCATTACTGTTCCCAATTCATTAAAATGTTAAGTTAATGTATTCGGGTTCCTTTATTGGAAAGTGAAAACCAGTAACAAAGTCAACAAAGATGCATGTGTCTGATTATACCACATTAGAAGTAAATGATAGAGCATTATGCAATTCATGGCACAAGTAATGGATTTTGGATAGCAGCATGCATCCAATTGAAAAATGATGGACACGTCAAAGTGAAGTATGCCATACTCAAAAATGCAAGCTTCTAAAACAGATGATGTTCAAGACCTGTGCCCATAATTCTGGGGCTCAAATAAGACTTAATGTTCTTTTTTTAAATAATAAAAAATAATTAAAATGTACAGCTTTAGTAAAGCACTCACGGTTTCCCAGTATGTGCCTTGTATCTGCAAATCTTTGAGCAATTGGAGGCATGTATTAGAAGTGAAGCAATACTAAACAGGGAAGCATATGCATTTGAAATACTTCATATTAATCAGAAGTAATCACCTTGGCACTGAAGCCTCAGACATGTTTGATATAGATTTCATTGAAAATAATTGGTAATTATTAAAATTCAGTGTTTCTAAAAATTCAGGTCTGTCAATCTCAGTGTAAGCATCTGAAATCAATGAGAGAAAACTCTATATGGAAATGTTGGTCCACAAATTCAATATAGAAATCCGTTTTCATTTAATAGAGATTTAGCTGTAGTAAAATCTGAAGATAAAGCCCATCATACATTAACTAAGGAAGTTTGCTTGACAAAGAAAATGTGTGGAGTCTGTCTATCCTATTCCTTTGTAGTAATGAGTACAGGATAAACTGTATTTAAGTACTGTGAGTAGGTGAGTGCTCACCAGAAGACTGCATTTATCAGCTGGTCCAAGCAGTGTCAGCCATTGCTGGAGAGTTAAAGGCTTTTACTGTTCCTTTTCTAGGTAGCAGCAAACTTTCTTTGCAAAACAGCTTTTATTTTGTTACTTAGTCAAACAAGCCATCTTGGAGCTACCTCTAACATTTTGTCTGCAGCCTCACCACCACCTCTTCTTCTTGCAATCACAGTGAGGAGGAGTAAAGAAAGTAGGATTGAATCTAGTGAAATAGAGTCTCATCTCCATGAGAGGCCAACATGCCACATATAGATGTGGTGCTTATGGACATGGTTTAGTGGTGGACTTGGCAGTGTTAGATATATGATTGCATTCAATTTTAAAGGCCTTTCCCAACCTAAATGATTCTGTGAAGTTCTCGTTTTGCCCAGCCAGCAATGAAACTAGGCAGTCTCTTGCTCACTGCCCCCCATCCACCCCAGTCTCCTTAGGATGGCAGAGGAAAAAGATAACCAAGCATGTTGTGGATCAACACAAGGGCAAGGAGGGCTCACTGCCAATTATCGTTCTGGACAAAACAGAGGAAAGTTATTCTACTACCTACAAGAAACAGAACAAAAACCAAAAAGAAAGCAGGACGATGAGAAAAATACAACCAGCACTTTAAGATCTCCCTCCATCATCCTTCCTTTCTTCTTGGGCCCAGATCACTGCTCCCAATATCTCTACCTCCTCCCCTCTCAATGGCTTAGGGGGCCAGGGAATGGGGGATGTGGTCAGTGTCTCACAGATGGGCTCTGCGACTTCTCTCTTCTCAGAGGAGGACGACTCTTGGCATTCTTCCTCTGGTCTAATATGGTGTTCCTCCCCTGGGACACAGTCTTTAACAAACTTCTCTGGTGTGGGTTCTTTCCAACAGCTACAGGACACAACCTCCTCTGAGCAGTCACTGCCCCTGGCATGGGGTCTTTAATGAAGTACAAACAAATCTCTGCTTCACCAGTCCTCTCCATGGGACACAAGGGAGTCTCTGCTCCAGCACCTCCTCCTCTCTTCCCTCACTGACCTTGGGGTCCATATGGTTGCTTCCAACTCCTTACACCACCACCAGCTGGAAAAGAAGGAAGGAAGAACAAGAAGGAACAGGAACAATCCTCCTATTCTGTCTTCTTAAGAAACAATCATGGAGGTGCTTAATTGGCTCAGCCTTGGAAGTGGGTCTGACTCAGAGTTGGGGAGAGTTTCAAGCAACTTCTTACAGCCCCTTCCCCATTACCAGAAACAGCTTCATGTCAAACTATGACAGAAGTAGTGATAGGAAGTTCAGGAAGCCAGTTAGTATACCTCACCAGTCAGGGCCAGTCACACCCCTGTTGCTCAGAACAGATCTTCCAACCCAGCTTGGAGGGAAATTTCTATGGATTGCTAACAATTCAGAGGTGTCACATGTTACTTGGCTTACCCGGAGAAGTGCCCTCCCTCCCACTAGAATGGTGAAGAAGAAATGCATCCAACTATGGTTTGTAGGCTGCAGGAGGACTGCATGTTCTACCTGGTCAAATGTGTCCCAGGGACTGTATCATCGTTTGCCAAACAGACAACAAACACATACAGCCTGTATGGGAATGAAAAAGATGAGGCTCGCTAAGGCAAGGGGGTTAATGTAGCAGAAAAAAAACCCTGTGGTGTGCTAAAAATCCGATGAAGAAGCTACAAGGGAAGGGTGAAGGAGGGGATGCTGGTGTTAATTACTGTAAGAAGTAGCTATGAAAGCATGTCAGAACTTTGGTCTGGGGAAAAGAATTGCAGATACAGGGAATCTAATGGTCACTGAGGGAAGGAGTCTTTTGTTAGAAAGTACAAGGAGAGGAAAAGTGGTTCTTACCTTTAATTGGTAAATTAGGATTTTCCATAAATAATTAACTATTTTTACTGCTGAAAGCTTTGCCTAATATGAACTCTTTCCATAGCTGAAGTTCAGTAGCTATTTCACTATCTACCTTTGATATGGGTAAGAGCTTTTTTTACAGTGTTGTTTTGCATAGATGGACACTGTTTTTTGCTTCATCTTATCATTTTCACTAAACCCAACTAGCCCTAATTTTTGCAGAAAACTAAGATTGTTTTATCGCTCACTACTTACTTATATCATTTGTTCCTAATTAATCCTTCTTGACTGTAGGCTTCTTTAATTATTTTTAATTGCTTGTACAGTCTTTATTTCACTGTTTCTTTAAGAGCTGACATTTTGTAGTCTATAATATCCTCTTTTCTAGCTTATGGTAAAGGAGCACTGTTTTTATCCTTCTGCAATATTTTAGATCTCCACTGGTTTTTTTTTTGGAAATTCTCAAAGATAACTGCTAGGAAATCTGAGGCTGCTTCAGACAGTTCTACAAAAGTATCTTAGGAGAAATTTCATTAGACCCAGACATTTGGAAAACATCTAGTTTATCTGAGTATTCATGGCACTGCTCTGAGCAATCATTTGTCCTTATCTACAGGTGTTTAAATAAGTAAGCACCTTAATTACAGCTGACCTTTTTAATAAAAAATGAAATGAAAAAGGCATGGATGTTGAGATTAAATTCACCATTTCAGCTTTCTCTGTTGCTTGTTGTATTAGAGCTTGCATTATGCTAACAACTGTATCACCCATCAAATAAAAAGAGGAATTAAGGATCTCAGAAACTTTCTAGACTCTGAATCCATGGCACTTGAAAACCCATCCTATCAAAGTCTGGATCAAATTTTGACGGGGGCATAACAAGTATAGCTAGGAAGTGTTCAAGGACTTTTTTTTCCTTTCTCCTTTTGTGTCTCTTTCTAGACAGGAAGGGTAAAAGGGGAACATGGGTATTTGGAATAGGAACATATTTCTGTAATTCATAATAGGTTAATATTTGCTGGTCAGTTTTGTACCCAATAGTACAAGTAACATGAAAATGACTCCAGACTCCAAAGTCTGAACTGCAACAACTCCAAAGGAGCTGATGGCCTACTTTGAACAAAAAAGAAAGTAATTTTTTATGCTGTTTTCTTAAAAGTTTTTCATGCCCTGCTTTGACATAAGAGAACTTTACCACCAATAAAGAATACCAGTAAGCCTGAGTCATAGATGGCATTATGATAGGAGCACAAAACTGGACTTCATCATTCCTGAATGTTTTGACAAATGAAAATCAGCAGTCAGAAACTCTGCAGCTCACTGGCTGTGTGGTGTACATCAGAGACTTACTCTGATGCACTTGCATATACCAATCTCATTCTTTTTCCCTTTACCATCCATAGTACTTTCCCAATATTGTTTTTCTTTAAATCCTAAATAAGTAGGAATTCCATCATTAACTGAAAGGCCAAGAAATACAACAGTTACATTTCTGACTCATGAACGGATATGCCTTTTATTGCAAAGGGTAAGTTATTTGGTCATCAAGTCTATTAGGAAAATCTCTCAAGATTTTTGTAATCATAGAATCATGAAAGGGTAGGGAAGGGGCTTTTAGAGAACATCTAGTCCAACCTATCTAACAAAGCAGGTCAACCTAGATCAGGTCACACAGGATCACATCCAGGTGGGTAATACCAGAGGAAAATAGCACAAAGGGTAAGTCTTAGTCTTAGAAAGTTATAAAATGTCTAGCAAAATATAACGTTCTGATTAGTGCATAATCTGATTTCATATTTTCATCAATGACTTCAATATAAAAATTAGCATTGATTTTTTTTTCTAGTGGCATCAATGTGATATATTCATACTAAAAAATAATTGTCATATTATCTAGAAATAATTAGATGACCTTTAAATCAGGAATTGTAGTAATGTGATGGAATGTTACAGTACAAAATGTTGAGTTACATGCTTTGGGACCACAAACAATAGTCCTAGGCATTAAGTGTTGCCTGATCTGGCATCAGAGGAGAAGCCAAGTTGTGTGTCTTAGCTATGGATGTAG
This sequence comes from Urocolius indicus, assembly GCA_013401255.1. Lineage (NCBI taxonomy): Eukaryota > Metazoa > Chordata > Aves > Coliiformes > Coliidae > Urocolius > Urocolius indicus. Next base: position 336,668 of record WBNH01000274.1, on the reverse strand, counting down.
CTGCAAAAACCTCATTAGGGTCATAAGCTATTACATTCTGATTTTAGTGTAGTGATTCTCATGCTGCCTACAAGGTAAGTATTACCTTACCTGAAATACTGTGTGAACCTCTGTGTATAATCTCTCAAAAGTTAACTGAAAATGGAAAGAGTGAGAAGAAAGGTACAACTGTCTTAGAAGTCTGTCTTATGAAAGAAAAGTGCAACTTGTTCAGGCAACAAAAACCAAAGGTTGAGAAGGAATATTACCATCATCTACTGTGGTGGTTTAGCCAGGTGCCCACCAAAACTAAATGGGGGAGAGAGAAATATAACAAGAGGCTTGTGAGTCAAGATAAGGACAGGGAGATTGCTCAGCAATTAGAGTCACAGGCAAAACAGACTCAACTTGGGGAGAAATTATTTGATTTATTAATAAACTATAAGAAGAGGGAGATGAACTGCACAGCAACTTCTTCCCCTTTTCCAATATGTTATTCATAGAGGCGTTACCTCCATCACTAAGTGGCCAGGCCTGGGTCAGCTGCTGGTCCATCTTAGAATTGATTGTCCCTAGCCCTATCAGCTACAAGGGAAGCTTCTGGCAACTCTGTGTTTAAAGAACCCACTCATGTAGCCCCCCTCCAGCTACCAAAACCTGGTCCAGACAAAACCACTACATCTACAGATTTACCAGAGGAGAGACTCTAAAGAGGGGAGGAGAAGGGGAGAAAAGCTCTTTGAGTATGAACAACATGGTTAGCACAAGATTTTCATATCAGAAAAGAGACAGAGCTTTTAAGCACTGTTATGCACTATTTATGCACTATTATGCACTATTTCCTGTAGTAAAGACAGCACAACCCCTGTAAGTTGTTTTTTAGGATAAGAATTGATGTGTTTAATTAAGAGTTTATTAGATGTTATTACCTAGAACAGCACAAGGCTGTAGGGAGATAATTGTAGATACCTCTCTGACTCCTGGGCTCCAGACTTCATTCTGGAAATCCTCATCCCCTTCACTCCACTGCTCCTGCTCTCTTTTTGCTTTCTGCCCACTTTCTTCCATCTTCAGAGCTGCCCAGATATATTTTGTTTACTTATTTCCATTAGTTATTCTGCAGGTGATTTGGCTAGGTTTTTATGGGATAAACTTGCCTTGGAAAGGGGACAAAGATTCCTGCACTTCACTCAGTCCTGTAGAGTTACACACAAGAGCTATATTCCCCATGCTGCCTGCTTTTCTAATAAAAAAATTCTCCTTCACACTAGGTCTGGCTTTTCACTTCTTAGACAGGAGGGGGGAGATTCACTGAAGCTTTGAAGCAGAATTTAGAAATCATACTATTCAATAACTAGAAACTCTGGTTTTGTGTAACATCAGAGAAAATCTCCTTGTATTAACATTCAAATAGGTGCATAAAGTAGTTATTGTTTTCCTGGCCATACAGAGTATGCTGCCATATGCTCACAGTCAGAAATGGCACGAGGTACTATTCATAATGGCTTTTATTTATGACAGTTTCTGGGATACAGGATTCTAGCTATGATGGCTCAGCAGGTTTCCACAGCTCAGCTGTGACTAGACCTAATTCTGATTCATTCAGACTGTTCCTGCAGACAAGAGCAGTAGCAAATAGAAAAGATACTGCTGATAAATTGCAGATAGAAAAAATATAAAATCAATATAACAATTATAGCTGATCCAATCAGAAACAAGAAGAAAAATTAAGGGAAGTTCAAAAAAAGAACAAGGGAATAAAATCCACCACGATTAGTACTAAGTGTGTAGTGCTTATCACAAAAGAGACAGATACTTAGATATAATGCAGTAGGACTTAAGAATGCAGGAAAAAAAAAAAAAAAGGCTGCTGGGGAAGAAACCATGTATGCTTAAGACTTGATGTCTTGCAGGGGCAGCAGTGATTTACAAAAATACCATCTATGGCATCACATTCAGCTCTGTCTTGCACCTCTTTTCCCTACTCCGTTTTTGCTCCTGTGTTATTGTTCTTTTTCCCTCAGTCAATTGCCAGCTCGGTAGTCAAAAAAGGTAAAGACTATGAGAAGTAGTACAGCCAGTGCTGTTTGAATGGACATCAGCCCTCACTATTTTCACAATCTCGTCATGTAGCAAATGAGTGTTTGTTGTTTCAGACAAGGATTTAGCAGATCCTATCTAGATTTATTGTTACTTTGCAGGAAGAACTGCAGCCTCTCAGAAGTTATAGCTAAGGGAAAGTAGGAGATCTACTGCTCCATGTGATGACATCCCTATCATCAGGACAAAGGCTATGATATAAAAATAGTGAAAGAAAATTATGCTAGAGGAATATTGTCTTTCAAATACTATCTCAGTTCTTTTGAAAAATTACAAAAAAAGTAACCTAAACACACAAGCTTCATATTGGTGATATATTTAGCATGACCTTACCTATGTTCATCTATTTTTGGCTTTATACCTATGTTTAGCTGTTTATCTGGAGGGGAGGAAATCAGAACTCACCAGCAGTAACTTGCTTAGAAACCTTGTGAGCTACAGGAAATTAGAAGTTAAAAAGAATATGCTGCCCACATATCTCAGAATATCTCAGCCCATATTCTGTCTTTCCTATTCCACAACATAGCTGGTTTCTGTCTGTCAGAAGGAAAGATTAGTCTCTGTCCAGACATAGACTGTGGCCTTTTTGGAAAATCACAACTTACTTCTGGGCCAAACCTCAAAAGCCCACAGTCTGTAATAAACTACTGTTTAGTTCCCTAGGTGCCCTTACCCAGGGAGGTGAAGCCATGATGTATGCTTAGGGCAGAGCAGCTAAACTAAGATAACAAAAGTGTTACCTTAACATTCCAGTAGACATAGACCTTTCTCCTCCCACTCCAGCTTAAATGAAAACACTAAGTATTTGATGTCATCACCAGCACTGCAGTACTCAGATCCAGAGGAAGTCAGGGACCTGGTGGAAGTTACAGTATCTCACTTGCTCACTATGTTGGACATTTTTAAACTGGGATCCAGATGCCCACTCTGTATGTAACTTCATTCCCTGCTGGGGCAAGACCACTTTGTGCAATATCACTTTCCCACAGTGACTTCCAAGGGGGAAAAAAATCCTATGTACAAGTGCAGGAAGTTGTAGTGGTGCGCTTTACAGGTCCAAAAGATCTCTCCACAGGTTAAGGTTGACTATCGACAGCCCTTGACTGTTGAAGACTGACCATCAATACTGAGAGTATTCATTTGGGAGTAGGCGTAGACTAGAAGTAGGTACTCACTTCCATTCTCAGATAAGTATTTGAGCAGAAGTAGGAAGCAAGTAGATACTCATCTTTCTTTTCCCACTCACATGTGTGACATAGATGGTTTGATGCTGACAGATTTTCTTTCTTTCACATCTGAGGTTGAAGAGTAATTAATAACCAGGATCACAGTTTGACTCTTGGTCCACTGTAGTACTTGCTTAAATAATAAGTCATTGCTTCCTTGGAGCTCGCAACAAGCACAGAATCTAGCAATTGCTCTTGAAAGGTGAAATAATGCATATTTTTAACAGATACTTGAATTTATCTGAGCTCAACCTGATCTGAAACTGTGGTGGTTTAGACCTTGCTGAGTGTCAGGTGCCCACCAAGTCTTTCTATCACTCCTCCTTCTAAACTGGACAGGAGAGAGAAAAAAAAAAATGCAACAAGCAATTTGTGTGCCTAGATAAGACAAGGAGATTGCTCAGCAATTAGCATCAAGGGCAAAACAGACACAACTTGGGCAGAAAAAGATTTGATTTATTAATAAACTATAAGAACAGGGAGATGAGAAATAAAACTGAATCTTAATACATCTCCACCACCCATCCCTCCTCCAAGACGTTCCATCCTTCCCCCCTCAGTGGTGCAGGGGATGTGAGAAGGGAGTTATGGTCAGTTCATTACAGATGGACTTTGTTGATGGTTCTTCTCTGGCGGAGGCCTCCTCACACTTCCCACTGCTACACTGTTGGATCCCTCCCCAAGTGAGACAATCCCTCATGAACTTCTTCAGTGTGGATCCTTCCTGTGGGATACAGTTCCTCATGAACTGCTCCAGCATCGGGCTTCCCACAGGGGCAGCTCCTTACACCTTGCCCCAACATGGATCATCCAACGGGAGATCAGTCCTTCAGGTACTGACTGTTCCAGCCTGAATCCCTCACAGGATCACAAGTCCTGACAGCAAACCTGCTCTGGCATGGGCTCCTCTCTCCCCACAGACTCCCAGGTCCTGCCAGGAACTTGCTCCAAGGTTAGCTTCCCATGGAGTCAAAGCCTCCTTCAGGCATCCATCTGCTCCGACATGGGGTCCTCCATGGGCTGTGAGTGGATCTTTGCTTCTTGGTGGTCCTCCGTGGACTGCAGAGGGACAGCTGCCTCACCATGGTTTCACCACAGCACACAGGGGAGTCTTTCTTTCAGGGCCTAAGCATCATTCTCCCCCTCCTTTTCCACTGACCTTGGTGTCTGCCAGGATGTTCTCACATTCTCCCCCTCACAGTTGCAGTTTAGCATCTGTGCAGCAACTTCTTCCCCTTCTGAAATACTTTAATCACAGAGGTGTTACCTCAGTCACTAATTGGCCAGTCCTTTGTCAGCCGAGGGGCCCATCTAAGAATTGAGTGGCATTAACCCTACGCCCCTGCTACCAAAAAACACAGGCAAAACCACTACAGACACTTACCTGCTAATCAATCATGATAACTAAGCATGTTTTTTGTCTGTGGTGCCTGCCGTGAAAAGTGAACTTTGAGAAGTCAGAATTGCCTAAATCCATAAATTCATCACCAACTTTGTGGGCAACCTTGAGTGATGGAAACCAAACAGAAATGTTTATGGACATCTGTAATCTGCATGATCAGCTGGGATCTGCATTGTCATTGCTTTACCTGCAGTAAATGTCTCATTCCCAGTATCAACAGCCAAGTGCAGCTGAAGGCAACTTGTGGAAGGAAAGTGAAAAAATATTCTGTAGGACACAGGCAGGTGGTTTGGCTCAACTCTGAGGAAACATCACTGCTTTTTTTCACCAGAATGCTATGAAGAGGCTTATAGTCCTTAATCTTGAGAGCAGAACTAGGTGTCGAGTGGGCTTGCAACTGTATTGCCACGTAACTCATACTGTGGGATCTCCTATCAGAGTCAATCTACCAAACACAGACAATAAGATTATCAAATATAATGTGTGTTTTGCTGCTGCTTGAGAATAGATGAAATAAAGGATAGCATTATTATCTCTTTTTTTGCTAGTAAAACACAGGAAGGGAAAGTGATTAATAGATAAAACTCTAGTGGTTCACAGCTGGTAGAGAAATTCACAGTCACATTCTCATATTAAGTCAGTAGGTACCTTTTGCACATTCTCCTCTGGAGACATCATTCCTTGATTTTTGGATGAGTAATATTACTGATTCTTCTTCACCTAATTCTAGGAGTCATCTCCTCCAAAAGAGAAAAGGCAGCTGTGGGGCCACCCACATCCTTTACCTTTACCTTTGCTCTTGATGCTTGCCAAGCAAAGAGAAAGGACAGCTTGGCACTCATTCATTCCAGGCAAACATGACTGGCAGGATTGCCTTCAGACAAGAGGTTGTGCCAGGACTCCCACAGAACCAGAGTGCTTTGGATTTTTTTGTCCCACACTGTGGGCTGTGGTGTAAAACTTATACCCTGGGTTTAATCTGCATCCTTCAAACATCCAATATCCCTACTGCTTTGCCAGGACGAATTATGCATTTTTCACAAAGTGAGCAAGTATGCTTTCAGAGAAAAAGTATTTCCATGGCTACAGATCCTTCTCATGCAGTGGAATGGCTTATGTAACTCAGCTAGCAGAGTGCTATTAAAATGAGAGGAAGTAATTAGATGAAAGGACAGCAGGGCGTTTGATGTCAAACTTCTGTTTTTCACCTGAGACCCTTGGGAGCTGTCTCAGGTGGCCAGAGATGTTGTCTAAGTTTGTATTTTGCATGGATTGCTTTCCATTTTTGGTCCTGTAGGTTTTTGCTGCTGCATTGTGCGCAGAAATGGTCCTTGTGTAATTTTATAATTGCAGTTAGTCCATATGCTATTGTGTATTTGTATCTCACATGTAAGAAATCATACCTGTTATACTCACAAAAGTTTGACTTACATTGCTAGTATGGGTATGAAATGGTAAAATCATAGAGAATCTGAACAGTGCTAAATACCAGAAGATTATTATCTCCTTGTGTGATACTATTGTGATGTGAAGTACTGGAATTAAGATATTGCTGGCATTAACACAAAATGATATTGCAGGGAATATCTAGCAGATAGTTTTTGTCTGTAGTGTGCATCTTCTTGATGCCTAGACATTCATGTTTTCTCTGAGATTTTCTGAGATATGGATCGTGAGAGTGACATAAAATTTCCTCTTCCTTACCTAAGCTAGAATGTAGTTTATTAATAGGTTATGTGTACCAGTTCAATATAAGGGACTATGAGAGTGTAAGTGGGCTCTAATTTTTTTTAAGTGGCAAATTCTTGTTATTCTCAGTTTATCTTTAATCACTTACGTAGCCACACAGACTATGTGAGTAGGAGGAAGCACTTAGAATTTCTGTTCATCCTTAAATCCTGTTAAATATTTTTAAATATTTCTGATCATTTCCCTTAGGATTCTAAGTGCTTCCAGATTTAAAATGATATCCTGCCATTGCAGTGAACTTGAGATGAATCTCCACTTAATTTAATGAGGTGAAGGCATTTATTAAGGATTGGACACTTGCGTGACACATATTTGTAACTTTAAAAATACCTGGCAAGCCTGAAAGAAATTTTATGTTAATTGAAGGACAGCTTTAGTGAAGATAAAAGAGAGAATCCTTCTAACGATGTGTATATGGACCAAAGCAGATAGCAAAGACATTACACCAACATCCTCTAAGTAGAGTAAATGTGACAATATTAATTTGGATGAAAGGACATGATTAGTACCCTTCGACTTTTTTTGTAACAGCTGAATCTAATGTCTCCTATTTATATGACTGTGAAGAGCTTCCAGTCTTATTGGAATGATTTCTAAGGGCCAATCTGAAGGAGACTCCACTACAAGTGTCAAGTCGACAAGCTCACATCCTCTCCTTGATGTGAAGTGCTAAGTTCATGAAGATGTCAATGTGTTGCCTTGCCAAGTCTCCCAGCTGGAGAGTATAACCACATAATAGTCATGAGACTTCAGATTCAGCTTTATCAGTTCAAGCATTGCAATGTTTCACAGGTAAAATCATGGCACAAGCAAGTCATTTTCGGATAAGCTACATTCAGTAGCAGTATCAGAATTGATTTATCATTGAGATGCATTGCTGGGTGGATATACAAAATCCACATTTGCTCTTTCAAGTCAAATAACATTTCTGGTAATATTCAGTGGAAGCTTTGCCTGCATTGGAAAAAGAAACCATGAATTCAAGGCAACTTCAGGCTGGTTTAGGAGATGTGCATATATTAGCACATATGAATATACCTGTCCATGTCTCAGTACTAGTATTCTCCTGATCTTCTTTGTGTTGCTGGTCTTACCTGTGATCAGCAGGGGTTATCTGAATTGGAATCTCCTTGATTAAAATGAGTGAAGAAAGCTGAGTCAAGTGCTGACACGCTTCAAAGCTCTTGCTACCTGGTCTGAAAGTGTCACATCTCTTCTGAGTAAAACAGTCTGAGTCAGGACACATTGTTAAGTCAAGGCACATCACATAATTCAGTCTTTCCCCTGAAAGATGCTGAAATTAGTGAGATGGTAGGGGATTGAAAATTGAAAGGGTATGGAGCTGATGTGATTGGGTTTACTTGTCATGAGATATCTTTAATTTGTATGGTTCATTTTGAGATGCATTCTGAAGTTGTGTTGAGAGTGCCTATCCATCTGGATAGGAACTCTCACCCTCTTAATAGCACTTCTATACATCTAATGAATCAGTCAATCAATACTAGCTTAAAGAGCTGTGCTTCTGAATGCTAGCCAATTTTCCTGTTGTCACCATGTGGCTTTTTCTGCATAAAATTGTTGTCTACGTTTTAATTTGTACTTGCTAAAATACATATTTTTTTGAAGTACACACCTCACAATAGATGGCTTGAAAGCTGCTGCCGAGCTTACCTCTCACTGAGATGCTGCCTGTTAAATGGAGAAAATTGTCCAGCCCATCAATGCCAAACTAATAAGGCAATGCTCTTTTTATTTTTTTAATGCATGCAAATGAACATAATTTAAGTCCTCAGTGATACTCTTGTTTGCCTTTGGTGGCCTTGAAATATTTGAGCTATTCCACGTCATATTTATCATGCCTGAAAAAGACTTTTGACTACTGCAGTGTAGTTATATCTCATCCCTTATCCAAAAAAGAACATATTGATGGCTCTTTCCAGGCTAATTAGGCTAGCGTGAGTCATCCTCAGATGTCCTGGGGTGACCAGCGCAAAGACAGTGATAGTGTGTAGTCCAAAGTCTCTTGCCTCCCATAGAAAGTAAAGGCGATAGCCTAGCAACCACTGACATCCTTGAGCTCCTTGTGAGAACTCATTAAAAAACTTCTACCCAGCTCCCCGTTCTGCCATTTGGGACTCTGAGGGAGAAATATATGGATTGTTCTGGTCAGACAGTGTCCTTGAAGTAAAAAAAATGCTTTCTTACTCTTAATTTCTCACATTTCAGCTTCTTGCTTTCCCGGATGAACCCAGCACAAACTAGCTTCTAGATCTAAGTGGCCCTTGGAAACTATAGTACCTGATTATTCTTCGATCTTTAGTGGATACATCTTTGCAGGGTGTTTGGGAGGTAAAGAACTGCTAGTCCCACCACAAAAGTCTAAACTGTGATGCTCAGGGCTTTGGTACCTAAAGAATTGGTGTCCATAGTCTTTCACATAGCAGTACCCCTTGTGTATAGGAAAGGCATTCAATAAGTAAGAGGTCCTTATGCTAAAATTGTGGCTTAACTAAGAATATCAGAACACTTGAGCAGAAGGATGAGGACTTTTCTGGTTGCCTAGCAGCTCTGAGATGCCTGAGACATTAAAATGTAAAGTTTTACACTTAGACTTTAACCAACAGACCATCCAGCCTTTCCTTCAAGATTCCAGCAAGGAATCTTATTCTGGTTAAGGCCTTTGAGTGCTTCTGTAGTAGGTAGGAATATATCTCCTTAACTTTAGTAATTCATCATGAGATTTCCATTTATAAGCTTTTCCCTTCACTCTGGTCCAGTCTGTCTTCTATCTAACTTCGGGATTTTTGCTGGAGTTGGGTAAGCAAAGTGGGTAATATATGATCTTTGACACAACTCCAGTAACACATTGAAAAGTCTTGTCTAATTTTCTGAAGAGGTGTTAAAAACAGGAATAAGTGTGAAGCAATTAAGCAAAATGCATGATTACTTGTCCTCACACAGACCTTGAATTAAAACACTAAACTTTATTTCACATGAATGTGTTTCTGTTTATTTGTTAAACACTCCATAAGAATAAATTTGATAGACTGTACTTGAGGTTGGTGAGTTATGAAAATGGAAGTTTCATTGCTGTCCTGGTTCCAGAAGACAGTATCTTTATTACCTTTTTAGTTCAGATTCTGGGCATAATATTATGTTTAAAACCATAGATCAAGCAGAAAGGCAATAGTTTTTATGTAAAGCATGCTACTTTTAAAAGATGTAGGAAGCTGAGGCTTTCTTTGTATGGGTTTGAAAGCCTATTAGAAAAATTGGAATTATTCCATTTCTGTGCATTAAACCCTTGCTGCACCTTGTTATGATACTTCATGCTAGAAGACTCACATTTATGCTACCTATAAGTTTTCTAAAGTAGTTATGCTAACCAACATATACACAGTCTCAATCTTTATGGTCTTGTTATGAGCAGCACCCAGGGCAGCAGGGAGAAGCCTATTAGCTACTATGTAAGCAGGAATGATGAATGTTCTCCTCCCTGAAATCGCCCTGCAACACCAACATGAAGCCATTTGAGTGAGCACCAGATGGATACACACATGCTAAATCCATCTGCACCTTATGAGGCATTGACTTTTTAATGGAAACTGTTTTTAACATGAGCAAAGGCTAATCCATAACTTACATGCTCAGGAAAATCAATCAATAAACATGCCTGTGACAATGGGATTTTTGACAAGAAATACTGCAAAATCTTATTTACCTCCTCTGCACAGCCAGCAAATATACAGCAGGGAAACTTTTGATGTAGACATATAACTTAAATAATGCTCAAATGACTGGTGCAGGCATTGGCTACAGAGAATAAAAAGGAAAGCTGGATTAGCTAAAAATAGCTGTATTAAAAATCAGTGTATTTTCTTCCTCTAGGAAGAGAGAGGGGGAAAAAACCCAACTCTAATCTTGGACTAGAAGACTACAGGTAGAAAAGTTCAGGTCTTGCCCTTCTCATTTTTGAAAGACACTTTTCTAGTTCAAAGGGGCTTTGGTTTAGCTTCAGGGGAAATATCAAGGATTATAATTGGAAGACATTTCTAGGTTTTCCTAGCTGGATTTCAGAAATACGGTATGTACTTAACAAAACCACACACATGAGAAAGAGCAGAGCAACTTTGAAATAAACCTTTCATTCCTCCTGCTGCCATGCAGTCTATACTGTCACCGTGCATTTTCCCTGAGAGAGAGGAGTATGGAACAAGGGATGAAAGGTATTGAAGTGCAAGACTAAAAATAAAACAAAAAAGGGAAGATGTGTCAAGAGAGGTGGATATATGCCAGCTCCTAAACTTTCCTCTTAAATGGATGCATTTATAAAAAATTGTCTATTTCAGCAATTGATATATTTCAGCAATTATTTGCAATGGAGTTGGTTAGCAATGTTTGTAGAGATCATAGCATGGTGGACACTCAGAATTGCTAATTTTAATGATCTGGCTATCTGTGCTATGCTCTAACTCTCTTTTCTTGCCTTTTCTTGGTGAGAATGAAACATTTCAGTAATTATGTAGTTAAGGTATGTTAAAACAATAAAGAACACTCTTTATATAACTCCCTGGGTCAGAAGCTTTTGTTCTGAAAACAAACTAAGCATTTTAAATTATTTATATTGCAGTAAATTTACCACTTTACATATTTAGAACAAGAAATGTTTGTGTTTATGTATCTTAAGAGCTCTAACTGAGAAGAGTCTTGCTGTTTTTCTGAACTATTTCTGGATTACAATGTAAATGAATACATAAGAGTCTTCAGTCTTTTAATATGCCCAAAAAGTTTGATAACTACTACAAACTGTCAGCAAGAGCTACTTACTCACATTTTACTAGTCACTAGGAAAACTTTTTCTTGAGTATAGTTATATCTGTTTACTCTTCTGGGTTAGGAAACAACTTTGCATGGTCCAAAACATTACAGCATTTCTGAGCCTTCAGAAATGAGGGGAACCATCAAATCATCCTTCCAGTCAGGTTAAATGTGGAAGATACAGCAGCCGGCACTCTCAAGTATTTCACAGCTGGTCATTGCTGTGGAATTGTCCACCTCACGTGGTATTCTGTCTGCTGAAAAATGGGTTCGTCTTTTAACATTTTAATGATAAAAATCTTCATTTTGATGCTGAAGCATGGATTGCCTGGCAGTTTGACTCTAAATTTATATTCTTCTGTGCGATCTCATATTGTCAAAGGTTTGTGTAACATTGAGGTCTCTCCATTTAACCGAGTTTAGACAATGACATCTAGAGCAAGAAGCTTTTATATTTGAGAAGCAGTTCTCATGATGTTAAAAAGGCTAGTGGGAGTTGGGGCTTGTGGTTTTTATTACTTGCTCTACCACTGATTTTTTGTTTGCTTAAAATGTGGAGGACCTTGTTGATAAGGCCTGTCATATTTGCTGGTTATTCTGAAAGTACCAGGTGCCACAATCATTTTACAGGGTATCTCATCTTGCCATTGTTAACAAGAGGAGAGAAAGAAAACTGCTTTCTATCCAACTTGCTGGGAAGAGTTAGAAGAAGTAACTTATAAAAATGTCATTATTTAAAAAAAAAAAAAAAAAAGATATTTAAAATATAAAAACATTTTTTTCTAGGACCCAAACCAATTCTGGGTTCAAGGACTACTGTACACTGTCAAGATGTGAATTCTGATTGAATTCTTGGCAGTATTGTATTAAAGCTTTAGTAATGGTAGCAGTCTTCATAATGATAATGCTAACATTCAAAACTTGTTTCTAGACACTACCTACATTCTCCTTTTCCTTCTGTTTGAGATTTGAAAACTTTCATTGTTTCAGAGTCATCCAGGACCATAGAGAAAGATTTTAAGATCAGTCTGTGCTACCAGTTTCCCAGTGAGAACTACAAGAAGTCAATGTTTCTGTTATCTAGATTACAACGTGAAATGGTCACTGGCATGGTGTCACCAGTATCTATAATGATGATGCTCTGATTTAGAGGGAAAAACTTGACCAGAACTGATGGACACAAAATAGTTAAAGCAATTTAAGAAGGCTTTATAGTATGATTATACAGCACTCCGACTTGCCACTGGCCTCAGTACTGTAAATATCTTCAAGGAAATAGTAGCCGATGACACGTCGTCTCTTCTGGATTTTCTTGACTAATATCTTTCTCTTGTAATTTTGTTCTAAACTGTTAGTAAAGCTTACAGTGAAATTTGAGTTCACAACTGCTTTCTCTTTATGGTCATTACCATCACATCAGAAATTCCTGATGAGTAGAGAATAGTGGACAGGTACTCTCTAACTAGTTTATGTGTGATGTAACTCTTGCCATTGTCATTGTTTCGCACTGTCTGTAATGAAAGAAATTACCCATAAGGAAATAATGTATCATAAATCTAAGTAGAAGTTATATAGTAAGAGGTTATAATACATAAAGAACTAAACCAAAACAAAACAAAAACCCACCAGCTGTTCAACTATATATTTCTTTCTAACAATGAGCAATGCTTAGCTCCTGTTTTGTCCTAAGCCCTGAATTATGTTCCACCTTTATATCAATAAGTGACTGTGGGGTAAAAGGGCTGCTTCCACCTCAAAACAGTGAGAAAAATGCACCCCTGTGCAAAAGGCAGCTTTAAATTCCCCTTGGACCAAGGAGGGAACCGAGCTGAAGTACCCACAGAGTGTACTTAAGCTATTTGACACAACCTAGAATGAAGGCAATGTTTTCTGCGTAGCTGATTGTGTATTTGAAAAGAACAGTTAGGTCTAATTTTTGGCATGCCCAGGAGAGCAGGCACCCAGCAAACCTGTCATTTCCTGAGGTCTTGAATGTCGGAAACAGGACACCTCTTACCTGATTCATGAAAGTGCAAAACTAAGAGTTAAGGCTGAACTGTCCAGCTCATTTCCAGTCTGAGGTTTTCCTGGGTGTGCACTTGGAGACAATGAATGCGAAAACATATAGTAACCTTCAGTATTTGCAGTTCACCCTCAAAATTATTGTGTGAAGAAGTTAGGTGGAATTTGACACATTAGTTTTAGATGTTGTCATTGATTATGTTGCAGAGGTTGATTCTTGTTCACATTACAACTATCTCCCAGGGAAAAGCAGGCATCCTGTAGGGCTGGAGTTGTACAGAGAGACCTCCATTGTCTCTTTGCATTCAGATGATGATTACAGATGTGTCTAAGTCCAAGTCTATGAGTTATTCTTCATCTTTGCATGAGGAGTTATGGAAGCTTGGAGAAGGGAAGTACATTTGATAGAATTAAGGGGAACAAAAGGGCAGATTTGATATCATGGCTTTTGACAAGGAGAAGAACTAAAGAGAATTACCATGACCTGAAGTTGCCACACAGTCTGCTTTAACTCAGACTTTGGCAGACTGGTAGAGAAAAAGGAAAATCAGTATTCTATTCTATATGGCAAATATTATATGTTTTTTTTCTTATCCATTATTTCTAAAGCATGAAATCAGCATCTAAAAGTGCAACCTTTGTCTTGAAATCAGATGTTTTGGAGGAGAGTTCATGTCTTGTAAAGAAAAGGGAGAAAATGTAATTTCTCTTCTAGTTTTCTATTATTGCTCTCTCCTCCCTTCCCTTCCTGGATCTGAGAAGTTCCACTCTTATAGGGATAATTTATACTGCTTCACTCTATTTGCTTGGTGATTGTAATCTTCTCTGACTTTTTCCATAATCATTCCATTGAAGAAAATGCCTCAGCACTCTCCCAGGACTTTACTGGGGAAGGAAGGTGGGAGGAACAGCAAAGGTTGAGCTGACTTGATGTGATCTTGCAGTTGACAGTAGGAGGCTTTTTTTCCACCTTTGCAATAACATTTGCTGCTATTGGAACTGTCAGTAAAGTGGAAAAAAGCAATTAATATTTTTGCCTCTGTCTTCACAAAATCCTTACCTTTTTGCAAGCAAAGTTCTTGAAAGAAATCATAGTTCACCTTGAGGAATGGTAAGAGAGAAAAGAAGTGTAAGAGCATTCTTCGTGTCCTTTGCTCATTAGCAATGACAGACTGTGAAGGAAATATATCCCATAGTACAAGTTTTGTAAATACAGTTGCAATAAAATCTAATTTCAGGACAAATAATAATCAGAAAAGGAAGCTAATTGGACATTTCTCTCAAAAGCTACTTTCTCTTCAAATTTACATCTTAAAAAGTTCAGCCAAAAATGTTGGCAGCCTGAAATTGTAACATGGGGAAGAATTATTAGACTTTGTGTCAATTAGGTGGAATACTCTAAAACTAAATGTACCTGCCTTTTATAAAGATTTTGCTTAGGAAGGTGGAAATCTGCCTCTGTGGATGACTTGCCAAAGTCCCATTACCTGTACATTTATTCTGTTATGTGCGTCACTGATGTGTTCCAAGCCATGAGGGAAGCGGTGGGAAGCCATGACCTCTGCTCTGAGCAGTCAGATCAAAATGAGGTGGTTTGACTTTTCACAAGGTGGTAACCTTTTTTTACTCCCATTGGAATCCTGAGTTGCCTTTCTCTAGGGCATTAAGTATCCAAGTAGATAGGAGACTGTTGCCCTCAGCAAACTCCCTCACTGTATGTTCTGAGAACAGACGTTTCTTCAAGTGACTACTGGTCCCAAATCTCCACTTGTAGCTGGTATTGTGTTTGTTGGGTGACCCTAATGTCTCCTAGAAGCCAGAGAAAATCATTCCTTACATACAAAACAAGACAGGTACATATAAATTACCAATGACCATAGCAAACGTGCAACTAAAAATGGTCTCTGCCGTAGAGAGTGTGCATTATGGAGACTTCCATTTCCAGTCTGACTATGCTTGGGATTCTTACCATCAGCATAGCACCTCTTCCGCTCCACTATTCAGAAGTGAGTTGCCCAGCTGTAACCTGCTGTTGTTCATAGGCAATATGTATGTAAATACCCCTGAGGCAAAAAGCTTTCAGAAAGTTGCCAAGCTATTTGCAGAGTGGTGGTGGTGTTTCATTTTTCATCTGCAGTGGAATTCTGAAGGGTGAAACCCACACTGATAGAATCAGAAATAAGACTTTGTTTCTGTTCTTTAAAACCTCAATCTCTACTGCATTAAATCTACGTTAAACTTGAAATATTGTTCAATGTAAATAATTTAGGAACATAAAGGGCACTGTCTGGAAAGCCAAGTCCCCAGCAGTGCAGGGGATGGGGGATGGGAATTACAGTCAGTTCATTACAGATGGACTTTGCTGATGGTTCTTCTCTGGCGGAGGCCTCCTCACACTTCCCACTGCTACACTGTTGGATCCCTCCCCAAGTGAGACAATCCCTCATGAACTTCTCCAGTGTGGATCCTTCCCGTGGGATACAGTTCCTCATAAACTGCTCCAGCATGTGGCTTCCCACAGGGGCAGCTCCTTACACCCTACTTCAACATGGATCATCCAACGGGAGATCAGTCCTTCAGGCATTGACTGCTCCAGCCTGAATCCCTCACAGGATCACAAGTCCTGACAGCAAACCTGCTCTGGCATGGGCTCCTCTCTCCCCACAGACTCCCAGGTCCTGCCGGGAACTTGCTCCAAGGTTAGCTTCCCATGGAGTCAGAGCATCCTTCAGGCATCCACCTGCTCTGGCATGGGGTCCTCCAAGTGGATTTTTGCTTCTTGGTGGTCCTCCGTGGACTGCGGAGGGACAGCTGCCTCACCATTGTCTACACCACAGCACACCGGGGAGTCTTTCTTTCAGGGCCTAAGCATCATTCTCCCCCTCCTTTTCCACTGACCTTGACGTCTGCCAGGATGTTCTCACATTCTCCCCCCCGTTGCTGCTGCAATTTAGCATCTGTGCAGCAACTCCTTCCCCTTCTGAAATACTTTAATCACAGAGGTGTTACCTCGGTCACTAATTGGTCAGTCCTGTGTCAGTGGACAGTCCATCTTACTGGCAATGACTCTATCAGCTAAAGGGGAAACTTCTGGCAGATCTTTGTTTAAAGAAGTCACCCATGTAGACCCCACTACCAAAAACTGTCCTAGACAAAACTCTGTTAACAGTTCTATGTAAATTTCATTGAAATGAGAATGAGACTTAAGAACATCTTAAGTCTTTGAGACAATTCATAAGCAGCAAATGTTTTTGATACGGAAATATTTCCTTTCTCAGTGAAATGCCAGCTGTGCCTATGAAGTCTGAGCGTGGGATGGATAATGGTGCTTAAAAGCTTCAGCTTTTTGTGTGGCTCACTAGGTTTTGTACAGTATTTGCAACCACATGCAGCCTGTGCAAACACCAGCCTTAGGAATGAATCTTCAGTCATGCCGGGTAAGAATGGACGGAGCGATAAGGTTCAGGGGAGCCAGAGGTTTTATATTCTATTCCCAGCCCCTCATTGAACATTAGCTTTCCTCCTTCCACCTAATTCTGGCTAATCTTGTAAGTGGAAGTGGGAACACATGAGTCTCTCCAGCTTTTGCTATAGCTCCATAAGACTGAAGCATTCTTCTGGATGCCTCTTGGTAAATTGTGTTCCGAGACCTGACATCAGGCTTAGCATGTGTCCTAATGCATTTCCACAGCTGTATCACTGTCCAGCATGTCTGATGAGCACCCTCCTGTCCATGGCTACAGTAGCTTGTGACCATTGATTCTGGCAGGTACAGACCTCTCTGCTTCCACAGGGGGCTGCTTCTGAGTAAAGCACATAGTCAATATAATTTATTAAAAAAAAAAGCTGAATGGCAAATATTTAAAATTCTGACTGAAATTAAAGGGAACAGAAAGGTTTTGGAATGCATCTCTTAATGACAGTTGGATGTGGTTTCTTTCAATGCTAAATGGAGAACCCATAGGACCATATTGAGCTTTATTTATTAAAGAGCAGTGGGATCCTGAAGTGAAAAATTCTGTAAGAGCTTGGAGTCTCTGTAAGTCTTGAACCACATAACCTCATGTCGCCATGGACATAGGAGAGAGGAGAATCCTAGAAGTAGGTAGATTTCTTCAGTTATGAGGTTCCCTCTGGACTTGATAGACCATGTCTCTGAAACAGACTTCGTATGTACTCTGTAGAAGCTGGATATTACAAAGTACTCTCCAAGCATATTGGGGATTTACTTATTTATTTATTTAACTACAGTAAATCTTAATGTTTAGCTGAGTGAAACCTATAACTAAGATATTTTTCTCAGGAACATCTTTTAAAATAATCAAACGGGTTCATATTGCATATTTTTTTCTAAAAATAAATCTTACGGGGTTTTTTTTAACAAATATTTAAAGAGTGATAATTGTTTAAAAGAAGGAAAAGCTTTCTGAAAATCCAGTTGTGTATCTGTCACTTAGAAATTCCTTGAAAATTTGTAGGGAATAGAGATATGACAAGGAATTGAGGAAAGAGTGTTTGCCTTTTTCATCTGGCTCTAATAAAGACTCTGAAGAAATTTTTTTCATGTGTTCCTCAGTCTGTGAACCTGTCAATTTGGAAGAAGATAATACTTTTTCCGGAGGGTTTCATGTGTTTTGTGTTTTCCATTTGAATTATTACCAGTTTAAGTTCTCTTTCGGGTGTGTGCTATTTGATTTTCATCTGTTTGATCACAAACCTGGATCTGGGTGAATCCACTCACTCCATGCTACCCCTCCAGCCTCTCCAAGATCGAAGATGTTGGGTAAGGCAGCTACCCTGGGGCATTGCTCAGCAGCAGGGTTTGGTGGGATTCCTATCCATCCTCCCTGAATCACTCAAGAGAGTCAATGCAGGAGAATGTTTCCCTGTGCCACTGGTAAAGGACAGAGCCATACTGCTGTGCACAAGGGCACAAGAAAGAGGCATGGAAGGAATTGTAGTTTGGAGATATTTGTGGACAACACACATTAGACCATACTGGTATCACAGACAGACATTGAGAGAGGGTTGTTTTGCTCAGTATTCTGTAGTATTTATGGTTACACTTAGGGGTTTTATAGGTATAGTTTAAAAGAAACTACTGACTACGTTGTATTTTCCTTGTCTAAATAAGAAAGCTGAGGATGTTTCTGTATGAGTAGTGCAGAACAGACGTGAGCTGTGGGTGTATTTTCCTCTACTTCTGCATTGTGTAAATTTGAGCCTGAGACCTACACAAAGAGTAAGAACTTGCCTTGTTTGTCACTACAGAACTCAGTTCTGTCATTTTCACCACTAATGGGATTTTTTTGACTGAATGACCTTGTTAATACCACAATATATTGCCTGCCATATCATCAGCAACAATGTTCCAAATAATAAGAGCAGGAAAATGGTGGCTGAAACAGATCATGCTAGTTTTTTCCTATTCTTTTCCAGGAAAAGAAAAAAGCCTCTATTATTTACAAAAATTATATTACTTTAGAACCTTACTTAATGTGATGAAATAAAGCACCTCTCTTCTCTAGCATAACCTGACAAAATAGCTCTTAAAAGGTCTTTTTGAGGGAAGATCTCCTTGGGATGTGGATTGCATCCTTTCAACATAGCAACGTCCATCATTAAACTGGGAGGATATTATGATACTAGTTACCAAGAGAAAAAATTCTGTGAATGAACTTTATGATAAAATAATGATTTTTTTCCAGATGTTATCTCCAAATGTCATATAGTTCAGTATCTTTTACTATCTTCGTGATATCATCTTACTGAAGTAAAGTTAAACCTGACTATTTTATGTAGGTAAAGCTGATATACATAACATGTAGTTAGGATTGACATGATGACTTTAATTAACTGAATAAATAAGGAAAGAGAATTAGGTATAGTGAAATGAAGTGACAGCCAAATTTCCCAAGTCTTTGTCCAGTACTACATTTACCTGACCACACTGCCTCTTGATTTATGACTAAAATCTCCACAGAAAGTTTATGTTGTCACCTGTTAGAAAAATGTATTAAATGAGGTTAGAATTGCAATTCATCGCAGATCTGTGTCTGGCATAGTCAAAGATCTGTGGATCTGGGCAGGATCATACAAGCAGAATTGCAGATGGACCCTAAAATTCCTCTAATTATTATTCTTTTGTAACAAGTCGATAACAATGTCTTCAGAAAGCCAACAGAGTAATTGAAAAGCTCACTTTTCAGGAAAAGAGAAAGACAGATTTATGGGATTAGTTGACTCTGAGAGAGTAGCATTGTGAGCGGGTAAGTCTCAATTGTTTAAAGAAGCACCATGATGACTCAGTCTGGAGCTTTCCCTCAGCTCAGCTAGCCTGATGGCATGGTGAAATGACATGTTGAAGTGATAGCTCTGAACAAAGAAGGCGAGTGTACTGAGAATTCATACATTTCTGGGCATTTCCAAAAGCGAGCTCGTGTTAACTTTTGTATTCTAGTTAAATTCCTACCTGCTATGAAAATATCCTGCCCAGTTGGTTCATTTTGAAGTTTCTACTGGATACAGTACTCAAGTTTGTTTACACATAATTAGCAGCAATTCAAGGCATAAGGAAGCATGCACAGTGTTTATATATTTTTATATAGGAATTCAAAACAAATAATGATCAACGGATCAGCATCCATGAAACTCCTAGAAAATCGTAAAGAATAATATCTAAACAAGGCCAACCAGCTTTTGAAGAGTCCTTGTTAGAATATGTATTTGTTGCCTGGAAGAGCAACTAGTCTATAAAGAAACACTGGAGCATGTTGCCAAGAGAGGTTGTGGAGTCTTAATCCTTGGAGATGTTCAAAAGACTGAAGTTTAACTGGCCTTCCTCTGAGCACAAATGTGAACTAGATGATTTTTAGAGGTGGAAATTTCTCAACCATTCCATGACTCTGAGTATTCTTCAAGAATTCATCCTCCATGGAAAATTGTAGGCTTGCATTAAGAAAAGAAAAATGACCCATCATATAGACTGTGTCTCTGGGCAAGACCAAATCCAACGAAATGTGTCTAAATTGAGGCGTGCAGCTTGTGTAGCCCATAAAGCAGACTTTCCACTTAGGCTTTAAGCAAATGGGGTACCCATTGAATCTAACACCCTAAATTGATTTGTTGAAACCTAAGAAACAAACTAAGGGCTTCTTCACAGAAAATATGTAATTTTTCCCCAAATTAAATATGTATATTAAGTATTACTTGAGTATTTATTTAAGTCGCAGACTAAATTTGTACAGAAGCTATTGTAACATTACTAGGGGTTTGGGTTTTTACTAAAAAGAAAAACAGAGAAGAAAAATCAAGTCAGCTTTTAGTTTTGATTAGCTTGAATTCCTGGGTTCCTATAAACAGGATTTAAGAATCGGGTTTTACAGGTTAAGTCTTAACTAAAATCTGGACTATATCAGAATGGTTCATGATAAACAACTTAGTTTGTCAGTTATCATTTGGGCCAAGGATTTTTGTCACACAGGGTTTTTTCATGCACGAGGTCTGCCAAGTGCTCATCTTTCTTAGCAGACAGCTCTAATCCTTCATGGTCCACCAACTTTACCATTATGAGCTCTTTTGATTGGTAATTGAGAGAATAAATCTTTGAAGAACTTACATGAATGCAAAAAAAGAAACTCTATTAAGATTCAAACAGTAAAATGCCTACTGGCATATTTTATATGGTACCTTTACAGTCTTCTGCCAATTAAATTCCTTTTTCCAGACAAACATTCCAGATTGGCACCCAGTTATAGATTTTGTTTTGTTTTCTTATGCATTGTCATCTGCCCCCTCTATATTTTAACTTTCAATACCAGAAGAGCAAGTGAACTGTACTGAGAGCTGGATTGCTCTGAAGCATTTTGTGTTACTGAAGATGCAGAGTAGAATAAAGAATTCAGCATATAGAGGCATTTTATCCTCCCTGTCCCTATTTAAGTTGTATAGATGAGGTATTCTTTTTAGTAAATTTTAGGTCTTACTACTTACGGATGGACTTATAGCTGCCTTGCTAATGATGAAACAGAAGGAGCAAGCTCTCACTTGGAGTAGAGGAGACGGCTCTGAGCAAGCCTTCTTATAAAGTGAGAAAGCAAACTGGGAAGACTTGCACTTGCTACCTATCTCCCAGGAGTCTGTTATCCCAATAAACATGAGGTACCTCCTGTTCATTCTCTTTTGAACATTTTGGTCAATTGACTGCTAGATCCTGAGGGGAAAGTAGCTCAACAGAGGGGGAAATGCAAGTGAAAACCCTAGAAGTTATCTTGACCATTTCAAAACACAAACCTTTCTCCACAGCCTGTAGTGTACAGCTCAGCCCTTATAGATTTGCTTGCTGCTAGAAATAATTATTTCAATGTGGCTTTTTAGCTTAAACATAACCTCATACAAAGGATAATAAAGACTGGACCTGAGGAAATTTTGAGACCTCTTGTCTTTGTGATGCTCTATTTGTCAATTTATAATTCCTTCTCTTACACGAATCTGTTATAACATGAAAACAATCATATACAAAAAGGGAAAAGTGAGAATTTTTGGCGAAATAATTTGAGAGCGTTCCCAAAATACTCTGGACCATTTGCATTCTTTATATATTTGTGTAACAGTTATAAAAGCAGTACTACAGCAATGTGCCTGTTACACTGCATTCTTTAAAAGTCTATGTCAACAAGAGACAGTACATGAGCAGATAAAACAATAATTTCCTAACAGATAGTCTGCTTGTCTCATGGGGTGTGGCTGTAAAACTTGCACAAGCTGCATATTGGCATTGCAAAATAACAAAGTCTGTTTATTCAAGCTAATTTACTCTAGTGACTGTTCTTTAATATACAAGGTTAGTTATAACTACTATAGAAACAGACATGTTTGTGCTGCACTAATCATTAGTCCCTGTCTTCAATATTGAATAGGTCATAACCTGTTTGTAGGATAGATGAAATACAAATAGTAGCCCTTACTTCTATTTTCTGACACTGGAGGTAACATTTGACAATATTCAAATGCAGTCTTGCTGACAAGATTGTCATGTTCCAAACTAACACCCTTTAAAAAAAAAAAAACAAATTAATAACTAAAACTTGGAAGAGGAAATATGATTTCTTTCTGTGCACTAAAGTCTAGCCGTGGACCAGGGAAAGTTTGCCATAGTAAATATCTGAGTAATTGAATCAATAATAATTGTTAGGAGTTCTTACATAACTTTGGCAAAACCCCATGATGAGTTTGTAGACCTTGTGTTCAATGCTTCATAAATCAAAAACTAGGAAAGGAAAGTCCTGGCTCAATTCAGGTATCCATACTAATAAAACAATCTTTCCATTGATACAGGCTCAAAAGAAGAGAGGACATAGAAATACTTTTATTTCTGATTTTCATGGAATTTAATACTCATTAAGATGTCAAGTTGATGGCTTCAAAGAAAGTTTTTATCTTGTCAAATACAGATTATGCAGCAGGAGTGCAGACTTGTCCTGCCACATCAACACCTGCTGCTCTACTCAATGAGGGACATCATTGTGGGGCATTTGTAGGATGTGTCCTGGTTGTCACACTGATATGGCATGTCCTCTTCTGTCATTAGCAAAAGCTACAACCAGCAGGGCTTTGGTGAAATGGAATTGATTTTAAAGAGGAAGTCACCTGAAATCCTAAATACTGAAAAAAAAAAAAACAAAGTGAACACAGTGTCAGTAAGTCAAAGCTTTGATTTAGTCTGCTCTATCAGTAAATTTCACTCACAAATCAATGCCACACTTGGCTAATTTAAATTTTCTGATATTTTTTTCTCATGTTGGAGTCCTCTTCTGCTCTTTGTGTCACATTTCTTCCAAATAATAGCAAGTGTTTGAGATCTTTCAGTAAGGAAAAAAGAATAATGTCTGGGATGTATCGTATTTGCAAATTGCTTTATCTACACATACTGACAGCAGTCATGAGGTAATCCTCCTCCTACCAGTAGTCTTTGGTCACTTTCACAGTTTTGTGCTCAGACAGCAGCTCTGAATCCAAAACTGACTCAGAGCCTAGAGGGTTCTGCACTACCAAAAACCCTGCACAATGTAACATTGCATTATAGCACAGAAACATAAAATCCTTTACATTGCAAAAGACATTTAATATTAAGTCCAAATGTGAACCTAATACTGAGACATCTGCTTATAAATTGTGTCCATAAATGCCACATTTACACATCTTTTAAATACTTCCAGGGCAGCCTGTTCCAGAGCTTGACAACTCTTTTAGTGAAGAAGTTTTCCTAATATCCGAATTAAACCTCCCCTGGTGAAACTTGAAGCTATTTCCTCTTGTTCTATTGCTTGTTTCTTGGGAGACGAGACAGACACACACCTTGCTACAGCCTCCCATCATATAGTTGTAAACCTCTCAATGTCCTTTTCCCGAGGCTGAACAACACCAATTCCCTCTGCTGCTTCTCATAAGACTTGTGCTATAGACCTTGACCCAATTTTGTCGCCCTTCTTTGGACACACTGAGCAGCTCACCACCATTTCTGTTGGCCACACCATTTCTATTACAAGCCATGAAGTCATTGGCCTTCTTGGCCACCTGGGCACACTACTGGCTCATATTCAGCTGGCTGTTAATCAACACCTCAGGTCTTTTTCAACCAGCTTTCCAATCACTCTGCACCAAGCCTGTAGCATTGTATGTGATTGTTGTAGTCCAAGTGCAGGACTTGGCAGTTGGCCTGGTTGACCCTCATGTGATTGGCCTCAGTCTCTCCAGATCCCTCTGTAGAGTCTTCCTGCTGTCAAACAGATTAACACTCACAGTTAATCCCAGTTGACAAATTTACTGAGGAATACACTCGATCCCCTCATCCAGATCATTGATAAAGATGTTAAACAGAACAGGCTCCAACACTGAGCCCCGGGGAACACCACTGGTGAGCAGCCACCAACTGGACTTCACTCCATTCACCACTATTCTCTGGGCCCAGCCATCCAAACAGTCTTTTACCCAACAAAGAATACATCTATTCAAGCTGCGAGCCAATTTCTCCATGAGAATGGAGACTCTCATGGTGTCTATAGGAAGAATTTTGGGACAGTTAGGATATCACAAGATGACATCACAAAACTTTTGTGACATTCTTAACGAGAATTTTTGTGTGGTCTTGAAGACCTTTATGTCCAACTTTCCAGTACCCTATGATAAATGCAAAACGTGTTTCCCTGAATATCTTTTTAGAAAGCATTAGTATTAGTTACAATTAACATGATACTTAGATTGATTTTTTTTTTTATCATTAATACTATTTTGTCACTTTGTTCAATCTCTGTATCTGCCCTGATCTCATGGTCTAATTAACTTTCATTTTCTTTCCTTC
The DNA here is from genome assembly GCA_013401255.1 of Urocolius indicus. Classification (NCBI taxonomy): domain Eukaryota; kingdom Metazoa; phylum Chordata; class Aves; order Coliiformes; family Coliidae; genus Urocolius; species Urocolius indicus. Next base: position 312,013 of record WBNH01000274.1, on the reverse strand, counting down.
TCTCCAGTCTGAATTTTTTCCTTGCTTTTCTGTCTCTACTATATTACTCCTTCTCCTTCCTATTATTCCTGTTTCCCCTGGAAATTCTGTGCAGCTTTGCTATCTTTTTCTTCTCCATTAGACACAATGTACTGCCTTACTGTCTGCCAAGATGAGCATTCCCACGTGCTACTGTCTAGCAGTGACATGGGTGATCCAGATTTTTTTCTTCCTTAATTTGTAGCAGCATTCCCAAATGGAGGCAGCTGCAATGGCTTTTCTATTTTGTATTCTATTCTTTTTTAATAAGGACAGTTATGCTGGCGGACTTTGTTCTACACAGAAACGTATGCACAGTTAACATAATATATTTCAGGTAAATCTTCAGGTTGTCATTAGAGACATGACAGCTTCACAGTGGCTCTTCCCACTGTCTCTAACCAGTGAATAAAAAGAGAAGTAGCTTTTTAAGAAATTCCTTATTGTTGTAGGGCAATATTCCTAGGATTGCTATGTATTTAAAAAGATATACTTTTAGTGTTATAAATTACAGGTAAATGCATTAGCACCAGTACTGCCTTCATTTCTGTGTATATCTAAGATCGGGGGGGCAGATATTGCTTGATTTGGGTGTTTTTTTCCATTTAAGGTGTAAGAGTAAAACTAGTCAGATTAAAATCTCAATATTATTTCAGCCCACCCATTTGTAAGTTCTTAAATCCTAAGACGTTGGCTAAGTTTGCCTTCTCCTCTGCTTAAAATTCTTTAATTTGAATGATTCTAGGGTGGAAGGGAAGAAGAGACAGATTTGGTCTTTCAGGTAACTTGTGTCCCTACCCCACTCAAGAGGTTGTGATGGCTGGAGTGCAGGACCCAGTATTTATCTGAGCAGAGAAGGGGTTAACTGTGAAGGCTAGAAATTCACACCAGATATGCTCTTCTCTGCCTGCTGCACACAGTCTGTCACATACATCCTACCTGTCCGCCAGACAAATTCATCTTGGAATTAACACTCTCTCCCCAGTGTCATACCAGGAACACTTTTGGCAATGTAGCTTCAGGCGCATGAACATTTGGACAGGTGTCACTGTGGTGATTATATTGGGGCAACATGTTGAACTTTCTTAAATTTAATTTAATTTTTAATAGAGCTTGACATATTGCCAAAGTATAATCAATGCAGGGGCATCTGCTTGAGTCTCGGCTCCACAGATTCTGTCTAGCTCTGGGTCTTATTCCAGATCTTCATTTAAGTAACTAATATGCATATTTAATGATGTGCACACAGTTTCTTCATCTTGGAGTGTAGTATCATGTCTGGCTGGAACAATTTCAAGTTGTTGTTGCCTTGTTTCTGTCTTAGGTATGGTCCAAGACTCTCTATTGCAGCATGTTAACTTTCCTCTGGCCCTAGCCTCTGAGCAAAACCATTAATATTTTTATTTACAAGTGTAAATGAAACATTTCTAGAGGAAATAAAATAACAGATTAAAGCTGTCATAGTCTATAACCTTCTCTATATCAGGTACATATTTTCCCTTTCCTTTAAGATCACCAATTACACTGTCTGGAAAGTGAGAATGGATTTTGTCTTGTTGTTAACGCTATTTTTTTTCTTTCAGATTAAATCAGATATTAGGTCCAAAAGATATGTATTAAGTGTAGAGTGGAATTTTCCAGACTCTCTTCTCCCCATCCACTGATAATTGCTACAACAGCTGAGTTCACAGGAACAATTTCACTGAAGTGCATGTAACAATACTAACAGACACTGCCTATTTGGTTTGCTGATGATTCGTTTTATTCTTTAATAATGATTTCTTTTCATTTAACACCTTAATGAAAACTAATGTAGGAGATAAAACTTTAAATTGAAGTAAAACTGCTCCTATACTATAACTGGCATTGACCTTACCAATTAAATGTAATAAGATTTAAACTTTTATGTATTTTTAATTGTACATTTAATAAGTGAAGAATATAGCTTGTCTGTTAAATATACAAGGATTTGTTTAGTCATTGGATCAAGTCCTTAATTTCATGGAATTCAATTACCAGTATGGAGAGAGAGACTGTATTTTGGACAAAAATATAAATTATAAAGGTTATTTCTTAACTATTGACCTTAAAAAAAAAAAAAAGAAAATTCAAATCACAAAAATATTTTTTTGCTCAAAACTTTTAGCTATCTCTCTCTATTAAAAGGATATAGTTATTTAAACTACATGCCTTCCAGGAAGCGTGTGTAGGTAAACTATTTTAATTCTTTCTGACATTCAGCACATAAACCCATTGTGCATAACTGGAAAGAGTTCATTTTGATGCTTCTGATGGAAGTTGATCATGAAGTTTGAATAACTTTTGGTAACAGGAGCTACATTTTTCTATCTGGGGCATTGTAAAATCTCACTATAATTAATATGGTCACAAAAAGCAAGTGCTAAAATAGTATACCAGTCAATCTTTGGACAAGCGACATATTGTACAAACAACTTGATGAGCCATGGTCCTTTTCTAAAGGGCAAGGTCTATTCTTACACATTTAGACAAATCATTGTAATTTTGCTTTGAGGTGCACGTCTGGAAAACCATATTCTTCCTCTTGGTGTTCTAGAAGCTGCAATTGAAAAATGTGTGTAAGATCTGTCTTCCCCTCTGGCTTAGGGCTGTGGAGACTGTGGTATCATTGCTGCCAAATGCTTTCATCACTCTGTGTTCCCCAAACACAGAAACAAGTTGCATCAAGACTATATGACAGTAATGTAGTGTAGGAAGGAATGCAAGGAACTGGCAAACAGCAGAAGTATTCTAAAAGGAAGAAGGGTCAAACAAGTATGGTTATGTGAGGTGATGTCCTATTCAATTTTATATTGCCTGCTAGTCTGCTTAGAGGAGAAAATAGACAGTAGCTGTGCTTCCAATTAGCAATTCTCACAGCAAATTTCGACCTGACATAAATAATATGGTATAATACACAATCTATGTCAGGCAACTTCATTTGCTATTAGCAAATGGGTACAAGGATATTGAATGATGATTCATGGTCAGGAGTCTGGGGAAAATCTCTGTCAAGTGAGCCACGTTTTGTTATGTAGAAATGGCTGCAAAAGTCTGAGAGAATGAAATTGGCAAGTTTGGAGTGCAAAACATCTGGAAGACAAGAGGGGAAACCTTGGTCGTGGTTACATCAGTAAGAGTTTTGACATTGGTTTCCATGGAACCAGGATTTCATTCTGATTTTTACAGGCAATGGATAGAAATAATAATAATAATCAGATAACTCATCCATGGAAAAGGAAATCTGGCTTTTTCTTGGACCAGAAGACACATGTTGTGTCTTCTTTCCAAATCTGCACGTGGGTCAAAGGAATCCTGCCAAAATGATGCTGCGAAAGTAAGCCAAACACAGCTCCAGCAAGGGCAACATGGTGCCAGTTCTGCGTATGACAGTCAGATAGATGCACCAGAAGTGTGCCCATGTGAGTGAAGGACTCAAGGGTGTTTCTGTGGCATTGTGTGCTTCCTAAGCCCTCCTGGATTAGTCTCATCAACTGTGCCAAGCACATGATGGAAACAGGCTTGCCATAAAATCATATTTGAATATTTCAGTATTTGTAGTAGATGCTGCGTTTCATGGAGGTTGGAAGGTGCCAAAAGAATCAGATTAGTTATGTCTAGAGAACCCAGGTGATATAATGCCTAAGAGCAATGGTAACCCCTCTAGGAAGCACATCCTTTCCAGAACGTGTTTGAGCTTACACATCTGGAAAATCTGTTCTGGAATGTTCCTTGGCTCTGTAGAGGTTATCTTCCACATATCTCCAACTGAACTAAACCCAGTGCTGTGACAATCCTCTTCTTACCTTGAAATTCAACTACCATTGTCTGATGGAGCCATAGGACTCATTTCTAGTGTCATATTTACTGCCCATTTGTTATATGTCCTTTATGGTTGAGCAGCAGTCTTCTTTATGTCATCCTTGAGCAGAGCTTCAAGACTCACAGAGTTCTTGTTCTTTGTCTGTGACTGAACCAAAAGGCAGGTCTGCTTCACAGTGCACAATACAGTCCTATCCATGATGTTTAGTGATTTAGTGAGTCACAGATATCATCTGTGTTTAGTTCTCACTTTCCTACTCAGTGTACTCTCACTCTCTCCCTCTCCTGCCCAGAGCTGCAGTCATCAAGAGTGTTCACCAGATTTCTCTTCTGAGACACTCAAGGTCCGCAATGTACTTAATCCTGCTGGGGTTAAGCTGTGAGCACTGAGTATTATTCATCCTTTCTAACATCTGTGAGCTAATCATCCCATAGAAAAATATTGTTTCTTATGCTTCCTGTAACCTTCAGCTGCAGATGGACAATTATGCAGTGACACTTTGAAATCTAGTGCCATGGCCATTTAAACAGCTCCCAAAGTGTCACAGGCACAACCTGAGAAGATGAAGAGTGAGGAGAAGCCTATGAAATCAGTATGGCTTGGTAATCCTTATAATATTAAGATATTAAGACTGTTTTATCACAGGGTTTCTTCACCGCTACATCAATCTCCTCAACAACAATAGATCCTTGTCATACTCTGCAGGATATTTTTATTATTTAGATTGAGGGCTGTGCAATGACATCTGTAAGGATTTAAAAGGAAATTGGCAACTCAGTCAATAACTAGATATTATCTTCCAAGGTGAAAAGAAAATATGCATGGAGCTTGAAATGAGGAAAGGAGTGGCAATCTGCACTTGGTATTTCATTTTGTTACCTACAAAGAATTAGGAAAGAAGCATCTGATGGCTGCTAATGTATATGAGTGCACAGTTACTGAATGTTTCTATCAGATGTATTGTACTAAAAACTCATCTCCTTGTACTATAAATTCATTGCAATGACCTCACCTTTTAACCACATCACCTTTCCTACAGGTTTAAAAAATAATAAACTTTGAAAAGCCACATTTATAACTTTTTTCCTCACCATTAATTCTTATCTTGACCTTCTGCCATACGTGGAGTGCCCTTCTGCCTTGCCTCTGCCTTGCCTGTGCATTGCCTCCAATGCACAAATGAGTGGCTAGGCAAGTGGGAAATGAACTCTGCAGCCTTAAGGGGAGGCCCCCAGTCTTCTCTCCACTCCTGTGGATGATTATAGGAGGAAGAGTGTGGAGCAGGTCTTCTCAGGGAGGTCGTAACTCCTGGATGGTGCAGGAGGTCTGTGCATCTGAGAAAGGTGGATTGCAAGCCTTCAACCAGCAGGGCAGTACCAGGAGCCTGGTGGCTTTCCCTATCACGTCTGACCTTTGTAGTCCTGTAGACCAAGACAAACTGCTCTGTCCTCTTCAGCTGCATCACCCTTCATATTTCTAATTCACTTTCACCACTCTCTCTTTGATCTGCCCAAGAGAATAGTGAGGTTTTGCTCTGGTGTGTGGGCACAGATCAGGTTTCAGGAGCATGTTGCTGTGGCCAGTTCACTGGATGGTGAGACCAAGGTGGCCAAGGGATGCTCTCCTGTGAGAATATTTCACAGAATCACAGAATCTTAAGTATTGGAAGAGACCTCGAAAGATCATCTAGTCCAACACCCTTGCCAGAGCAAGACCACCTAGAGTAGCTCACACAGGAGTTCATCCAAGTGGGTTTTGCATGTCCCCAGAAAACGAGACTCAGTAACCCATCTGGCAAGCCTTTTTCAGTGCTCTGTCACCCTCACAGTGAAGAAATTCATCCTTGTATTTCTTTGGAACCTCTTATGTTCCAGCTTATACCCACATTCCCTTGTCCTATCATCGGACATCATTGAAAATAGTCTGGTTTCATCCTCCTGACACCCACCCTTTACTTATTTGTAAACATTAGTGAGATCACTCTTCAGTCTCCTCTTCTCCAAACTAAAGAGCCTCAGCTCCCTCAGGCTTTCATCATAAGGGAGATACTCCTCTCCCTTCATCATGTTTGTGGCCCTGTGCTGAACTCTCTCCAGCAGCTCCCTGTCCTTCTTGAACTGAGGGGCCCAGAATTGGACACAATATTTCAGATGCAGTCTCACCAGGGCAGAGTAGATGGGGAGGAGAACCTCCCTCAACCTACTGCCCACAGCCCTTCTAATACACCCCAGGATACCGTTGGCCTTTTTGGCCATGAGGGCACATTGTTGGCTCATGGTCATCCTGCTGTCCACCAGGACCTCCAGGTCCCTTTTCCCCACACTATTCTCTAATATTTGTCTCTCATATTTGTCACTTTCCTCCTCTCTGGCTAGTCTGGCTATGTACCCATTTTTAATTTAGGCGTCTCATCAAAATAACCATTGGCACCAAATTGCACAATAGGTGAAATGTGCTTAACCTATGGTCTATTTGGCAGCCATTTGCCTATACAGTTTTATTTATAGTGTTTATTTCAAAGATTGATGGCCGCTGACAGGAGTTACTGAAACAATTGATAAAGGTGACTGACATTCTGTCAGTTGTCTGGATGATGGGAATATATTGCTTGCATTTAAACTGTTTTGTGTGAATAAATCATCATTGACACCAAAATTCACCTTTGGCCCTTTCCAACTCATTCTTGAAAAGTGGCTGGGAAAGGTGTTCGCTGAGACAGTGAGCAACTTGCTATAAGAAGCAGATCTTTATCCTTTAATAAAATTTTCCTTAACAATGCTGTTTAAATATTTAAAGCATTACTGAAGTAGTTCAATTCTGCTCATGACAAATTTGAGGACAAAAGTATTATTTTCTTTATTGAATACTCTATTAAAAAAAAAAAAAAAAAAAGCAACCCACATGCTGAAGACCTGTTGGGCAACTTTTAAAATGGATGAGAAGAAGGGCTCTGTGCAGTGTATTTTAGTTGTCCTTTTATCTTTAAAAAGGAGGTAACAGTCTTTGAAAGGACTGAAATTTTGTATCTGCCAAGGCTTTTCACCTGTCCATGATTCTTCAAGTGATACATACTCCAGTCCCACAATGTTTTGGAAGTCATTAGTTTGATGAGCTTTGATGTCTCTGTTTCTTCACTGTACCTCTAAGTCAACATACATGCCTAAAAGGAAAAAGAGTTATAGATGCTGTGAAGGCAATCTGCGTAAGCAGTAGGCCTCGTGACTATGCAAAAACCATGGTGGAGTGAGTCTCTTTGAACTACAGAAGACATGTACTGTCCTTCAGAGAATTACCTTCTGCTGTTACAAATGTGCTGTCTGTAGGTCTCCTAATTGCCATCCTGTTTCCCAAAGGACACAGTGATTGAGCCAAGGATGGGCATGATGAAGCACTTCTCATTTGTTCTTGTATAGCTGTATGTCTTCAGGAGACATTGAGGACATGATTAAAAGCAATGGGACATAACCAAGCCCTTTATCAATCCATTCAAATGAGAAATCGGTAAAGTCTTTTCCAAGACTTGATAATTTAGTTGTGTGTGTGTTGAAGCCTTCTGCACAATGAAATGAACATCGACATTACTATAATTGTGTGTACATGTCCTGACAGGTCCAGTGAACCCAGATGTTTTTCAGGTTGATATTTGTAAGCTATCTTCCTCTCTTGGCATACTTTTCACTTCTTGGTACTCTTCTTTCCATATGAACCTGATGTTGTCATGTTAGAAGAAGGCAGCACCTCTCAGAAAGGTAAATGCTGAAAGAGATTGAATCAGTTCAGTTCCTCAGGTTCGATTTTGGGTAGGCTGTACAAGGGTAGATGAAATTGAAAGGTCATATGCAAACACAGTCTGTATCTCTGCAAATTGTCACTAAGATGTACCCAAAAAACACCCCATTGATGCTGATGGAGCAATTGCAGAGTAACAGAAATAAGGATGTGAGTTTTTCTTAGACTTAAATACAGCTGATCAGCTGTTTCCCTTGCCATATTTATTGCAGGATTGCATGGGATTATTTTAAAAGTATTGGAAATAAATTCATCCAAGATAATTAAGTTTTCTTTATTCACAGGATCTCTACATCATGCTTAATACTTCTGGACATGAATGCCAATAGATGTCTGCTTCTGCAGAATGTGTTTTGTTAATTTTTTTCCCATCTCTCTGAAATTCCACAGCTTTCCATGACAGGTATTTTTGCAGAGCTGCAGGATAAAGTCCCATCTGGGTCTTGGTGTGCACCAGTACATGGAGTGTGTTTACTGAAAACAGCTTGGCATTTAAGCTTTTTCCATTGGCAGTAATATGCACCATGTCAGGTTACATCAGGCTATGTTACATCATATGACTTCATGGGACTTGACGTGACCTGACATAGCACAGTGTATGTGTCTCCTTACATCAGAAACTAACAGAAATACCACTTAATAAGGAGTAATAATGCACAAAACACAAGGACTTTATTTCTGCATGTGATCAGAGGCAGGTAGTGTATGTTAGGTTTCTTGCACACATTTAACCATGAATTTTTTGCAGTAAATTCTCATCTATTTGTAGTCTTGTTTAACTATAAATCTACTGCTAGGTCAAAGGCAACTTTATATCATCCTCTTTTGCAAACTATTGAGAATGCAATAATGTAATAGTTCAGCCATTTTGCCATCCTAAGTGATTCAGTTTATCATTCTGGCCCATAATGTTCTCATTTTCCCCTTCCCTGATCTTTTAATTTGTAGCATTGAAAAATGTTGTATTTAGCATGACTTTCAACATCTGTTTTCAAAGTTTCACTTTATATCTCCAGTGCTATCCTCTATCTGCTCTGCCATCTTCTTGTAATCTACCCACTGTTCAATACTTAATTTAAAAAGTTATTTAGGTATGGTCGAGTGACCTCTTTTGAAACTCTATCAGTAATTCCATTCTGATTTCTATAGTTTTAGCGAATTCTTGCATAAGCATTGATTTGAAAAGCAAAGTTCTTTAAAAAAAAAGCTGTACTGATGTCTCACAGGGCAATTTTCCTTTTTTTTTTTTTTTTTTTTTGGAAAAGACTAAGATGTCATTTCATAAAGGAGTTTTGGGGGCAAAGGTAGGTGAGTCCTTCACCTCTATAAATGAAACAGGAATTAAGAAGGTTTTTGCCTCTGGAGGTAGTGCTGCTTTTGATGCTGAAGGCCTCTTTGTCTTCTTCAACTGGAGTTTCCTATTGGTGCTATACATTTTCACCTCTGCTGGGCACACATCAGAGACCAGAGTGCATACAGGTGGAAGAAATAGACATTAATGATCCAGAGGTCCTCGAGGTTACTTGTGGAGCCAGCAAGGTCAGAGTTGCAACAACCCCCATGACTGCCATATTGAATTGATATAGGTGAATCTAGGGGTGAAAAAAAACCAAACAAACTAAACCAAAAACCAAGCCAAACAATAAAACAAACAAACCCCAAAGTTCCCCAAGCATTTTGCTAGCTATACCAAGATGGTTTGCACAAGCCCTACTCCTGACCTGTTTGTACATTTGTCCCTTTTGTATGACTGGAGAATGTGATGGTGAAAAATTGCATTTCTGTACAGATTTACCTTGGTAAAACTTGAGACTTTCATAGTATTTGAAAATGAGGCAGGTATCGTGAGTTGTCTTAGATGCCTAAGTTCAGGCTGCGATCAGTGCTTCTCTGCCAAATAACATCACATGCTAGACTAAAGGCTACTCTATAATACTGTGGCTAGATGACCGTTAAGTCACAGAGGAAGATGATTCAAAGTATTTGATGGTTTGTTGGTATTTTACATACATTTCTATATTAAATTCCCTAAGGAAAAAAAAAAAAAGCAGTAGAACCTATCCTTCTAACCTAGAGCTTTTGAAACTCCTGCCTGGTGTTGCAGTTGTTTTGTCAATAATCTCATCACTTCAAATCTATATCCAAGCATGACTGTGGCCTGTGGCTTTGTCCACAGTGGGTTAGATAAATTTGGGCAAGAATTGGGAAATATTGCATGAACAATTTTTCTGTCTGGAAGAAACCATGGCTTGAAGAAAGAGGATGTGCACTAAAGTCTTGTTACAAGCTGTAGTCAGAATGCTGTCAGTGTTCATTGGAAGATTAGGACTGTGAAGGGTTTCACAGGGCTCCTTTACTCCACAGTTCAGGTATCCAAGGTATTCGTGTGCTCAAAGTAGTGTGGAGTATTTTTTTAAATTCAGGCTCCTTGACCAAACTGACTGAATTTCAACTGGATCATCAGTTGTAGTTAACCTCAGATGCTTCAGAGAAGGTGCAAGTTTGCAGTAATCAAATGTAATACAACAGTGAGGTGAAGTCAAGCCCTGAATATTTATTCACACTTCAGATCTTACTATTGACTGGGTCTTGCTAGTTATATATAAGCCTAATATCTGTTTAAATCCTGTTCAAATCTCTTCATTTGAAGAACAAATATGTGAGAGCAAATACATTTCAAGAAATGCTAATAAAAGGCACCAAACACCTAGTATTTGAAGGAAAACATAACCACAAAAAGTTGAGTAATGGCTATAGGTGTGGTAGTAATGGAATAAGTGTGCTGTCTACAAGTATATATGTGTGAATGAATGAATAAAAACATTATCTGCACCTTGTGAATAAAATCTGCAGATGTCTGTACTGCTCAAGAAATATCTTATTCTTCATATCAGTGTACAAACCGAAAATATTACCATTTTCAGATTCATTAATTTTAAATGAACCCTAAAATTAACACTTGTATCACAGGGAAAAAAAATCCATATTTCAAAGAATCAAAGGAAGAAAATGTGAACCTGATGTTATTGACTGCTTCATAAAGAAATAGAGAAACTCATTTTACGTACATTCACTTTTTGACATCTTTAAGTGGTAATTTCATCTTTCAAATGTCTTTTCATTCTGCATATCCATCTTTCTTCTTCAAAATTCCCTTTCAAGCTTCAGAAGATATGTGATTTTTCTGTAGTATCAGGGAAAATGCTTTGGAGTAGTACCAGCTAAAAATATATGGAAGTCAGGCTTCCTCTATTGAGTTGAGGGTTTGGAAGAGGGGAAAATAAAATCAAAGTCAACTAAGGTAAAAATTATTTTAATCTGTCAGTTTGTCATTATTTTAATTAATTTTATTAATGATTCTTTTAGTCCTCTTGAGCTATCACATTCCTTGCAAATATGGCACAGAATAATAATAACTTCTGAATGATTCTTCATTTAAAAAAAAAAATTTTAATTTCTGCCTGCTAGATGTTTAGGGCTATTTCTTCGAGAAGTCATTTCAAAGAGGAATTGTAATCTGACTTTCCACTCCAAATAAATTGTGAAGCTTCTAACAATGGTTCATTCCTAGAGAAAGTCTAGTATCCAGAATAGTAGCAGCCAGCTATGGGAAACTTGTGTAGAATTCTGAAGCCCACATTAGTTATTCAAAAGGATTTCTGTTCCTCAAAATACACGTGCTGGATTTCAGATTATATTCCTTCAAGATACTTGTAACCTTATGTATAAGAATACGGTTGTTTCCTCGTACTCTACTCTTTGGCCTTTTACCTAGAAAAGCCATGTAAGTCTGGAGTGGAGCAGATAGATAACTTTGGTTTTCCTCTTCAGAATTACTCAGGTCCAACTTATCAGACCCTGCACTCCAAAAGTCAGCAGTGGGTATTGCCCCTCCTCATCTGCTTCTTTAAGGTCATATTTCTGTGGTGACCCATGGGACAAAACATGACATTTTTCATTGCTATGACAGAGTAAGGACAATTGTGGTAATTAGGTCTGAGCTGTTTATGTAATTGCAATGCCAATTACTAGACTCTACCATGCCAACTGTGGAATATAGCAGTGTGTGATCTGGACTCAGGAAATTTTGAGGCAGGTACTGTTGTCATCTAAAATCTGAACAGCTGCAATTATGTTGTGACAAGTGATAAGAATATTCTATTTGCAGAAACATTTGTTTACACTTTGGATGTGTTGATCAAAAGCTCTGGGGTGAATCACACTCCTCCTTCAGGAAGAATTTTTGTCTAGACAGCAGGGTATTCCTCATGCCCAGTAGTGAGTACAGCAAATTTAACATTATCTGATTTTTAATTAAAATGAATGGTTCAAGTCATAATTATTGATGCACTGTTCCTTCTCATTTGAATAAACATTATGTTATTGACTGTCTAGAGTATATCTTAGTTGTAGAAAATCTACATTCTATTAATCTTATTTATTAAAAGTTGGAGTTAGAATAAAAGCCTTTGAGAAAACCTTTGTTTCTAAATGTCAAATGGCCAGTGACTTCAATGAAGGTACACAGCTACACTGTGGAGCATATAGAACTGGGAAGTAAATAGCTTGTTGAGGCGTTAATTTTTTTTTTTTTTCACCTTAATCTACCTGAAATATTGCTTTGTCTTTTCCCAGTGTTGATGAAATAGCTATTCAGATCATCTGATCTCATGTATCTTGATCAAGATGTGTGTATGTGTGCTTGAGAAGGAAAAATCATAATCAACATCTCCTTTATAAAATCATCCTCAAATATGTTGAGGATCATGTTGATTCAAAGTAAACCTTATATTGACTGTCAGGATCCAATACGAAATTGGTCTTCTAACAAGTATCTCCCTCTACTCTGACTTGACTCGTTCTAAATTGTATTGCTATCCATCAGTATCTTCCAAAACTATGTTCTCTCTATTTGCCATCATGCCTGTATCTTTGGTTCAAGCTTAACGATTTTAACTTACCTGTCACAGCTTACAGCTTCCCAAAGACACTTGTACCCATTCAGTTTAGGCAAACCACATCTGTAAAACAGAAATTAAGTAAAGCAAATAAATTCATCTTTCCATTTGCTTTCATCAATTGCAACAAGTCATCATCTTGTTGCTTTCAGACTTCTCCAGACTAACCCTCTCCTCTTCCCTGCTCTGTCTGGATCTATAATGTGGTACAGTGATGTGCTTTATTAATATTCAGAATCAGCCACACTATATCCTTGCATGGTAATTTAATTTTAAGTGATTCTATGAAGTGTACAAAAGGGCTTTATGGAGCTGTGGTGTAATGAGTGCCATAATTTATTATAGCCAACTGATCTGCTGATCATCTGATTTGCTCTATTTTTTTAAAACAAAACAAAACAACTTTTAAAAACAAAACAAAACCCCAAAACCTGCTGTTGTAGTCAACAGTTTCACCTACTTCAAGTGTACTTCAAGTATAAAGCTACCGTGTTTCAGAGATCATTACGTCTCCTATTTCCAGATAGCAGCACATTAATGTGTTGCTGTTGTTTTCCTCACAGTGCTAATTATTTTAACACACACACACACACACACACACACGAAAGTGGTCATGTACATCCACAAAGCTTGAAGAACCATGGCATGACCCATTCCAGCTAAGAAATGGCACCTATTTGTTTTCACTAGTGATAGTAGATGTACAGTCTTCTTCCCAGTTGTAAAAAAAGCAGCACATTCTGTGAAACGGTTTTTGACTCTTTCAGACAATTGCAGTGGAAATGAAAGCACAGATTTGTGACTCTGCTGTTCTGAGAATGCCCCAGAGAAGTGCATGAAGCAAAATCCAGTAGATTTATCAAGAGTTTTTTCATGGTTTTCATCAGTTGATCATCCCCTAAAACTGAGTTTTCTTTTCCTGGGGAAATTTTGAGCAACATGGGAATAAGACTGGCTTTTCACTAACATTTGTTACTCCAGTTTTAAAGTTTAAGGAAATAAAGTAGATTGGTGATCATCTATGTATCTATTTCATAATTAATTTTTAAATAATTAGGAGCAATATAATGACACATACCTTACCCCTTCTGAGAGATCTACATATTTTACTTTTCAGGATTGATAAATAGAGCTTGCACTTTTTGACATCACACTATTCCCTTCGGTGAATTTAAAATTGCATTGTATTCACTATGGGGCCATCTTCTGGTCAATTTGCTGTTATAAATAAGCACACTATTTGTAATTTCATGTAATAGAAAGTGTGCATTAGAAACATTTATAGTATCTACCATAACTGCTAATTAAATTATATGGTGAATGTGTGCCTCACTGATTTAAATATCTGGAACACTTTGCAATACCATGATGAATAAATGAACATATGCTCTCTTCTCCCTTGCTACCACTCTATCTCATTATCCTGTTAAGCACCTTAATATTCTTTGACTCCTCTGCAAGTAAAAAAAAAATCTAAATTCAAAGCTCCAATCAGAATCTGAGGCATTCTGGCAACAAATATTACCTCATGTAATCTTTCCAATTTTTTTTCTGTTGATTTTGACCCATTGCGAGAAAATTCATGTTGTATACAAAGCAGTGATAAATCATGCATGCAAAAGCTTCAGTGAGACCATGTAGCTAAATCACTGAATTTTGTTCTCCCCCATCCACCTAGTTTTTCTTTCTTTTAGTTTCCATGAATGAACAGTTAGTTAACAAAACGAAGTTATTTCTATGATACTTTACAGAGAAGAATGTTTCCTTGGTCTTAAGAGCTACTTGCAATCTTTCAGAAGGTCACAGACATGTCAGTTATAATTCATTACCCCTGTTTCTAATCCCTGGAATATATCTAAGTACAAAGCTATTTTCGGCCTTGTAATATATTCTATGCTGTATTCTGTCTGATTTCTACCCCACAACAATTGTTTTCTGTTGGTAAAACAAACAGTGAATAATCTTGCAAAACTCAGAAGCCAGGCTATAGACTGAGGTATTCATACTTGTTGAAGGTACAGCGTTTCTTTTTCCCAAACATGTGCAATAGTTATAACGTATTCTTTCTTCCTATACATTGTCGTCTGTTCAGTTTCAGCAGTGCAACCAATTCTTCTGCATGACAGCTGTCTACAGGTTAAGATGCTTATTAATAGCATTGACTGTAGCTTGTACTGGAGCCGAAGAATAAAAAACTTGATGGAGGGATTTCTGACCCCTCTGTGCATTGGCCATGATTGCCAACAGTAATTGAAAGAAGTTTAAGATTGAGACTAATTATATAATGGCAAATATATTTGCCTATATATAAAATATATATAGGCAAATACATTTAAGGTTATTATTGTTATCCTTAATGATATTACGGGTGGCATGCTACACCCTTACACCAAGAAAATACTAGCATAGCACAAATTGTAAAATCTCATCAGTCATTGTTTGAAGAAAAGCATCAAAATGAGGTTGATTCTAAATGTTCAACCCTACGGACTAGGGATAGTATGTTGCCATTAAAATCTATAGGGATCAGTTTTTATCTGGGCTGTAGAATACTTTGCGTGCAACTACAGACTTACTGTAGGAGACAGAAGGTGCCTAAATCCTGCACAGCTGGACAAGGATCATCTAGATTTGAAATTTCTACTTTTTCATCCCTTTCATCATCCATTTTTTCTTTCCTGCTCCTTCTCTCCTTACGTCTTCCTCATGTCTGAGCTCTGTTTCTTTTTTCTCTGCCCCTTCACATCCTGTTCTGTCTCTCTGTCTTATGGCTAGGAAGCTAAAGTTCAAACTGCTGCTCCAACATGTCATCTCTAGAAGAGGTTTGCTCATATTTCAGATGGCTTCCCCAGTTAAGTCTGAGGTCAACTGTTTTGATTATTTTTTCTTTCCATTATTCAGTGCTCTCTTGTGTGTTACAATGTCTAAAAGTGACTGCCTACTAGTATCATTTGACCTGTCTTTTGATTGTATATGTAAGTAATATTAAAAGGAGATCCCACAGTGTGAAGATCTAAGGGTCACTGTGTTAGCTGGGTGAAAGTCAAGTCCTAAAGGGTGTAATCTCTAGGTTTCTCAAGTATTAGTTTATCCTAAGAGTTCATGTTTCTGAGTATCGTAGCAAAGGTTTGACTTATTGGAAGCAGAAACCTGTTGTAGTCTGAAGGCTTTTGTTATCAGCAGATTGGATTGCTGTTGCAGGAACAACAGGAATCAAGGTGACTACTCCATGACTACAGATGAGAAAGCACAGACCTCTGGCAACATATTTGCAGTCCTGTAGGTATGAAATGTTGGAAATGGAGGGCAACAGAGTGATATCCCTGGTCCCATCTACCTTCCAAATGTCCTGAAAGGCCCAAACCAAGAAAAATACAGATATATCCCAGATTTCTGAGTGAACTTTCTTGTTCAGAATTAGATTTTACCAAGTGAAGGTGAAAACCTTGCTATGCCATTAATAAAACGTCACAAACCACAAAGTTGTGCAGGAGAAACTTCAGATTTTAGCATGAATGTTCTTGTTTCCTTTGTCCTCAGTTTCACATTTCCTCGTGGAAAGTGAAAACTCTGTTCTTATCTCCTAAGGGATGGCTTTTTTTTTTCCCCCCAGTTTGTAGTACATGTTTTCTGGGAATGAAAAATAATTCGTACCATCCCAGCTTTTATTTCCCCAATGTGTTCTATAGTTAGGGTCTAAGAAGCACCAATGATCGCATTATCTATTAGGCCCAATTAACTCAACATCTGTGTTCCAAAATAAACAAGGAAAAACTGTACTTGTGATAACGCATTAGTGGAATAGTACTATGGAGGAGCAGATTATAACAATCAAGACCTTTGGAAAATTATGAGGACTATAGTTGCTTTCCAATGTCAGTAC
Source organism: Urocolius indicus (assembly GCA_013401255.1). Classification (NCBI taxonomy): domain Eukaryota; kingdom Metazoa; phylum Chordata; class Aves; order Coliiformes; family Coliidae; genus Urocolius; species Urocolius indicus. The sequence continues at coordinate 295,524 of WBNH01000274.1, read as the reverse complement.
ATCTTTTACAGTTCACATTGTCATTTTATGCTCCATTATTATTTTGGGTTTGCTTCAGTTTTACCATTTAATGAAGTTCTGGGCTTGAGATTTCTTTCAGATTTCAAGTCCTTTGTTCTTGCATGTTGCCCATTAGTATTTCAATGCTGTTCCTGAATCATGTTGCTAGAAAGGTTTTTTTTTACCTTTTGCAAAGGCAGAACTTTCCAGGAAAACAATTGCCAACATAAGTGTTAGGAAGAGATTTGGAGCATTTGCTGATTGAAACACAGTGAGAGGTTCTTTCCATTTTAAATAAAGTAGAGGAGAGGATAAACCAGGTAAAACATACAGGTAAGACGTTTGAAGACTATTTGAGAAATACATAAAGTTCTGAAGACATTTGTTTCAGAATGCCTGGGTACAAATGTGAAGACGAGGAAAGGAAAAATAATTGAAGCTCTCAAACAGTGGCAAATCTGATGTTTTTAGCTAGAACATATCTCAATGAAAACTTAATAGTGTGTTTGTGTGTATGTGTGCACACACGGACACTTCAGCAAACAGTATTGTACAAAACAATAGCATAGGTTGTTCACTGCTAAATAATGCTAAAAATAGAAGCACCTTCACTTTATAAATGTTTAGGGGGAAGGAAAGAAGAAAAAATGGCTATTACCTTGTAAAGGAACTTGTAATTCTCTCCTGCATGTTGCTTTTTTTGTGTGTACAGCTCTGTCAACACAGTACCTGCAATTTTGGAGATAGCCAAGGAAAGTCTCCACAGTGGGCAATATACTTCCTCTTCTGGTGACTTATGGTGTCAGACTTGGTGCTAACACTGTCAGCTGTTAGCAAAAAATAGGGGAAATGTTTAAAAAGCCCTGAGGGGGTAAGATGTACCCAAAATCTTGTGCACCTCATATCCTCAAGATATGATAAGATCTCAAGATAAAATAGGATCTCAGGATCTCTCCAAGAAGAAAGTAATCTAGGTCATGTAAAAGGTATCTGTGTACAGTGAAAAGCAGTAAGAAGGGATAATTAGATAAGCAGTAGTAGAACAGAATAAAGCCAAATGAGCATCATAAAGCAGCAGCATGATGAAACTGATCTATACATTGGTGCCCATGATCCTTTTGTATTGTTTCTGTTATTCCCACTAATACTTTGCAGCAAACAAAACAGCAATGTTAAAAGCATGGTAAAGCTATGCAGCTTCCAGTAGACATGGCAGAAAGAGAGTTATTAAGAGAGAAACATCTAAACAGGTAGACTTTTACAAAACAAAGCATTTTATTCGGGGGGGGGGAGGGGGGAAGTGTTCTGATAGAATTATAACATTTCATGAAAGGCCTTGGAAAAAAAGTTTATGAAGTTCATGCTTTTACATGAAGAGTGCTCTAAACTATTGGTATGGTGCAGTAGCTCCTTTTCAAACACTATAGTTGAATTGTCCTTTGTTTCCCATTGGAGCAGATGATGGGATACAGAGATCTCTTAGCACTATTCTGTAAACTTGTCCATGACCCAGTGGAAAATCCTGGTTTACACGAATTTATACCCTGATGAATGCACTTTAGGGACACTTGTCCATAAGTGTTTAGGGGCCAAATCTGATAACAGAAGTAAATAACTGTGAATCATAAAGAAGTCAGATCTTCAGTTGAGCAAAACCATATGGAGTGCCAAAACAGAAAAAAAAAAAAAAAAAGATGCAATTAATGTTCTCTATTTAATTAATAGTCTGATTTTAATAGGCCAGTGTTGTCGTCATCCTTTTCATGTGTCTGGAAGTAACAAAGGTTGGAAACAATTGAAGAAAGTTGTTGCAGAATTGTTTTCATGCTGATGTCTCCGTTTTTCCCTTGCCCCAGTTGACAAGATATGGAGGAGTGTTGCTGCATTTTTCATCTTCTCCAAATCAGGGAAAGACTGGGGTACTCTCTTGTCTCAAACTTCCGACACAGTGCCCATGCCTGTAATGCCAGAGCCTTTCAGCAGTGCATTGAGAGATGACACCTGTTGTATATATTTCTTCCTCATTTTTCTCTCCTTGTCTGGCCTTTATTAGATTTCTGTATGGTATACATATGTCCAATTCATTAAGGCAAGTTGAAATATGGTTTTCTCTTGGAAGTCTGCAGAAAGTGTTGAAGATTATGATAGAGTGGAAAGTGTTGATGCTGCAGGGTTGTACTTCACAGCCTTATAAAGCCCCTCAAGGAAGTCTGTCTCCTGCACAAATGAGATTTAGCCTTTCCAAAGACAGTTCCTCTGTGCTTGAGGAGTGACACTGCCTGTGATCCTTCTCTCAAGTTTTACATGCTACTGCAACTTCTGGATATCTTTCTACATGAGCCCCTATTTGCATCCATGACCTAATGAATCTTAAATCTTCATATATTAGCTTGCAAGTGCTGAGATGGTGAAGGATGACTGCTGCAGGGTATAATTTCCTCTGCATATGTAAAAAAGGTGAGCAGCCTCCAGCCAGGATAACAATTTACTGCAAAAATTCTTCAGCAGTGAAAGCATTTACTTGTTCCCTGTGACAGAAACATCTGGCACTAAGATCAGTTACTTGTTTCTAGAAATAATACATCTTTTTTAGTAATAATTGTGAAATTTTAATGTGTTGTGTGTAGAAACAAGAGAAAATACAAAATTGAATATTCTTTCTATGAATGTAATCAAGAGCATTGAGCTCAATTTCATGTTTTACAGTCTATATAAACTTGGTATGGCCCAAGCCTCTCTAACTTAGTGTGTTAAAATTATAGCTGGAAATATTTATTAATTTATTCAAATGTACTTTTCTGTTTCCCAAGAGAAAGGATTTTGGAGTAGGCTTCACAGATCACCTTGTTTCAGCCCTAATAATATTAATTTTAAAATGTTTGCTGTGCTGGATGTTTCAGCTTCTTACAGTCTGGTTTTGCTGCTGTGGATATTGCTCTGGTTGCATGGATCATTGAACAAAGAAAAGATATGTCCTTCATTGCCCTCCTCTAATAATCAGTAAGGAAGTTGCAACTTATGTTTCTCTGTAATGAGGTTCTGAAAATGCAAACAAACAAAAAATACTTTTTGGAGCTCATGGGAATAGATGCTCTCTGAATTGTCTTGCTGACCTGCTCTCATTGTAAGTGCTTGTGATTTGGGTTTGATCATAGAATGGACGCAGAATTTGCATCTCTACCATTTTCACTTGCCTGTCTCTGGATGTTTACCTTCATTCACTTTAAACAGTGAATTGCAGACTCCAATTTTTGTGCCCGAGAAAAGAAAATACATGGAAAAGCAAGGCTAGTACTCATGCACACTTAAAATTATGAAAATAAAAAAACTCTTATACTTCTTTTTGCATCCAGGATTGTACCTCTCCATCAAGACCTTCATAGAGGCATGGTGGCTTGGATGATATTATCTTAAACAGCAAACATTACTTAATAGCTCTGGTGAAATCTCATCAAGCAATTCATGCCTAAAAGGTATCTTCTTTGATAAGTGCATGTAAAAATAATCAAGTTATAAATCAAACAAATTAGTTGCTATCTACTCCTTTGGTGTTATTGTGCTCCTGATAAACAGAAAATCCTCAAGAACTGGCATGTCATTTTAAGTCTGTGCTTTGCAATCAAAAGAGAGCTACACCTGATTAATCTCAAATCATAAAGAAAATAATAAAGAAAATCATTGCTTTTATTTGCATCTTTATGTTGTTCTGTATCATTATATGACTTAAGGCACCATGTTTCTCATTCGGATCCATACAGAATACATTGGCTGCCCAAAGGAGTTGTGGAGTCTCTTTCCTTGGAGGTCTTCAAGACCCACCTGGACACGTACCTACGCAACCTGGTCTAGGCTGACCTGCTTTTGCAGGCTAGTTGGACTTAATGATCTCTAAAGGTTCCTTCCAACCCCTAACATTCTATGATTCTATGATATTCCTAGGCTCTTCTTTAGAAAAAGTCTCAGTAATTTTGAAGGTATCTGCTCAAAGAAAATGAACTCAGATAGGACAAATGAAACCTTAGCATGAGATTGCATGAGAAATCAGAGGTGCAACCACAAGCAGGCAGCCTATATTTCAACCCGGCATGTATCATTCATCTAATAGGACAATTCAGCCCAGGCTGTCCTCACAAATTTGCAGTGGACTGTCTCAATATTTCTGTAGAGCCAGTGAAATCTAATATAGTGTTGGAATTATTGTAGATGTTCAAGTGCAGAATTCACCTACCCTCAGTGAAGTTAGCTTGATGATATCTTTTGCTTTTGAAGTCACTCTTAATCAAAGCTTTCTCTCCTTCAAGGGATATATTTTGTTAACTTTAGCAACAGTCTCTTAAACCTCATTGGCTTGAGCTATATAGACCATTCTTGTAGCAGCAATCTTTTTGCACTTGAAGTCTGAAGGAGCCTTTTCCTTTATAACAGTTTCAATGGCTTTTTAAATGGTTAGTAGTAGAAATTTTATACTACTGGACTTTGAGGTGTCATTCCAGACTCTAGTTACTAAATAAGATAAGTTTGGTTTGTTTCTCTCTGGAAAGACTAATTTCTGAGGTCACCATTAGGTGCAAGCACCCTCATGGCTTAAGTTTTTACTAAAGAGCAATGACATCTCTGACTTTTTCCCCTGTGGAGGGGAACTAACAAACCCATCTGGTTCTAGGAAGCTCTAGGTTTTCTATATTTCAGGTATAAATAAATAGAATGAGGTATAATCCTGGCCCCAAAAATGGTTTCTAGAGGAGCTAGGATATTGGTCTCTGTGGAGTCAGTGATAATGAGTATACAAACTCCAGTACTGAAGTACTTTGGTTATGGATATGTTTGCTTGCAAATGCAGAGTGCAAGTGCTATACAGAAGCTGTTACAAGGTAGCTCTCTTCTGGGCATCAAAATCCTCACTGCTCTGGAGCTTTGAACTGAAAGACAGTAAAGTAGTAGTCTTTTCTTTTCTGTTTTAGAGTAATCAAGATCCTTACCTAGACTAGGGTATGTATAGAAGGGCCCTTGCTATGTCTGTGATGTATCATATGAGATGAAACAGCATCTCTAGCTGTTAAAACATCACGAGATGTGTAAACTGCTCCCTGTCTATTTCTGTGAAGGTGGCAGCTAAGTTCATCATGGAGCAATCCCAATTCACACTCAGACTTCAGTGCTTCTGTGCCAATAGAAATTGTGCAAGAAATAAAGGTACAATCTATTCTGAAAACATAACTACCTTACTATGGCTGATAGTTGTTAGTGTTGCAACAGGGCTAGTGCAAACTTACTGATTAGGACAGTTTGGAGGCTGTTGATAGTACATGGAGAATAATCCACCAGGTCCATTAGAATTAATATCCTGCCCATTGATCCTTAGGTATCTTCCTACTACTGCATTAGGAAAACCTGATTTAACTTTTCTTTGGTTCAGATAAATAGTAGTGCTGGCCAAAATAGGATTTGATTTCCTGATCATCTTTCCAGGAAGCCATCCTGGACTGCATTTTCTGAAGAAAGCTTTTTTTTCTCCATCTTTGCAGAAAGAAATATAAAATGTTTTGCTACGTTTTCCAGTATTCTTGTGAGATTTTCTACATAATTTGATGCTTTTTTTAATACTATAGGGTCCAACATTTAGACATGAGTTTTATTTTTGCAGTGACTGACAGAAATGCAAGCATATGGTGCATTTTCTGAACAATATGTTGTCGTGGTTGCTGCTGTTGCAAACAAAGTTTTAAACTAAGGATCTTGAACCATAGAATAATTTAGATTGGAAAGGACCTTTTAGATTGAGTCTAAATGTTAACCTAACGCTACCAAATCTACCACTAAGCCATGACCCTAAGCACCACACTTACATTTTTTTGAATACCCACAAAGATAGTGACTCAACCGCTTCCCTGGGCAGCCTCTCCCAGTGCTTGAAAACCCTTTTAGTGAAGAAATCTTTCTTAATATCCAATCTAAACCTTCCTTGGTGCAATTTGAGGCCAGTTCCTCTCATCCTATTGCTTGTTACTCGTGGGAACAGGCTAACCCTCACCTTGCTACAACTCGCTTTCAGATACAGGCGACCTTATCACTCTCTATATCTCAGACTCCTTTTTTCCAGGCTGAGCAACACCAGTTCCACAGCCACTCCTCATAGGACTTGTGCTCTAGACCCTTCTGCAGCTTCATTACCCTCCTTTGGATACACTTTGGGCTTAATATTCTTCTTATAGTGAGAGGCCCAAAACTGAACACACTACTCTGTGCAGCCTCACCAGTATTGAGTACAGAGGAACAATCACTTCCTTGATCCTGCTGGCCACACTATTTCTGATACAAGCCAGGATGTCATAGGCCTTCTTGGCCACCTGGGCACACTGCTGGGTCATGCACAGGCAGCTGTCAATTAACCCCCCAGGTTCTTTTCCACCAGACAGCTTTCCAGCCACTCTGTCCCAAGTCTGTAGTTTTGCATGGCGTTGTGGCCTAAGTTCAGGACCCAGCACTTGGCCTTGTTGAACCTCACACAATTGGCCTCAGTTCATCAGTCCAACCTGTCCAAATCCCTCTACAGAGCCTTCCTGCTGTCAAACAGATCAGCAGTCTCACCCAGCTTGGTGATGTTGGCAAACTGACTGAGAGTGCATTTGATCCCCTCAATCCAGGTCATTGATTAAAATGTTAAACAGAACAGGCCATGACACTGAGCCCTAGGGAGCGCCACTGGTGATCGACCACCAGCTGGATTTAACTCCATTCACCACCACCCTTTAGGCCTGGCCATCCAGTTTTCCACTCAGAAAAGCATGTGCCTACCCAAGCCTCAAGCAGCTAGTTTCTCCATGAGAATGCTATGGGAAACACTATCACAGGCTTTACTAGCAAAGCCTGGGCAGACAATGTCCCCAGCCACTAAGCGAGTCACCTTGTCAGAGAAGCAGATCACGTTAGTAAAGCAGGACCTGCCTTTCATGAAGCCCTGCTGACTGGGCCTGATCACCTGATTGTCCTGTACATGCCATGTGACGGCACTCCAGATGGTCTGCTCCGTAACTTTCCCTGACACTGAGGTCAGGCTGACAGGCCTGTAGTTCCTTAGATCCTTCTTCTACCCTTCTTGTAGATGAGCATCAATCACGTTTGCTAACCTGCAATCAACTGTGAGCTCTCCAATTAGCCAGGACTACTGACAAATCAATGAAAGTAGCTCGGTGAGCACTTCCACCAATTCCCTTATTACCCTTGGGTGGATCCTATCAGGACTCAAAAATTTGTGTGCATCCAAGTGGTGTACCGGCTTGCTAATCGTTTCCCTTTGGATTATGGGAACTTCACACTGCTCTATACTGACACTGTACTATCTTCCAGCTCAGGAGGCTGAATGAAAATTGGTCTTACTATTAAAACAGGTGAGAGTGATTGAAGTGTATTTACTTACTGCAGAATGACTCCAATATACAGTCATATTTATGTAGAGGGAATACTCTTTTCACCTTTTCTGTGACTGTGCCCTAAAAACAGTGGAGTTAAAACAAAGCTGAATTTTTGCATAGTCCCATAATCTACCCAGTTAAGTCTACTGTAATGTGTTGGCCACCCCTGCCTTGAGAGGTAGAGGCTGTCACTCTGAGCTCAGTGTACCACCGCATGAACTGGCTCATTTTTCATAGTGCCCCTTGCAACAGTGAAGCACAAGAAGTAAACATCACATTGTCTGTCACTGCAGCCCTTCCATACCCAGCAAGTCTTGTGACAGTAAGTTGTTAACTAGGATGTTTGGTTACTAGAAGAGAGGAAGCCAGAGAAACCAGCTTCATGTAGTGCTGTACCTCAGGAGTAGAGTGGGAATACACTGTTCACAGAGACTGTCTTCTGGTTTGGAAACAGGAGATAAAAAACTGAGGAGACAAAGTCAGGCATAATGTTGAAGGATAGCTGCAGTAAGGAAGTGGATATTGCAGTCAAATATTCCCTACAGGGCTTTTCTCCTATGATGTCTCACAAACTGAGATTTTTCTTTTTTCCTACGGTTCATAAAGCCTGTAGTGTGGTAAAGCCCCCAGAGCCTAGATACACACAGGGCTCTGGGGGTACTTGGTGGTTGCTCCCAATTTACTTTCCAGAGACAGTATGGGGTTGATATAACAATGGTTTTGATCTTGTGTCTATTCTGTCTCCTATGCAAACTTAATCATTACTTGACAGCTACAGCTCATGCACAAGTGGTGTAAGGCACAGTGCTCTGACCACCTCCTTTGGAGATGCAAAATCCATTCTCCCTTCCCTGCTACTCCCTTACTTCTCATAGGATCTCTAATCTGGCCCTGATTACACGTGGATTATTATATGTATCCTTTAAATAACACCAACAGTAAGGAACTGGTAGCAGATTTTAATCATGGAAGGCTCAACAATAAGACTCTCCTTTAATTGACATCACTCTAAAATTTTAATAAGGTGCAATGTAATTATCCATCTGGCCTTTATCCAAATCTAATGCCTAATGTTCTAGCAAAGAGAGTTTATAAAATACCATTAGTGATAAAGATCAGCCTTGTGACTGTCATAACACGGTGGCCCCAGCCCTAAAGCTGAGTATTGGCTTTTTCTTGTTCCTCAGCACCCATTCCTAATCTGCTCTTAATGGTGACTGACAAGGACATGTTCAAGTCTGAGAATGTGAGAAGCAGTAAGGGTGTATATCAAATGATGCATCCAGTAAGAGCTCACCCCATGTCTTTTGGATCCATTATGTCTTTTGCCATACAGAATACTCTGGAGTCAGGCAGGACCTGAGGCAGTTTTAAGTTGAAAATATCATGGCTAATCATACAACGGCTGGATCTTCCTAGAGAAAAAATTGGGTTTTTTTTTCTAATTATGTTTTTTTCTCCTCTCTCACACCCTGCTGCACATTCAGCACTACTAATAAAACAGAAAGGAAAAACAAACAAAGCAGAAGCTAAAAGGGCTAAGCTTTTATAGTTCTCTTACTGAAGCCATTAAACTACTGCAGCACTGTGTTGGGCCAAATGAAGCCAACACTGAGGCTGTGGTGTGCCAGTTTCTTTTGGGAGTAAAAATTAAAACCCTAATTCTTTATGAGGGAGGAGTTCAAGACATTATCTCTTCATTTTCACAGCAAAAAATGGTCTCAGGAAAGAAAGATTGTTTCAGCATAGGATCTTCCTCATTTAAGAGATCCTGGATTTCGCAATTTAAAATATTCTTTGAAAATAATGAAACAAAACAATAAATATAAAAATCTCTAAGTAAACAACAGGCCATTATGAAAAGAGTTTGTTCCATTTACACTTCAAGTCCATTTTTCACTGCTATTACTTTTTCTATTAAAAATTTTCCAAGAAAGCAAGGATGCCACACTGCAGCTCTTTCTTAAACAAATATTTTTTCCATATACATGTATATGTACTTTGGAAATTTGGCAAAGAATGAAATAGCACTGAATAATGCATACAAGTTCAGTAGCATTGCAGCTGGAGCTTTTGGGTACTAATTCAATATAAACGAAAAATGAAAACAAGGAATCCTGGTTTTACAACCTGTATATTGTTTTTTCCATCAAACATCAAACTTGGTGGGTTTATTCTGAATTATAGCCCATAGGTAGGGAACTGATTTCAGTATGACCTACGATGCACAGTACAAGGAATTAAGTTTAAATTACCATATACCAAATACATCTGCCAGGCTCAGAGCACTGTTTAGATGAATTGCACTTTCCTTTCTGCAGATCTGGCACCAATCACACCAGTTTGTAGTCTACCATTTGTGGCTGCCCAGAGCTGCAAAGTCCTCTTTATGCTTAAACACTCCTCCCGCAAGTTATGTTCTTCTGACACCAGGAGGACTTGGAGTGGAACGCATTAAATCAAAAAAATCCATCCCCTATGCATATCATCATCATCAGGTTGTGAAATCATCTAAGCATTTGCTAGATCTCAAGGCTTGGTAAGAAAAAATCTGGTGAGAATAAGTGCTCTCCCGCTTCTTTGATTTGGTTTTCACCTAGCAAAACGAAAAGAAACTTAAAATCATGTTATCTTTGAGGCAGCATACCCAACGACAGTGTGGCTTTGTTTTGCCTTTCTTCATCTTTAAAAATATTTGTGTTGCAAGCATTATTGGACATATGTCTCCATTGTGTTGTATAAATAACAAGACTTCTCTCATACAGGAAATACATAATGCACTGAATTAATGAATTTCAATATTTTCACCTAAGGGCTATATTTGATCCACACTGTTGTGACAACTACACTGGCCGTACCAGCTAAATGAATCTCTTCATCCTAAAATGCTAAATCCTTGCTTGTCATTTCAAGATATAGCAAAAACCAGCCACTATCACGAAAGAAACATATACTGCTTTGACATGGTTGGGTTGTAATACGTGGTCATAACAACCTTTGAGGAGCAGAACAAGCTTTGAGGAGCAGAATGTCAAAAAAGCAACAAGAGCAGTGTATCAGTAAAGGTGGATTGATAGCCAAGTGCACTCACAATTTCCACTGAGGGGATTGCTGGTGACGAGCATCGTCCCAAGTGCTTGGGAAGATGCAGGAATGCAGCACAGAGGAATGTGACTGGGGAGAGCAGAAGTATGGAGGGTAGCTCTGAGAACATCTATACTTATTCAGATTGAAAAGTAGACATCCAGCATGAAGGAACTGTAAAAACAATGGTTGGCCCTACTGAAATGTCAGAGACCGGCAGACACCGTGCTTACCACCTGGCAAGCCAGATGCTTGGAAGGGATTTGAAAATTCAGTAGCACTTTGAGAGTCACATCTTCTAAGACAAACCCAACTCTTTTGTTTCAGTAAAGGCTTTGTTTTGGTTTGGCTTGGTTTTCTTCTTTAACATGACTAGTCATTCCCTGGTGCTCAGTGGACATCGGGTGTGGAGTGAACCCAAGTTCCTAGGAGGGAGGACAGGAGCAGACTCCAAGGAGAGCACATAATGTGCCCTCAGTATCACATGTGATTATCCTGCATTTTCCCTTGCCCTTGCCTCCCTCCCCACATCACAGACACTGGTCCTGTATTTTTTTGGTAATGAGTTTGATATATATGTGGATTTTTTCTTTTTTAATCAAGTCTCTGTGGGCACAGGTAATGGCTTCATCTATTTCCAGTTCATATTTTCAAGTTTATTTGCAATGATGACAGTGAAAACTTTTTTTTAATAGTGTTTTTCTGAAAGTGGAGATTCTGCTCTATTTGTGCCATTGGGTCAGTGGGGACCCTGCAGAGCTGGTGCCTGTCTGCCATTGCATAGAGACATTTCTCTTTGACTGGGAGGGGATAGAGCACATAAGACCCTCAGAAGATTTTCTGTCACTCTCACCAGCATGGTTTCCCAGCACCACACACCTGTTCCCTAGCCTGAGGGATGTTCAACATCAGTAGAGACTCACAGTTGCTCACAGGATTTCTTTAAAAAGCAGGAAAGAAAAAAATTCCCATCAAATGCACCACTTTTGAGTTTTGAAAACATGTTCAGTCACCGTAACATTCCCAATCCCTGCTTGTTTGATGTCAAATGTTTCACCTGTGCTTTCTGATCTGCAGAAAATGAATTAAATTAAGGTTTTTGAAGAGCACCGATCTTCAGGTTCCCCTCAAGAGGTCTCATCTGTCTCTATTTCTCTCTGCACCTTTGAAAGCATGGACATGTTCTTAAAAGCCATACTAACATGAGGTTCATCAGTGCACTATGTGTTCCTAGTAACTTCTTCATGGTAAATTAGAGTTGGTTTGTAATCATCATGGAATGGGGAATGAATGAAGTACAACACAAGAAAGGTTTTTATTTCAAGTTCATACATCTGGATAGGCTTGCAGACATTATGAGGTTTAAAAAGATCAAGAGCATTGATCTTTATTCTAGGCTTCTGAAGGGGGAAAAAAAAAAAAAAAGGTGATTTGTTTCATGTGGAAATCTCCCAAGTCAAATGACATACAAATAAAGGGACAAATACTGCAATCCTGCTACGTTACTTTACTTTTTTGTTGTTGTTTTTTTTTTTTCTTAGCTTCATCTCAGGTTTAGAAAATTATTAGGATAGATTGTTTTAACATGTTTTATCTTCTCATCTACATGAGAAATTTCATGCAAGTTAAATCAACTCAGTTTATCAGACTGCCAATTAAACAGATTCTTCTGCATGCAGCAATGACATTACAGGATTTTCTGCTTTATTGTCAAACTTCGATTTTCACGGCTGGTAAACTATAATTTTTTTTACCTGTGCATAGACCAGATTGTTTTCCAACACTGCTGTCCAGAGACAGGCAACAAAGATGGTGAAGGATCTGGAGAACAAGTCTTACGTTGAATAGTTGAGGGAGCTAAGGACATTTAGCCTGGAAATTAAAAGGTTGAGAGGAGATATAATCACTCTCTCCAACTACCTGAAGGGGAGTTGTAATGAGGAGGGGGTCAATCTCTCCAGAAACAAATGATAGAACATGGCAAAAGTTTAGTTTGGACATTAGGCAGAACCCGAGAGGGTTATTAAGCATTGGAACAGGCGGCTCAGGGACATGGTGGAGTCACCAACCCTAGAGATATTTAAAAGATGCATAGTTGAGATGCTGAGGAATATGGTTTATTTTAGTGGTGGGCTTGGCAATGTGAGGTGGGTGGTTGAACTTNGAGTTGTAATGAGGAGGGGGTCAATCTCTCCAGAAACAAATGATAGAACATGGCAAAAGGGATTTAAGTTGCACCAGGGGAGGTTTAGTTTGGACATTAGGCAGAACCCGAGAGGGTTATTAAGCATTGGAACAGGCGGCTCAGGGACANGTTTGATATATATGTGGATTTTTTCTTTTTTAATCAAGTCTCTGTGGGCACAGGTAATGGCTTCATCTATTTCCAGTTCATATTTTCAAGTTTATTTGCAATGATGACAGTGAAAACTTTTTTTTAATAGTGTTTTTCTGAAAGTGGAGATTCTGCTCTATTTGTGCCATTGGGTCAGTGGGGACCCTGCAGAGCTGGTGCCTGTCTGCCATTGCATAGAGACATTTCTCTTTGACTGGGAGGGGATAGAGCACATAAGACCCTCAGAAGATTTTCTGTCACTCTCACCAGCATGGTTTCCCAGCACCACACACCTGTTCCCTAGCCTGAGGGATGTTCAACATCAGTAGAGACTCACAGTTGCTCACAGGATTTCTTTAAAAAGCAGGAAAGAAAAAAATTCCCATCAAATGCACCACTTTTGAGTTTTGAAAACATGTTCAGTCACCGTAACATTCCCAATCCCTGCTTGTTTGATGTCAAATGTTTCACCTGTGCTTTCTGATCTGCAGAAAATGAATTAAATTAAGGTTTTTGAAGAGCACCGATCTTCAGGTTCCCCTCAAGAGGTCTCATCTGTCTCTATTTCTCTCTGCACCTTTGAAAGCATGGACATGTTCTTAAAAGCCATACTAACATGAGGTTCATCAGTGCACTATGTGTTCCTAGTAACTTCTTCATGGTAAATTAGAGTTGGTTTGTAATCATCATGGAATGGGGAATGAATGAAGTACAACACAAGAAAGGTTTTTATTTCAAGTTCATACATCTGGATAGGCTTGCAGACATTATGAGGTTTAAAAAGATCAAGAGCATTGATCTTTATTCTAGGCTTCTGAAGGGGGAAAAAAAAAAAAAAAGGTGATTTGTTTCATGTGGAAATCTCCCAAGTCAAATGACATACAAATAAAGGGACAAATACTGCAATCCTGCTACGTTACTTTACTTTTTTGTTGTTGTTTTTTTTTTTTCTTAGCTTCATCTCAGGTTTAGAAAATTATTAGGATAGATTGTTTTAACATGTTTTATCTTCTCATCTACATGAGAAATTTCATGCAAGTTAAATCAACTCAGTTTATCAGACTGCCAATTAAACAGATTCTTCTGCATGCAGCAATGACATTACAGGATTTTCTGCTTTATTGTCAAACTTCGATTTTCACGGCTGGTAAACTATAATTTTTTTTACCTGTGCATAGACCAGATTGTTTTCCAACACTGCTGTCCAGAGACAGGCAACAAAGATGGTGAAGGATCTGGAGAACAAGTCTTACGTTGAATAGTTGAGGGAGCTAAGGACATTTAGCCTGGAAATTAAAAGGTTGAGAGGAGATATAATCACTCTCTCCAACTACCTGAAGGGGAGTTGTAATGAGGAGGGGGTCAATCTCTCCAGAAACAAATGATAGAACATGGCAAAAGGGATTTAAGTTGCACCAGGGGAGGTTTAGTTTGGACATTAGGCAGAACCCGAGAGGGTTATTAAGCATTGGAACAGGCGGCTCAGGGACATGGTGGAGTCACCAACCCTAGAGATATTTAAAAGATGCATAGTTGAGATGCTGAGGAATATGGTTTATTTTAGTGGTGGGCTTGGCAATGTGAGGTGGGTGGTTGAACTTGATGATCTTAAAGGTCTTTTCCAACCATAACGATTCTATGATTCTATGAAAGGAAAAGTCTGCACCATGGTTGTGCATGAATCCTCCCATTTCAGCACTGAACTCCAGACACCTCAGTGTTGACTCTGAACATTAAAAAAATAAAATAAATTCTGTATTTTAAACTCTGTAGAAAATATGTAGTATATTTCAAAGCTTTCTAATTAATGACCACCTTTCTTAGGTTTTGTTTAGGGTATTATTTTGTTATTTAAATGAAATTAAATTTTATTGTTGAGAGCAAGCTGGTGGAAAAAAATCCTTGCTAAAATGGCATTGAAGAAAGCAGTGCTGAACATAACATTTTATTTCTTCATAGCTAGGGGGGATTAATGTATTTGCCTTGAGCTCTTGCATTAGTATTCCCAGCTACTAAAACCCAAAATCATAGTATTCGAGGTGTTGGTTTTTTTTTTTTTCTTTTGAGCACTTTGTCTAGCTCTGGGTGATATGCTTACTACTTAGAATTAAAAAAGCTATTAATTTTTTCTTAATTTATTTCTACCCCTGTAGGCTCTGATTTTCTCATAGGAAAAAAAAAAAAAAAAGGAATGGCCTTCATTTGGCTGCATTTTATGTATTTTCTTTTTTTTGTTTCACAGACATGCTGAAGCTGTAGCAGCTGGGCACAGATCCTAACTCTGAACCCAGACTGAACCATTTAACTACTTGGGGGACCTCTTATCATAAACTGCTGCAGCTTCCCAATGGCAAAATGTGAGTAGCTCAGAGAATGCTGAAGGCAAAATATACAACATATTTCATTCACAACACACAAACCATGAGAAATTTTGGGCTAGCCCAATATTTGGACACCCATTTGAAACAAAATACTGAGGCTTTTATTTAACAGCGCTCATCTCCATGCATGCTTATGTCTGCCATATTATTCATATATCCTACCAGTTTTTTCTTTTATTTCTTATATTTCTTATTCTTTATTTCTTTGGCTAGGAAAACATGAGGCATACATGCTCTTCTGTGGAGCACTAAAGTTAGTTTGGTCACAGATAGTTCAAATACACTGAAGGCTGAAGATGGAGAACTGTTCCAGTTATGCTGGAACATTTGCAAGGAATTGTGAAAACATCACCACTGTTTGCCCTGGCCTGTTTAGCAATGTCAGTAAAAGCTCTAGTTGCAGGTATTGTAATACCTGTGCAAGGTTGCTCATGTTGGCTGGGCTTGTTCTTGGGAGCATGCTGGTATTGCTAGTGATGCAGGCTGCATCCTTGGTGAGTATCTCTGCCAGCACTTCTCAGGAGACAATGTTGCTATGAACAGCATTATTCACAGATATACATGAGCATCTAGGCTTTGGTTAGACTCTGAACTGTCTTATGTCACTCTTGGAAACTGAGGCAGCTTCCCTAGAGCAACTTGAAATGACATGTAAATATGGGTGAAACAAATTCATACTTAGGAATTCCCCTTTAATTTTTTTCCCTTAATTTTTTTTTCCAAGAAGGTTGTTTATCAATACATCATTGATCACTGGAGTTTATAATCATTTGCACTTGTTCTTAAAACTCAAATCAGGCTCTCTTTCCACACATAAATGGTGGGTCTCCAGAATGGTCCTGTCTGAAAGAGACAAGATCTCAGTAGTCATCATGGGCAGGTATAGGCAGAAAAGCTCATGAATCTGAGGTAGACATAAGAAAAATATGAGTTAGCAAGCCTTGTCAACACAGTTTTATAATATGTAACTGAAATTAATTGAGACAGGTGACTTACTTTAATTGCCCATAATGGTCAAGGATAAATTCTCTTCATGGTTCAGCATCTCCCACATAGTGGGGCTCTCAAGGCCAGCTCCTTCACTTCTGCTCTGCCTGATTCCAGTAGTATTCCCAAACTCCTTGCCTTTGTAAAGATGTTTTTGTAAGTACTCATTACCAGAAACTCTTCATGATACTGGCTAAAATTTATCCAACATGTTTCAAAACCATGATGCTGATGATTGTCTGAGTCAGAAATGCTCTTGTTAGCAGTTATGAGAGGTCCCTACTAGCAAATGCAATAGGTGGTTGATTTCTGCTCATCAGGCACAGCATGTTGATACTCAAGAATATGTGAAGAACAGCTTTCAAAGCTTAAATGGTATCATTAATAAAAATAAGTTTCTTGTCCTACTGTAGGGTCTTACAT
This sequence comes from Urocolius indicus, assembly GCA_013401255.1. Lineage (NCBI taxonomy): Eukaryota > Metazoa > Chordata > Aves > Coliiformes > Coliidae > Urocolius > Urocolius indicus. The sequence continues at coordinate 278,902 of WBNH01000274.1, read as the reverse complement.
TTGTGACATCAAGATCTTGGACATAAGGCATTACAGATGCCTCTTATATCATGGGAGACAATTATTGTATGAGAATTGTACATCCTGAAGGATGTTAACATGCTAAGAAAAATCTTAGCAATAATATAAGTGTTAAATGAAAAGAGAGGAATCTCTAAATTCCTGCAGTGTCATTAATAATGTGTGGCAATTTAACTGTATTTTTAAGATGAAGTGGGTACATCAGATATATACCTTTTACTTCAGAATATGGTGCATATAAACTGAGTGCGTTTATGCTCTGTAATAATTTTTATTCAAAGTAAACTAACTTTTCTTTTAATTAACAAATCAACAAGGATTCAAGCAAGTTAAACAATAAGAAACATATATTTGCTTATTTATTCTACCAAGTTTGCTCAGATCTTCTGGTTCCTTTTGCTGCTGGCTTGAGATTCACCTACCTTCATCAAAATCTCACTGGAAGAAAATTTTAGCCAGGCTCTATTCTTGATCATTATTATTTCAGTCCATGGTGAAGCAGCTTATGTTATGAGCAAAAATCTGCCTTTGCTGTAAGTGCTTCCAATCAGGGAGTGAAAGGAGCCCAGCTGGAGCATTCTGAGTATGAGGCAGCTGATGATGAATGACATACACCTGGTAGTCTCTCAAGTACTTTACTGCTTGACCAAATCAAGCCACTGTACTAAATCAAAGCCAAAGAATAACTACTCACTTTCCTAGCTATGACTCTCATATGCAAATAATGTTGTATTTGAGCACAGTGCTTTAATCAAAATTCATTTGTATTTATTTTCTAGAAGCTAGGCTTCCACTTGCAGTTGAAATTACTCACATTAAATGCTCAAAGCTGCCTCCAAGTATCCAGTAAGTGAAAAGGTCTCCACTAGTAAAGGAGAGGTTTTGTTTGACAAACTGCTTGTTGAGAGTTCTGGTGTTTTAAACTCTTGCGGCATATTGCATTATTCAAAGCATCATTTTAATCATTTAATCTAACCTTTACTTCCCTCTCTTTTGTTGTCATTGTAGTTGTTCCATTTCCCTGGTAAATGATTAAGCATGTACTTGTTCTAATTTTCAGTGCCTGCAGGTGGTAGTGAGTAAAGCTGTCTCTAGCCCTGCTCTGTAAACAATACAGGTATTATTCTTCATGAAAATCACAGTGTAGCTTTCTATAGTGCAGAAAGTAGCTCTAGGCACTGAGCTTTGAATTGTGAAATAACTTTATAATTTAAATGTGGGCTCATGATAACAAAAAGAAATACCACAGCCAGACTGGCTACTATATCATGAATATGTTCATTTTGGCCAAAAAGGCACCTGTAAGTTATTGTATTCTCGTGGGCTGATAAATTCAAACCACAGGTAGCAAACAACTGAAAATATACTTGAATCAGAAACACTTTTTCTGCATGTCTCCTATGAACCTCTGTTTCTGGGGTTGCAGGGGACAGCCTTTTGTTGCTATGTTGGTTCTGCTCACTAGCTTTCATCCAAAGAAAAAGGTTTCATAGCAATGCCATGATGTATACTTCAGGATTGTGCTGCTGTGCTTTGTAATGGGAACAAAGGAAGAAAACGTATTTGAACCTGAACCTGGGACTCATCTTTTAAACGCTTGGTAAGATTAACTGCTGGTTATAATTAAACTGCCCTGTAATTTCAGTAATTAAATATAATGTTGGTAAAAAAAGCTTAATCTAAGAAGCACTTGTTGGCTTCACAAACTGCTGTTTCAGAGTGGGGATGCCAGCCTTGCAGCAGTTAAACACTAGTATAAAGCACATACTCTAGACCACGAATGAAACTAAACAGGGATAGTTTGCTGGGCAACAAGCAGATGAGGAGATAAGTGGTATCTTGCATAAAACAGCACTTCTGTATTTTCTAGCTAAGGCCTGATAAATGCTTAAAGGTGAGATTTGGTTTGATGAGATAGTTTGAAATTACAGTTTTATCTGTAGCATAACAAGTAATGTTAGAAATGAAACTCAGGAACTGTAAGCATTAACTCTGCTGAAATTGAGATGTGTGTGGTCCAAATTCTCTTTTTATTGACATGTCTATAGTCAGGGATAGTAGCTACAGTATCATCAGCATATAGGAGAGGATGTCTGAGAGTACAGGGTGGAAATTTGCAACTCTGCTGCTTTGTGTTCAGTAGATGGGGCACTCTGTGTTTGTTAGTCTGGCAATGCACATGGGTATTCATTCCTTGAGGTTGAGGCATTTCTGTATTATACCTCTACAACATCTATTTCTTTATTACTATAGGAATAAATGATTGCTGGCTTTTCTCTGAAACAAAATTTTAGGCATCACTAGAAATTCTCCTGTTGTAAAATAATCAAAGTATTAATCTTTTTACCTTCCAAGGGACTGTGGGAAGAGAAAGATGAAAAACTAAACTGCAAAATGCCTTTTGCAAATATCTTGTTAACAGAACATGAGCTTGTCCTTGCATTCAATGTACCAACTTTATATTCTCAGTCTTCGCTCCTGTTAATGTTCATTAATCCATACATGAATTATTGAGTCTAGCAGCAGAGACATATGACTAGTGAAGGCAAACTGTGGACAGATCAAGCTAGACTTAGCAATGGTGTGTTTTCAGTGAGTAATAAATGCTTATGTGATTAATAGGTTTAGCTTTGCACAGAGTGCCAAAAATGGGACCAAAGTGCTTCGTATCACAATGTCTTAAAGAGACAAACTGATGTATAGCCCAACTTTACACTGAGACAACAGCAAGTTACTGGAAGCAAACAGTGCAAATTTGTTGACAAATTTGTGATTGCTTGCAAATTCAGCAGTGTCTTTAGAACATGAACTTTCCTCCCCACTTCTCTTTGATATTGTTAAGTATATTTAATGACGAGAATAAAGACAACATGCTCTGTAAGTAATTTTTTTTACCTTAGTTTAGAATAATGCAATGCATTTTCCACACAGTCTTACATTAATTACTTGTCTGTTCTATATATACACATAGAATTACTATTAAAAATAGCAGAGGTTCTTACAAAAGTTGGTCTAATAACTCCACCTTGAGTATTAAGAGTGGGAGGCTTCATGTGATTTGTTGCTTTATTTGATTGTAAAAGTAGATGGAAGTGAAAAAGAGTCTATTATTATTAGTGCATTGCCTTCCCTTACTTTTGCACACTCTACGAGAGCACTACCTCCTCCATCTTGGGGTAGCAGCAGAGAATAGCTCACCTGTTCTCTTTGTTGCTTTAACATCTTTATTAAAGAAAAAGGATTTTAAACATTTTTAACATAAAAAGTCATAGCATATCTAATTACTATTGCAGGTCAGGAATATTTTGTGAACACCATGTAATCCAAAAGAATAAGAATTGTGAGGAAACAGAAGTTTGTAAATTTTCCTGCTCACCAAACTTCTTGCTTAGCATGGGATAAAGTGTTAAATTTCCATGTGAGTAAATAAGATTTTTCCATCTTTTCTCAGCTAATCCAAAAGTACATAAAAATCTTGCCATTTTTAATGGGGGGATGTGGGGGGAACAGGTTTGACGCTACCAGGAAATTGTGGGGAACATAAAATTAGGTTAGAGCAGAAATTCTGAAGGCATTGTAAAGTGCAAGTCAGGCATGTCACCGGTTGATCAAGTCTAAAAATATTTTTTCACTAAAATATGTGGCTGCTTTCCTTTAGGGTGCCCCTCAGTTACCTGGAAGAGCAGTACCTCACTCCTACCTACAGCCCACCAGGCAGTCACGGAAATGCAATGTTTTCTGAGATGTGTTGTAGTTATTCCTTTGAGAAATTAAATGCTACTTAAGAAACTCTGAGTAAATGTAAAGCCTTTCATCAAATTTCAGGAACATTTTGAATATCTTTATTTGATGTAACATACTACTACACAGAAAATATGGTTCAAATTTACAAGGTGTGAGAATGAGGATTACAAAAATTTCAAGAGGGGTTAGCCCATAGAGAAAACAGAGGAGAGTAAATATTTGTGCCATGAGACTGAAGTGAGGGTTTTTCAAATTCTGCAGCAACTAATGCTGTTACTGCATGGCTCATAAATGTTCTGACAGTTCAACAGAGGTATTAACTATGTTCAGTTTGGTTTGCATTGAAATAGTCACACTCAAAATAATTTCTTTGCCCTTATCCCTTTTTTCTTCCTTTTTTTTTTCTTTTTCTATTAGTGAGTGTCACTTTATTGAGATAGTTCTTTTCTTAAGACACTTGCTAGATCTAGGAATATTGAAGAAGAGCCATTATGAAGTTTCACTGTGGTGAGCTGTCTCCAGCTGCTGTACCTTTACAGTAATGAGCAGATTGTTAATAACTTACTGCCCCTATGTAGCTTTGGTAGGCTGTATAATTTGTTCTGTGCTTTGCTGGACTATGGCTGCCTTTGTCTTAAGGGTTGAAACATGCCAAATAGACGAGTATGTTAGTGTTGTTGAAGCAAATGAAGAAAAATACTGGTAAATAGCCCATTGTGTGTACAGTACTGAATTTGTAGGCTGTGTCTAGCTCATTATCTGATTTAAACACTTATTGTTGTATTTAAATACAGAATATTTGCATAGCTGTATGACCAAAGTCCTTGTTTATTTTCCATTATGCATCTGCAATGTACAGACAGGTATCAGTTACACCCCAGCTCTATTAGACAGATATCAGCTGAGTCAAGGCTGGGTTGCTGTGACATGACCTTTGGACAACCATATTGACTCACAGCAGATACATTAATCACAAAAGCACAGGCACTTGTGCCTCTCCATAATGGTAGTATTTATAACTATATATCTGTATGAAGGCTCTCTATACCACGTAACTCCCTGAGCTAGGTAACTTGCATTCATTCCTGAGTATAATACCGTCTCACTTTTAAGAGAGGCACTGAAGACGAAAGCGAGTCTTTTACAGAGTTGAGCTAGCGTGCTCCCCACAATAAGGTATATGCAGTAGGACAAATTGCTGTCTTTGTAGAAATCATTTGTTCACCTTTGCTGTGTGACAGCCCCTAGTCTATCTTTTTAGTATAGCATTTTTAAAGGTCTGCTCTCTATGAAGCAACATTTCTTTATTCTAAATGTGTTTTCTGGGGGGAATGTCAATCTCTTATTCCCCATAGTGCATCTGGAATATTGTGTCCAGTTCTGGGCCCTTCAGTTCAAGAAGGACGGGGAGCTGCTGGAGAGAGTTCAGCACAAAGATGATGGAGTGGAGCATCTCCCTTATAATGAAAGGCTGAGAGAGTCGGGGCTCTTTAGCTTGGAGGAGACTGAAGAGTTTACAGTTACGTAAAGAGAGGGTGTCAGAAGGATGGAGCCAGGCTCTTCTCAGTGATGTCCAACGACAGGAAAAGGGACAATAGGTATCAACTGGAGCATAAGAGGTTCCAAAGAAACATAAGGAGAAACTTCTTTGCTGTGAGGGTGAGGGAGCACTGGAACAGGCTGCCCAGATGGTTTGTGGAGTCTCCTTCTCTGGGAACACTCAAAACCCAACTGGACAAATTCCCATATGACCTACTCCAGGTGGTGTTGCTCTGGCAGGGAGGTTGAACTAGATGATCTTTCGAGGTCTCTTCCAACCCTTAAGATCCCTTGATTCTGTGTGATAGTGCAAGCTCTTTGATCCAGCAATGCACATGTTAGAATAACTGAAACCTTCTGGCCTCTGAAAGCTACACATGTATCCTTGTTTGGATAAATATCCCACTGGACCAGTAAGAGTTTTGTCTCAATAAGAACCAAAATGGTGACCATTAGTTCCCACCAGTGCACAGTATGTCTGAAGGAAGAGTAAAAGCATGGTCTTCATTTTTCATAAAAGACACATCAACCTCCAAGGTCACAGCTGAGCTCATCTGTCCTCCTCCTCCTAGACCAGAATAAGAAGGGAATGTATTAATAGGAAAACAGGAAAAAAAATCCTAAAGAGAAAGGAGTGAAAGGAAAAGGGATGGTGAGATGCTTCCCTCAAGGAGGCAACTTCATGGTTCACATTTTCACGGCTGTAGGTAGCCGCACTGCTAGTCACACCTATACATTCCTGTGTGTTGCCAGGCTTCAAAGGCATGTCATGTTTTTGGAAGCAAAGATGTTTTAGAAACATCTTCATGATTTCTGGAAGGAGATATTTAGCAGCAGAAGCCTTGTTTGTGAAAAAGCAATTAAATTGGTGTACTCATTGCAAAACAGTTAGGTTAGCAGATTAATATTAAAAGCTGGCTTGCATGAAACAGTTGTAGTTGCTCCTTCATTTTCTGTTGCACATAACCAACCAAGACTCAGTGAATTGACTGAACCTTGAAGTTTCCAGAGCCACTGAAATCTCTTTTATTTCACCAGAGAGCTGTGCCAAAAGAACATTAGACTACTAGCAAACCATTGCTTACCTTCTATTACTAAAATATTCTCTGAGTGGATAACTTCCTCCAAGCCCAGGACCGGTGGGTCCCCACATATAGGAAAGTGGGAAAAGGAGGCAGGAGACCTTCATGGATGAGCAAAGATCTGCTGGGACAAGTCAGGGACAAAGCAGCCATCCAGAGGTGGAAACGGCCTGGTTTCTCGGGAAGAGTATAGGAAGAGTGTCAGGAGCATGCAGGGGTGTAACCAGGAGGGCTAAAGCCCTTTTAGAATTGAATCTGACCAGGAAAGTAAAGGAAAACAAGAAGCGGTTTTTCAGGTACGTCAGCAGCACAAGGAAGATTAAAGAGAACATAGGCCTGCTGCTGAATACAGAGAGAGGGTGTCCTGTTGACAGAGGATGCAGAGAAGGTCAAACCACTGAATGCCTTCTTTGCTTCAGTCTTTACAGCCAAGGCTAGCCCTCGGGAAGCCCAGTCCAGCAAGGATAGTAGGATGATCTGGACAGCAGAGGACTTGCTCTGGGTGGAAGACGTTAAAGACTCTTTGGGCAAGCGTAACACTCATAAGTTAACAGGTTCTGATGTGATGCATCCAAAAGTGCTGAGAGAACTGGCTAATGTGGTTGCTAAGACATTCTCCATCATTGCTGAACATTCATGGAGGACAGGCAAAGTGTCTGAGGACTGGAGAAAGGCCAATGTCACTCCAGTCTTCAAAAAGGGCAGGAAGGAGGACCTGGGAAACTACAGGCCAGTCAGTCTCACCTCCATCCCTGGAAAGGTGATGGAACAACTCATCCTCAATGTAGTCACTAAACATATGAAATGTGAAGATGGTTATCAGGGGGAGTCAACATGGATTCACCAAGGGTTGCCCAACCTGATAGCCTTCTATTAGGACATAAATGGCTGGCTAAATGAGGGGAGAGCAGCGAATGTTATCTATCTTGACTTCAGCAAGGCTTTTGACGCTGACTCCCATAACATCCTCATCAGAAAGCTCAGGTAGTGTGAATTGGATGAGTGGGCAGTGAAGTGGATCAAGAGCTGCATGAATGACAGAGCCCAGAGGGTGGTGATCAATGGGATAGAATTGAGTTGGAGGCCTGTGGCCAGCGGAGTTCCACAGGAATTGGTTCTGGGGCAAGTCTTGTTCAACATCTTCATCAACAACCTGGATAAGGGGATAGAGCATACCCTCAGCAAGTTCACTGATGACACCAAACTGGGAGGACTGGCTGATTCCCCAGAAGGCTGTGCTGCCATTCAGAAAGGAACCTCATGAGGTTCAACAACAACAAGTGCAGAGTCCTGCAGCTGCGAAGGAACAATCCCATGCACCAGTACAGGCTGGGGATTGACCTGCTGGAGAGCAGCTCTGCAGAGAGAGACGTGGGAGTCCTGGTTGACAATAAACATGAGCCAGCAATGTGCCCTCATGGCCAAGAAGGCCAATGGCATCCTGGGATGCATCAAAAAGAGTGTGGCCAGCAGGTCAAGGGAGGTTCTTCTCCCCCTCTCCTGTGCCCTGGTGAGGCCTCATCTGGAGTCCTGTGTCCAGTTCTGGGCTCCCCAGCTCAAGAGGAACAGAGAACTTCTTGAGAGAGTCCAGCGCAGGGCCATCAAGATGATCATGGGACTTGAGCATCTTCCTTATGAGGAAAGGTTGCGAGAACTGGGGTTGTTTAGTCTAGAGAAGAAGAGACTGAGGGGAGATTTCATTAATATTTATAAGTATTTAAATGGTGGGTGTCAGGAGGTTGAGGCATCCTTTTTTTCTATAGTATCTAGCAACAGGACAAGGGGTAATGGGATGAAGCTGGAACACAAGAAGTTCCATTTAAATATAAGAAAAAACTCTTCTTGTGAGGGCGAGGGAGCTCTGGCACAGGCTGCCCAGGGAGATTGTGGAGTCTCCTTCCTTGGAGGTTTTCAATACGTGCCTGGATGTGTTTCTATGTGATCTGATCTAAGTGGACCTGCTTCTGCAGGGGGTTTGGACTAGATGAACTCTAAAGGTCTCTTCCAACCCCTACCATTCCATGAATTCAGGAGACAGCTTCATTGCTTGATATAAAAGCAGTAACGTAATTGTCTCTTGAATTATGTTCTTGTATTTTTAGTAATAAAGAAAGTGGCCTAAGGGAGAGACTGGAAAGAGGGAATGCTTCTGAAGTTTATATGCAGATCTCTAAGTTTCATTAGCAGCGTGTCTTAGACAACGCTTGTCAAAAGTCCTGAAAATTCACCAGCTCTCTGTGAGCAGCTTCACTGAAACCCAAATTGCAAATTTCATTCCTGCACACTTCAGATAGATTAAAACTTACCCATGACAAAGAAACATGAGCAGAGTATGACAATAAAGTCTTGCATCTATTAGAAATAAAGGCAGATTTCTTTCAGCTATACTTTGAACATCTCGGTATAAATGCAGAAGACTGTTGAAAAACATCATAACAAACCTGACACAGAAGGACAGGCTTTAACACCCTAGACACTGTTTTAAAAAAGTCTTCATCTCAAGTTATATGGCTTGAGGAGGCATATGTAATGATATATTATAGAAGATATGGGAGGAAAAAATAGCTTTTGTTAGGGCTCTCTGTAACATGCATGTCTCTGTCACTTCTTTGCTGTTGGCTGTGAAGACAAATGAGTCTGTGGGTCAAGTCATTTGGTGAACACTATTCCTCCAGGAGAAAACTGCATGTATTGGTTTGCACAGTTCAAGACACCAGACAAATAAACAAGAGTAAAGTATACAGAGTCTGTCCTGATGTATAATGAGTGAAGGCTAACAAGGAGGTCCAGGCTGGAATGCAGAGCACAAGCTGAATTTGTGTCTATCAGGATACCTAGCAGATGATGGACTATGATAAATGGTTAAAGTAGCATATATGCAGATTCATTGCTTTTTTTCTGACGTACTTATTTTTTTTTAACTCAGTCTGTAACACAGAATAACAGAGAGTTTTCTGAAAGCTAATGTGTGTCCAGTTTCCCCCATTTTTGCCCCTAAGATAGAAGACAAAAGGCAAGTACTTGTGCTAAGATTAGTTCCTTAGTGGTAATTACAATGGATGACCATGGGCTTGGAACCTGAAAATCATAGTCCTGGGGGAAGACAAGTGGCTTTATATCTATAAGCACTAGCAGGAAGGAGACAAATATTATGGCACTGAGGTTTTATTTTAAAAATATGGTGAGCTGCAGTGTTACATTGTTGCAATTGATTAGAAGGGGTTGTTTCATTACATTAGAGCTACTCTTTACATAAGTTGGTAGGCCCCGAAGTATTTCTCTTAGAGAGCATATCTCATTCTTTTCAGTGACACAACTGTGTCTGCTTGTTGAAAAACAGAAGCTGTTCTCAGAGGTGGAACATCTTCATCTGATACATCAGTCTTTAGAAGCTACTAGGTCTCTACATATAATTAATACTTCTCTGATGTATAAAACATATAAACACAAGTATTTAGTCAAGCATTTATCTTCTTGCAGATAACCTTGTTAGCACTCTCATGGAACATCTAAGCAACGTAAGAGCACATTGTGGCTAAATACTTTTCTGTGGATGAACTTCACAGCCCATGGACTCACACAGTTAGAAAAAAAAAAGGTGGTGTGAAGGTATCTTAACCTCTTCCTTTATAAAACTTAAGGGATGAACAGACTAAAACAGTTCTCACTAGTCTGGTAAACTTAATTCCTAAATAAATAGGCCTCTAAGCTGAATGTTTCACACTTTAGTTCCTGATTCATTGAGTGTGATCATTCATTGAAAGCTGTGTAGAGAGTAGAAGAAGTACTATCAAATTAACAGACAACATTTACAGTTGTAATTAAAATATCATATTCAGATTATCTTTTATTTTGAGATTTTCTTTTTTTTTAATCGTGCTCAGCTGTCACTTTACATATTGTTAATAGCTAAGGACTATTGTAAAAATCCTCTTATTCTTTCTTCAGCATCCTTGTTTTGAATCAGCTACAAGGACACAAAATCTGAAGAACAAAACATGAATGGAAATTTAGTGTCCTCGACTAGGAAATACACAGTACAAAACTGAAACAGAATTAGGAACACAATAAATTTTGGAAAGAAAATTCTTCTTTGCACCTTAATAAAGCAAAATGAGATTAAATATAAAGAATGTTTATGGAGTATGTGCAAATATATGATTAGATGAATTTTACTTGTCTACTGAAAAGCGTGAATTTAAATGAAAGGTGTGCTAGAGTGCTTCTACACCACTTTTCTGATAAGGCATCTTGATTTTTGGCCAAGATTAGAGCCATCCTGACTTCATAGCTTTCCAACAGATGAGATTCTCACATGTTATACATAATTCTCTATTACTTCCTCAAAGTAATCAGTCTCTTCTTAAAGTAAAATGCAAAAAACTAATCAAGAAAATGTGTGAAAGTAACCAAATTTATCTAGCCAAAATATGTCAGGAGAAGGACCCAGACTCATTTGTGACCAGAAATATGGGTGATGTTTTTTTGTTGTTGTTCTATACTTGAACTCAGAAAAATGTTACAGTGAAAATGCATAGCCTGTTCTGAAAATCAAAAGTATATAGGAAAATTGCAGAATTTGTTCTTGCACTTGTTGAAGTGCTGCATTTAAATACTTGAAGAACTAAGTAGCTTAAAAATCTAGGAATTTCAGGACCTCCATTAATGTTATCATTTTATCATTTCCCTGCAGATTGAAAATCACGATTGTCCTCTTAGTGAGCCTCAAAGTCTGCCTTTGAACAGAATCAGAATCTGATTCTGTTCTCTCTGGTTACAGGCTCTGGCTGACAGTCTCTTACAAAAATGTTTTGAATGATCAGAGCTTTCAATACAAGGCTCTTGCCAAGTAGTATGCTCTAATTAGCTCTTTCTAAAAGCCTAATCAAGACAAGGGAGGTGCCTTTTTGTGTGTTGAGAGGATTGATATAAAGCTTTGTAAGGAGAGAACAGTCATCTTCAACCAACTCTACTGCATAGTAAAATTATACACATTCTTCAGTGAACTTTTCAGTAGACATCCAAGGTCACAGCTCTCTCTTCAGATCATCTTTCTTGGCTAGAGTATGTTTCTCTTAGGGGTTGGAGTGATATGACATAGCCAGTACATCTTACAGAACTCACTGCCAGGTCCTGGAGTGTACAAGTCACTATTGTTTTTAACAAGGAGCATCTGAATGAGATAAGCTACAAGTACATTTCATCTTTTGATCTCCAGGCAAGATTCACAAGATACTCCATTATCATTAAGATTTGATGGAGGTAGCTGAGATGCACTTCTGTTGGTGAGAGCAAGCTTCATCTTTTGAGTGAAGCCCAAAGCATTGCTATGCCTCTTTGCTAAGAGAGATTTGCATACAACTTCCTTTTGCCCTTCAGATCTGGTCTCTCATATCCAAGAGCAGACAAATACTCCTATTTTCCCAGTAAGATGATGCTGTCTGCTTGAAAGGCCATGACAGAACAATGTAAACCTACTGCTACACTAAAGTGAAGGAGGAGAAGCAGTACAACACTCATACTTCTGCACCACTTCTGACAAAGTCAGTCTCAGTTTTGTATCTTACTTATTCTGGGCGCCTGACCCCAACATGGTGAGCACTGAAAGTCTCTTTGCATGAAGAGACTTGCCAGACCCTGAGGAAGGAGAACTGTGAGACTCTAACCTTGCTTTACACCCTGAGTCCAGTCTTCCTTTCTCAACGTTACCCAATTTACAAATTTCTCCTTGGGAGGATTTCAGACCACCAACAAAGCAAGTTGAAACTCAGCTGACAGACACAAAATGAGGGTATGTCTGATAGATCTTTTCATGACTTAATAAACTGTTAAGTACATTTGCCTACTCATAAGAACAAAACCGAATCATTTCAACAGTTAAAAACCTCTGTCTGGAAACCTTCTTTCTCTTCAAGAATATCTGACCCTCTGAGAATAGGCTGAATTTAATTCACAGTAGAGCTGACTACAGATGCAAGTTTATATTTCTTCTGTTTCTCAGCTACTTCACTGAACTTCCTTGTAGGGCTAGTAAGCTACTTGTGCTCCAAGTATGCTTTCTGAAATGCTTACAGCAATTGTTTTTCAGTTTCTCAGCCCAATCTTTCCTGATGTTTCTTCAGCTACTTCCTGTGCTGGCACATTTAGAAAGATCTTTCAGCTCTGATTGTGGAGTGGCTGATTCAGACACCACATCTAGCAAATTTCCTACCTCTAGCTGCCTCTACTTTCTGGACCTTCCCTTGAGGCAGAGCTCTCCTGGAGATGTAACAAAGTGACAGGTTTTCTCTTCTCTTGACCAGCAACCTTCTCTCTCTCTCTACTTGCTAAATTCAGTATTGATGATACCTACCACAGAAGGATTGGTTTGTACCTTGAGTGTAGTGATATGTGCGATGGCATTCGTACACCAGGGAATTTGGGAGAAAACTTCCACCAACATTGCAATGTTTAATTCACGTATGGATAGAAGCCATCAATACCTTGGGTCTAAGGTGTCTTCCTCAAGAGCCAGTCAGCACTGATAAAAATGCAAATATGATGCTTCAAAGCAAAGACCAGGAAAGGATGGATTTTTTTGCCTGGTTTTGTGACAATATTGTGCATGTCCACTAAGTGAACTGCATTTTGCTCTGCTAACACGCATTATACTCTAATGAGAAGCAGATGCCTTTAACCAACCTAGTGTTGATACAGAGCTGTGAAAATCAAGGCACGTTGTTTCTATAGGCAAAGATTTCTGTCTGGTAATACTACATCAAGCCAGTATTTTTTAAGTAGTTTTGACTTTTTTTGCCAAGGTCTCTCTTAAGGGGTTCAGGAAGAATATAAGCTATTTCTGCTGCTTTTGCCAAGTAAAACACTGAATAAATGTCAAAATATTTGCATCTTAAATAGGCTGTCCTTTCATATATTTTTGTATATTTATCATAATACTCTTTATTCCAGACAAGTTCTCTCACTCCATCAAGATCAATCTGCCCTACTTTATATGTAAACTTTCATTTGCCTAGCAAGATACTAATACCTTTTTATTTTAAAATCGTATTGAAAATACTGAGAATATCTAGATAAAATGAATATAGTAAAGTCTGCTTCTCCTGTTCTGCTCTCCTGTGTGCTTGCTTGGTCCTGTACAAAGTAGGCTTAAGTTTTGTCAGTCTGATGTGAGAACATTTACAGCCACATAGATCAATCATCACACAAAGTTACAGGCCAGACAAGTTGTCTTTTCAGCAACAAGCTGCCAACATGCTTTAGCTCCCAAAGAATGTTGGCTTTCTCACCTTAGACATGACCATTCCACCCTTTGCTAATTGTAAATGCAACCATGGCTGTTACTGTGCTTTAAATAATTTCTTTACTTTTACTATGTTGCAGTTTGTACTGATGCAAATTAATTGGATCCCATGGAATTTATCTTGATTTCTCTGTAAATACCTGTCATCTGTTTGTCTCAATCAATTTCATTGGAAGGAATAATTAAAAAAATAAAATTCAACTGTATTCTTTTTTTGACAAGCAGATGTTACTTTTCATTTAATGTTCTTTGGTAACTAAATGTTATAAAAAATGATCAAAGAGATGGTGAAATATTAAGTAGTTACTTTCATTGCCTCAAAGACAAACCCAATGAAGCTTTAGTGAGCTACTAGAGTGAGTTATGCTTCTTGATGTGCAGTTTAATGTTTACCAGTTACTATTCAATCAGATATCTTTATGAGAGGTAGCCTGCAAACCTTAAAGAGATTGCTGGGTTGAAATGAGTGTTAGCATGACATCATGCTATAATTTTCATTGGACTCTTTGCCAGAGGAGAAGAAAAATGGAACAAGACCAACTGATGAAATAAGCTGAGTAGGGATTTATGTTTGTGATAAATAAAATCAGGTGCAGGTGAGATGTGATGAATTCTGCAATTCTTCGCCATTAGGAGAAGGAATCAGACGAATCTCCTTCGAGAGGAGGTACGTCATGTTTATTTGTGCAAAGTGACCTTGTGATCCAAAAGCCATTAATTTGATAGCACAGAACATGATCGCCACCCTGTGGTTGCTGGTAGAATCAGGCTAATATCATGTGCTCCCTAATTAAGAAGTAATTAATCCTTCCTGCCGTCTGCAGCAAAGGTATTTGCATGTGCTTTTTGGATGCAACCAGAAGCTTGGAGGCGATGGAACAATTCTGGTTGCTCCTTTTGGAAAGGATGTTGAGAGCTGAGGCTCCAGATATTTTTTTTTTTTTTTTTTGTGATGTTTAGCGTCCAAAAATGACCCTTAACCACTGTGTGTGAACTATGTATTTTACAGGTCACTGAGTTGCTGGAATTTCATTTGATTTTCAAAGGGTGATAAAAGGCTCGTCCCAAAGAAAAAACATATGGGGAAAATGGTTTGGGGTGAGGTGGGTTTTTTTTTCCAATTCTACAATAGAAATTGCCCAAATATTTCTCTTTACATTTCCCATTAAAAAAAATCAGCATGCTATAAATTCCTATCCACAACATTAGCCATAATTTAATAAGAAAATAGCCTTACACTGCCTTAGTATTTTTCTGAGAGAAAGCCCTGTCTCCCAAGGGCAATTTTATGCACAAAGCTATCTGTATGCAGGCTACGTTAGCAGAGAAGACTTTCTCCTTTTGCAGAGAAGACTTTCTCCTTTTGCAGAGGAAGACTGAGAAGATTAATCCCCTTACTCTTGAACCATCTTGTATAAACACCTTATCTAGAAACTTCAGCTCAGTTTAAAAAAATACATAAGCACCATAAAATAAAAGCCTCTAGCAGGAAGTATCAGGTGATATTTAATAAGCCTGGCTTCCAATACTGTGTTATTGTGCATGCTTAGTTTTCATGTAGGATGCCCACTATGACAGGCCAAGAAAGACAGATACAGTGCAGGCTGGTACAGAAGAAAACTTTCTCGAGGAGGTAGTGCTGTAGCCCTTCACATGGGTAGCTAGATCTGTATGCAGGACTTGGTTTGTCTGGGGCTAGGGACAGTCTCCAGGTCTTGTAGTCCTAATGTGCAGAAAATCTCTGTAGTGGGGACTGCAGCTTCAATGAAGAAAAAGATGTGTAGAGCATAAAGAAAGATCTGGTTGATGCTACTTGGTTGGTTTGCTACGTCTTTGTATTGGATGATAAATCTGTCATCGCTCAGAGATGCTTGAGCTGACCTCTTCTCAGAATGCCTTTCTAGTGCCATACTGCTTTTAAGCTATTCAGAGAGGCAATCCAAGGATGACCAGCACAAACTTTGTTCACCTCTAATTTAATTTCATTTAGAATTTAAAGACCTGAAAAGTTAAGTGAATGCATTTAATTTGCAGCACTCCTAACCTTCAGAATAAATTAGCCAGAACGGACTGCCCAACTTACAGTGGGAGCTTATGCTAACATTTTCCTTCTACCAAATGCTTTTTCATCACACCGAGATCCTGTAAAGGACAGAAATAAATATAACCAGTCACCTCAAAATCAAGATTGGAGGTGAAGAAATATAACAGCAGAGCAGTGTTACCATAGTAACAAAAGCTCTAAAGTGATCTAATCTACTGTTAAATTCCAGCTCAGAGATGAACAAAATCAACATAACAGAATAAATGTTACATTAAAAAGGGAACAAGGATATTTTGAGACTGCTATTATGTCTGTGTCCCAAAATATAGCATAAAAACACATTTGAAAAGAGAGGAAATTTTTAAGCATTTGAGTTGCACATTTATCATATTTGTGTCTAATTTGGACTCTAATTAATATTCAGTGAGTTTAGCTGTCAGGTGATTTTGTAACATACTGCCTGAGTTTACTCACACAGATGTATCCTTTTTAGAATACACCCCTTCTGTCAGTCGGATTGCACAGATGAGGAATGGTTGGCCTATATGTTGTATGTGCAGGATCTAAATTAGTTCAAATAGTGAATCTCTTCTAAAAATTGGGTCACACCATGAGGAGCCTCTGAAGGGCCTTGTATTGCTAGACAGAGTAGTTCTCAGTGCATGTTTATCTTCCTGGTGAATGTTGATATGTCAATAACTATTTTCGTTCTGCTTCAAAAAAGAAACAAATCTTTAAAACTTCCCGTGAAGTTCATTACTCCAAAAAAATGTTAATTTTGAGAAAAAGTGGATTCCTGTAGTTTCTTACATCCTTTCATGGCATATCACTCTGAGTATGGAAACTGTGATTTAACCAAACAGGCAGAAAGTACCATTCTCTTTCAAGTTTTGTTTTAATATTAAGGACACTAGAGATTCAGTTAGCATTGAAGATTAGCTGTGAATTTGATTTAGGGATTGGAGGTTGGGGATTTTTTTTTTTGCATTAAGCAGTCTCTGCTTGTGCCTTAAGTTTGAGATTTTAAGTACCTGCTATTTAAGCATTTCTAAAGTAGATGAGAAATTCGTTTTAGTAGTCTAGCTGAGTTCAATATAATTTTGACATATGCATAATAATGTAAAAGAAAAAAATAATATATCACCTATACTTTTGAAATAATTTCCCAAAGAATTTTCTAACAGACATTTTTAAATGTTCAATATAAAGAAAACATTTTAATGACAGTTTGACCAAAAAATCCAGGCCCTCTAAATCTAAGCATCTGGCATGTATTTCATAACAAGATACATCTTCATGATCAAAGACACTCCAGAATTTCTCTGTTTCATGCTGAAGAATATATTAACTTTGTGTATCTTTTAAAAGTAGGTCTTTGGATATATTTCATCAGCAAGAAACACATGAAAATGGAATTTGCAGAGCACATCTTTTGGTTTACCTTAATAGCTTATAAACAGCATGTGAACTTAACAGAGTTAAGTTTTCCTTTTCCAATGGGAGGAGATGTGCTCTTAGAAAATGACAACTCATTTGCATACAATTTACACACCGCATTTTTGCAGGAATACATTTGACTTTTTGTGCTTTTCTCTGGTAGTTCCGTTTAATTTTCTCTGTGCAGGATGGAAGCATTTAGACCAGATTTTAAAAGACAGATACTATATTCTTTACATATCTAGACTTAAGAGTGGTATTTACAAAGAAGAGAGTTCTCTCTTCCTAGATCTCTCTTGCACACTGTGTAAAATCCAATCATTATTTTTTTTCTGATGTCAGATCGTGTGTCTTTCTTTCTCCTGTATACCATACTGATCACTGTGGTATCTTCCATAAAGTTCTTGCTTCATTATTGCAAGATAGGGAAAGTAGAGCTATTTTGAAGCAATAATCCTTGCTTTTATGGTCTATTCTCCTTCACATTGATTGCTTGAATTTGAAAGTCTCATGACATTTTGTAGGCAATAAAAACCAGAGGAAGGATGTGTTTCTTTTTGCCAGTGTATTGTTATTAAGCGAGGAAGAACTGCTTACAAACTGGATGCAGTCACTCTCACCAAATTCAGGCAAATGAGAAAAAACAGCAATTGCCATGAAGGATGTAGCTGGAGTTTCCTTCAGCTGTTTTATAGGAATCCTTTGCTTTTCCATCTCAATTTGTCCTCATTCTGTTTGAATATTCACTGAACTTGAATACATGAAGTTCTCTAGGGAGGAAAAAACCCTGTCTCCTCCTGTCTCAAATTGGGCATTAAACCAATATTCTTAAGTACAGTACAGTTTCTGAAGGGACTGGCGTAACTCAAAAGTCTCTGGCCCTCTAGGTACATTAGGTTCTGTCACTGTAATGAACATTTTTCAGTCCTTCTGGACCTACATGGTTTCTTCACATTGATGTAGATAAATAAAGCATGCAAGATAATATCTATTGATACAGAGCAACAGTCAAACTTATGATTCAGTTTTCAGGAATATCCTCTCAACAGGTTCAAGATCCTTGTGTGTGGAAGACACCAAAGGGTGCAAAAGAATACTCTGTTTCTTCTTATGCTTTTTTTTTTTTTTTTTAATAGGTAACTTCAGGTAATTACAGCAAATCTTGTCAGTAAATACCACTTTCACATCTTCTTTTTGTCAAATCTGAATTTTTATTTTAGTTACACTTAGAGGTTCTAGTCAGTATTTCAATCCATATGCTTCTTGCATTGTGCAAGCATTTTTCAAGTAGACTGGGCAGCTTATAACTTGATAACTGGGAAAGTGAAGATCTAAGAGAGATCAAAGTGGTTTAGGTTTATTACAGAGGAAGCAAGTGGTTTATAATGCCATGATAGGATGAGAATATGAGAAATTTCAGATCTTAATTCCTTACCAAACTCTGAGCAAGTTTCCATAGATTTTTGTAATCTTGAGAGACAGTGTATGAAAAACTCTTATTTACTAGGGGACCTTTTTCGTCAAAGCTGTATCTAACAGCCCAGAGCCTACTCAGATGAATTCAGACTTAACATAAGAAGGTGTAACTTCTCAGAAATATGAAGCCTAAACACAACAGGGAAACTACTACAAGATGAATGAAAGTGGAAAAGAAGTGCAGTCTTATATTTTATAGATCCAGAGTACAAAATGAGTGAGACATCAAAACAGATAGGAGACAAAATCAAGAAAAGTTAGTAAAAGAAAATCAAGATCCGAAAATCAGGACTTGATTACTCTTTTATTAAGTCCATGTCTGTTCTCTTGCTGTTCCTCATTGTCAGCCACTGAGGATGACCAGTTGTCCATGAAGCCCTGTATCTGACACTGGCCAGGAGCAGGTATTTCTGAAAAGAACATAAGAGCAAAGCAAGTACATAGTGGCTGCTTCTCACAGCACTTCCCCAACTTCTGACAGTCTGTGGCTATTGACTTAACACATCAAACCCACTGTTGTGGTCACATCTTTCTGGCTGTTATAGGTCATTCCTTCTATTGTTTATGCAGTTGAGGTTTTTTTCCTAAACCTGTTTATACAGCTGGCTCCCACAGCATCCTTGGCAATGAGTTTTGACATTTTAGTTATAAATTGTGGTCAAAAAGATAAACCTGTTTTCCTTTCCTAGTTTACAAACTACTGCCTGATAATGTAGAAATTCAGAACCATCAGATCAAACGTGCTTAATGAATAACTTGTTCTCTACAACCCTTTGATGCAACTTTCCTCTATTTTCCATAATTCCACCTTATCTTTCCTTGATTATTATTTTCCACTTACAGAAAGCCTTAGTCTGTATGATCTTTCTTTGTATGGATGCTGTATGGATCCTTTGGTTGCCTTTACCTGTTTTCTTCTGCAGCTCTATCCTTTTAGAGGTGAGGTGCCTAGAAAGTCATGCAGTATTCAAGCTGTGGGAACACCATGGGTTTATAAAGGGCCATAGTGATTTTTTGCTGTTGTTTTTCATCTTTCTTTAATGATTCTTGCCATTTTGTTTTCCTTGCTCACTGTCCATGGGCCACGAACTGATGTTTTCAAAGAATTGTTCAATAATGACTCCAAGATCTTTCCTGAATGTTGAGAGATAATTTAGAGTATACTAATAAATCTGTATATATTTAGACTCTTTTTCCTCCAAATGCTGTGCTTTAAATTTCATCTGACATTGATTGATTGTCTCATCATTCAGTACTGTGAGATCATTCTCCTACTTATTGCAGTCAGTTTTCATTTTTAGTACCCTGAATAATTTTGAATCGTGAATAAACTTGTCACCTCACTATTCATTCCTTTGCCAAGCTTTAAATACACTAAAGAGGATTCATATGGTCCCACAGTTAAACTACTCAATGCTATGAAAAATGACTATTTATTCTTATGCGTTACATTTTACCTTCTAATAAGTCATTAATCCTTTGAAAGACTTTCCTTGTAGTTCCATACAGCTTAATTTTTTTAAGAGCCTTTAGTGAAAAACCTTGTCAAAACCTTATTGGAAATCCAAGTACATAAGATCAATTGAAAAGGCCTCATCCTCATTTATAATCTCTTTCAAAGAGCCTGAATACCCTCATGAGACATAGCTTTGTGTCTTGGCTTTTCTATGTTATATTTGTCGGTTTGCAATTTCTTCCTTTATTAGAGTTTTTTATCCATTCACTTGTTATAAAAAGTCAGCTTTGCTGGTCTGAACTTTCCCCAGTTTTCTGTGAATCTCTTTAAGAAAAACTCAAAAATCTATGTGCCCGTTGAAGTGAGGAGTGTTTCCATGTGTGATTTCATTTAGGACTCTTAGTAAAATATTACTGCTTACTCTTTTCTCATCTTAAACTTTCCTTGTTTACTTTTCAGTGTGAGGCAGTTGCTCTTGATTTTTCTACCATAAGGAAATTATGTACCATTTCTCTTCATTATTTCCTAACGAACACTGAACTCATTGATTTCAGTTCTCTAATAAAGAGCAATCCTTTTGACTAATTGTTACTCTAGAAACTCTTTGACAGACACACTACAATCAATATATTCATTTGGAAAAAAAAAAAAATCTTTGCTTTTGGTAAATTGATCTTTGAAATCTATTTTGCCTGTCCATATTATGATTTTCAGATTTTACTTTCTAACATGCCCTTTCTTATTTTCTTCAACTGAATATACCTTCCAGTTCTTGATTTGTTCAGTTTGCTGGAAGCTTGAATGTAACTTCCAGTCTGATTTTTTTTTTTTATCCTCCTTCCCTTCCTTCACAAGAAAAAATGAAATGGTTAACAATATTGACATCTGAATTATCTCCACAAGGTGCTTGAATCAATTCTGTACTGAGGGATTTCACCTCCTCCCTGCTTTATAGAGACTTGATGAAACATGAGGATAAATGAAGACACAGCAGCATAGGTTTTGGTATGTTACTAATGCATTGCTGGATTAAGTCAGTGCTGCTCTATCTTTGGTGCTAGCACTACTGGAGATGAGTAGATTGAAGGTCAGTAGTTTTGCTGATTCCTCTGTAGCCTGCAATGCAGGCATTAATCAAACATTGCCTGCTACAGAGCTTTTTGCCACCTCAGGTATTGCAGATATGTTACCTTAGATGGATGTTAATTTCAAACCCAAACATAGTATTCATAGCTCACTTTGTGTGTCAGTACCTGGTTCCTACCAAACATCCATGTGTATTCTGAAATAAATATACTATGCAAGTAACTCCATGAAGGCACTTTATTAATCTGCCTTGTTTGTTTTGCTATTAATATACCCAGTGTTGTTACTGACTTTAGTAAAGTGTCTTGTGAAGAAAATGCCTCCTTAAAGGAGACTCCATGTGCTGTTTGGAAACAAGAAGTACGTGCTCTTTGTACAGACAGCTTACTCTTCAACTTTGAGATGGGGAGCCTTTAAGAATATCTTGATTGGAGTGCACTAGCTTAATCATGGGTGGTGGAAGGCAGGAAAGGTAATGTTTCTGTAGCAGAAGGTTTTGTTGTCAGGAATCAGGTTTGAGTTTGGACCTACTACCACTTTATGGAAAAAAAAAACCAAACAACCAAAACAAACAAAAAAAGCCTTATCCCCAAACCAGGTTTTATCAGGAAAACATTTAAAATTAGACCAAATATTGAGCTTCTCTGTATGGGATACTCTCTGCGTGTGCATGTAAGGTTTGCTTTGTCAGCTGTAAGAAATAGCAACTACTTTTTAGACAGGATATTCTGGTGAATATCACATAGTATTTTGGATGACAAACCCTGCTTCCTGTCATTTCACTCTGAACCTGGACCTCAAAGTATTTAAGGTTTAAAATCCAGTTTCATATACAAAATACAGGGACTATTTCTGCATAGCTAAATATGTCTCAGGTTCAGTGAACACACGAGCTGCTAAATTCACAAAGAAATATACATTATGTTGTTTGTGCAAAGTAAACTTTGGGGGGGGGGGGGGGGGAAGAAACCTTGTTCCAGAATCTTGCAGTGTTGAACATGGTATTTAGGCAACGATTTTGTAAAACTTGTAAGAAATAAGTTCTAACTTAATTAGGGCTTTCTGCTGATGAAACCATACATATCTGCCATGATGCCAAGTGCAGTATTTCAGTTGTTGAGATCTTTTTTCTGTGAAAATACTCAATATTTAATGACTAGGAATCTAGAGTTTTCCAAAACTTCTGGGGCATTCAACTTGTACTTTCTGATATATCAATGGCTTTTAAAATGGCTAAGCAGTCTTTATGTGTAAGTATGGCCTCTGTAGTTTTGGCTTTGCGCCATCATTGGTATCTTTCAGTTTTATAGCAATGACACTTATTAGGCATTTGTTATCAGTCTGTATCAGTTCTTTTTATTTCAATTTTGGTTTTACATTTGAAAGGCTACTAGGGTTGGAAGAAATATCTAATAGGTTTTTTAATCTTCTTTTAACTGTAATAAAAGTATTTTTCCTATGGTAGACCATCTCTAATCCATGGATATCCCAGTCTAGGATATTTCCAGGATATTATTAATATGTATGATACCTTATTCTTAATGCTCTGTGCTACTGTCATTATTTCAATGTGTTTTTGTGGATTCACTGTGAATTTGATGACAAAGTGAGCATGGGTGCTTCTACATCTGGTCTTACATTTTCTCCTGAACAATCAGGGTGTAATGTAATATTTTCTGTAGTACATTAAACTTTTTTTTTTCCACGTCATCCACTTCTAATCTTTGGACTAGAACACTGATTTGCATTTGCTGTTGACCTCAAAGACTAGCTTTATTCCATATAAGTAACTGTATTTTACCTGCACCTTCTAAATTCAGTCTATGTAGTCTCAAATTTCATTAATTTCTCCCAGTTTTAAGATTTGTAGGCCAAATGCGTAGAGAGTAAGGGAGGGAGAATTATTCTTACTTTGAATATTCTTTTCAAACGTAGTTCCTTTAAACTCAATTTCTGCAGGTCTCTTACGTATTTATACGCAACAAGTGAACATATTTTTTAAATGTAAAAGATTCTCAGAAAACTTTGAAATAATTTCCTTTTATGTTAAAGGATTCAGAGCAGCCAACATTTGCGTGTTACTCAGACAGGGTCTTTCTCGGGTCTGAAAGGCAGAACTTTGATACTCTCCTTTCACTACATCTAAAGTAGTGCACTGGTAGATCAGTAAAAGACTATAAATGTTGAGATCTGTGAAGCAAATGTCAGAGAAAACTCTGCACCAAAAGCTAGTACAAAAGATACTGGAGCTGTAGAAAGTTTCCATCAATTTATATTAATAATCTGCCTTTGTGGGTAATTAAGCTGTTAACCTGCCAGCTTAATATGAAACATTTTTTGCAATTTGCATTTTGTCCTTTATCCACAAAAGACGTAATACAAGTAATGATTTGAAGGCACGTCTTAAGGTGATGCCACCACAATGTTTCTAGTACTGTACCCTTTTTCATAAAGTTCACTGGCACTTTTATGAATCTCAGGTTTTTCACAAATTCATCATAATACAAGTAAATGTTGGATTCACCTCAATTCAGGGAGAGAAAATCAGACAGGTTTTGCTACACTTCTTTCTCTATTGGGAATAGAAAGCAGGTTGATTGCACTTATTTTTTTCTAAAATAAGCCAAAATTTCTGTTTAATGTTGAATTCAAAGGTTGTTCAGAGCATTTATGTATTTATGAAATGCAGAGTATTATGTATTTCAGAAAACTGTAAATCCTAGTGCTGGACTGAAATTCAGCCCATGGGAATGTAGCTTTGGTTGGCTGTGCCTCTTCAGGCTGACAGTTTCTCAGAGGAAGGAGCAAGCAACTTCCAGTGTTTCTCCTCTGGTTGCAAACTGGGGGGTTAGTTAGTATGCTGCAGCTGTGCAGATTTTCATTTCTGATAAAACTTAGCCTGAGAGGTATTTGTTGATGATTGTCAACAATCGAATGAATTATAGATGATGTTGGTAAACAAAATGCTGCCTTGATGAATGATGAGTTGGCTATACTATGACATGACTGTTAAGTCATTCAAAGCACTGATTAAACCCATTACAGTAAAATAATCACCATCCATTACCTTTAATGTCATGAACTGACAACCTAGTTAAGGCAGCTGATGGTGTCAGCAAAATGATTTGTTGGTCTCATGTCCAATGACAATAAATCACTTCGATAAATCAATGAACAGTAGCAATAAAACAATATATTTTCATTTTTTTGACATTCAATTACAGAACGTGTATACAGGCTTATTCTTAAACACTCAGTGATATGGAAAGATTCAGCATCTACCAACAACTAATACATATGTTGTTGAGATTGTGTTTTGTCCAATCATGTTTTTCCCTTACTTGTGTTTTCTGCTGCATCTGCTGTTGTGATACATCACTTCTCTTATGGAGACAGATCCATTCTCAGGTATAAAAGGCAGAGTTTTTGTATTCCTTTTTCGTTACATCTGAAGGACTCTTAAAAAAGTTTCTATAGGTGGTGTATATTTTTCAAAACTTCAAGAATTAGCGGTAGCATTCCTGTTTTTTCTCCTTGCTAATAACACCTCTAGACTAATATTGTCTGTAACTGGGCTTGCAGGTTAAACAAAATGTGAAACTTAAGCATTTGACCAGCCAGAACTGACTTCAGACTCTAGTGCTGCCCATGAATGAGCAGTGTAAGACACTGCTAAAATCCAACTCAGCTGGCAGATATCATCTTCTCTCTGTTCTGCCATCATTAGGGTTGTACTGAATGCTAGCTCCTTGAAACTCCTTGGTTTTGTTTGTTTCTTTTTGGTTAAAGAATAAGTTTAGAGTACTGAAACTTTTTTTTTTTTTCTCCAGATTCCTCCCTCTGTCCTATCTGTGCACAAACTCTTAAAACCTCCCAAGGAATTCACAGAGCATAATTTTTTAACATAATTCAGGTAGCATATTCCTGCTCTGGTTTTGATTGGGACAGAGTTAATTTTCTTGCTAGTAGTTGGTACAGTGCTCAGTCTTGGATTTAGGATGGCAAGAGTGTTGATAACTCAGGGATATTTTAGTTAATGTCAAGCAGTGCTTGCACAGCATCAAGGACTTTTTTGCTCTCCCCTGCCCTGCCAGTGAGTGGAGGGAGAATGGCAAGGAGAGCTGACCCAAATTACCCAAAGGGCTATTTTGTACCATAGAGCATTATACCCAGTACAGAAACTGAGGGGAGCTGACAGTGAGGGGCAGATCACTGCTCAGACATCAGTCTGAAGTGGTGAGCAACTGCATTGTGCAGCACTTGGCTTTTCTTGGGTTTTGTTTAGCTCTTTTTGTTATATTCCTTTTCGTTACTATTACTATTATTCTTATTTTCTTATTTCTGTTATAAAATTTTATTTTAGTTAATACATTGTTCTTAATCTATTAATTTTGTTTTCTTTTTGATTCACCTCCCCATCCTCATAGAGAAGGAGGTGGGAGTGCGTGAGTGTCTACACAGTGCTTAGTTACTGTCTGAGGTTAAACCACATCAATATTACCCAGTTAGATAATAAGAAGACAAATCTGGAAAACCAGATGTCTGTGGATCCTGTCTACCAAACACTCTTACCATTCATGTGACCCAAGCCTCTGGTTGGTTGGTCTTGATTTGTTTATATCATACTTGTGTTGTAGGAAGTTTGCTATCAGCAGGAGCAAGTCTTCTCCTCATATGTGCAAAGAGAAGAATCTGTAGTGGGTTTTCTTCAGAGTAGTCCTAGAGATTGAAAGAGCTCTGGCTGAGGAAGCAGGTAACACATTGACTGATATTTAGAGCTACATCTTAAGTTACTTAAACATATAGGCCTTGCCTTTAATGTCAATGTTAAGCAAAATAGGAAGTTCTAAAGATATACATTGACTGTTACATTGCTAATCTTTCATTCACTGACATAAGATTGAAAATCAAGCCTGGTGTGCCCAGTGTCAGATACTGTGCAGTACATGAAGCCTCCTCTGAAAATAAGATACAGTTTTGGCTTAGTTGTGGAACCAGCACAGTCCAAGGTAGATATTTAACATGGGAACCATTTCCTTGAGCACTTGCTTGCTGAAGACAGAAAGATCATCATGGAGATGAAACTTTTTTAATGTGCCTATATCACATGGCATACAAAAGATTTTCTCATTTCTTTCTAAAAATGAATCTGTCATCGTAGAATGATTGGTCTCAGTGGACAAATGGGCAGTTGGAACAAGAAAAACTGAAAGTCACTAAGGGGTGGTAAAAATGAAATGTTTTACTATAAACTATTTTTTGTATTATACTTAAATTAGAATACATAAAGTGCAAGTAGTTGATATAAGTTATGTAGCAGATACCAGAACACGTCAAGAAATGTTCCATTTTTTTATGAAAGTGAACTAGGATGGAGACTCTGCACTGACTTTGCAGAAGGTGTAAGCTGTTGATACTTCTTAAAAATGTAATATCTGCAGCAAACACCTCTGAAATTACGACTTTCAAAACATTGTGGGATATTTGCTCTCTAAGGGTTATTAAGCAATCATTTGAGATAGCCATCTTCAATTTGGTTCTAGAAATCCTCAGCAATTGTTCAGAAAACAGGCAATAAAGCAGACTACTGTCCTTTTTCAAATTGTCTGTGAGATCTGTATAACCAGTTAAAGTTTGTAAAAGGCAGGATTCAAAGAGCTTTTGTGAAAAAGTTGAGTCTTCTCAGAGTTTGCAATAAATGCAGGGGATTATTTGTGTTATTATCTGTGAGAACTCATTTCCTTCCTATACCAGCGATTCATTTAGTTGATCATATCCCTCCCTGCAAACGTCGCATATGTCTGTGTGTCCAACCTCATGGCCTTTTCCAGGGTTTCTTGGCATGCTGGTGCCTTGCCTTACAAAGAAGAATGTGCCTTTATCACTAGGCAGGCTCTCATCTAGAATTTTTCATCTTTGGGCCCTACTTTGTCTAGTTCATTCTTTAGTGCATCAACTAGTGCACTACTTGCATCAACTGGTGCTCCTTCCCTATGTCGTGCAGTTATCGCTCCTGCTCTTGAAAGTAGAGAAGGGACTCCACCAGTCCTCTCTTCTGCTGCCTAAAGCTTGAACAAAACCTCTGGCAAGGTAGTTCATTTTCTATCCAGGGCTGATACCAAACAATTCTTTAAGTGTTGAGGGCAGCACAGAGTCCACACCAGAGACTGCAAATGTCATTTGGTTTTCTCAGCTCTGGAGCAAAGTTAAGATAGAATTTCATTTTAATCTCAACCAGACTGGCCATACCTGAGTTTGACTAGTTTACATGGTGTTTCACTTGGTAGAGACACAAACTATTTAATAGGCAGTCTGACCGTGGGGAACACGAGCAGCTGTAGAGCATTTTTCAGGACATGTTGTTCCATAGCTTACTAAATCTGCAACATATATAAACTTCAGAAATAAAATTCAGCTGATAATTCTTGATAGGATCCCAACTCTGTTTGAGGGGTTATGTAATGCTTTTTTAAAAGTGAGTCACTTTTTGTACTTTAAATTGGGAGACTGTTGTAATACAGTAGTACTTACATACTGTACCTTTAGAAAGCACTCATCACTGTGCGCTGTCTATGCCTGGGAATGTCTGCTTGAATGGATTGCTTGAATGAGGTTGTTGCGGTTTAACCCAGCTGCCAACAAAGGATTACATAGCTGCTCACTTTCTCTCAGCTCATGGGTTAAGATAAAGACAGTTTAATAAGTTAAAGCTATACATGCATGCAAAGAAAAACAAGGAATTGATTCACTACTTTTCATGGGCAGGCAGATTTCAGCCATCTTCAGAAAAGCAGGGCTTCATCATGTGTAATGGTTACTTAGGAAGACAACATCATCATCCTGAATGTCCCCCCTTCCTTCTTCCCTCAGCTTTATATGCTCAGCATGATGTCATATGGTGTGAAGTATCTCCTTGGTCACTTGGGGTCAGCTGTGCCAGCTGTGTCACCTCACAAATCCCTGTGCGTACTCACTAGTGAGATGGTGTCAGAAGCAGAAAGGGCCTTGACACTGTATAACAACTGCTCATCGGTAACTAAAACAACCATGTATTATCAACACTGTTTTCAGCGCAAATCCAAAGCACATCTCCTATAGTAGCTACTGTGAAGAAAATCAACTCTATCCTGGCCAAAACCAGCACAGAGGCAAAGAGGAAGGTTATTACTGGACATGATTTCCTACTGTTTATTTAAAATTTCTAAAGATCACACCTGAATATTCCTGTTATCATTACTTTAAGGTTAACAAGAATATGATACAACATACTGATTTAAAATATGTATTTTTACATAGATACTAACATTTTAAATAATGTTTCAATTGTCTATCAAAATTACTTTCATTTAACATATATGAGAAGACCCTTTTACATTATAAGACTATGATCTTCCTCGACTCAGGAAAGGATGAATATATTAACCTTTATAAAATGTCATCTATAAAATCCATGCAATGAAATAGTTAAATACATAAGGTCCATCCCAATCCATATGTATTTCTTGGTAAAACTGATTCTGCAGTATAAGTCTTGCATCTCTATAAATGTTTGTAGAGCAACCTTAACAATTGCTCTTTCTCAAAACTGCCATAGTATTTTAGAAAGTGTCCAAATTCGTTAGTAACACACATACTGGAAGTTGAACCCAAAGTTTGCTTCCCAAAGTCCTTCTAGTCTTGCTCATGACTGCAGGAAATGAAAAATGAAAGACTGAGACCGCACAGTTCCTGTCGTCCAGCTTGAAAGCTATAACAAACCCTGGCGGCCCCTGCAATGCATCATTCAGTATAGCTGTATATGTCTCAGAGAAGACTGTGAAGATTTGGCTCATTATGGCAAGTGCAATTTTAAGTGCAATTTTAAAGTAAAAAAAAAAAAGACAAGCATTCTCAGCAGGTGGACAAAGGATTAAAGAAAAAAATAAAGGGAGTGGACAGCATTTGAAATCTAGCTAGAATTAATTTTTTGGTCACATTTTATCTCCTCATGGACCACTGTCACCATCAGAGCAGCAGTGTGTGGAGTGACTTGTGACACAGCTGGCAGAAAGCAGAGCCCCAGGGCTCAGGCAGCAGGGATGCTGACTACTGAAGCATTCTTTGCTCCTCAGAGAAAGTGCATCTCCACAGACTAGGACAAAGATCAGTATAAAGGTAGTGAGGGAAGAGTATTGTGGGAGAGGACTAGTACAAGCACATCAAATTTTAATAACTCTCACAATGCTTTCCCTTTGTCTTTGACACCTGCTCTAGCGGATATACAGCATAGTTCTAAACATCTTGTTACAAATACCGAAGCAATGATTATGCTCAGACTGGGTTATTAAGGCAACTTTATTTCACAACTTTCTTTTAAGATGTAGTAAGTAACCACATGACAAAGATCATCTTCCAGATAGATATCCTGGCTTTTTAATATTTTGCCATTGAAATGACCAGAGTGCTATACTGCAGTGATAATTAAATAAATATAAATAAATAAGAATGAATACCAAACAAACAAAATACTTTCTCCTTGTTCGGAATGCATTCTGTGTCAGTGCTCACCAGCAGTTTATCAAACAGACTTTCCATTTTGTCAGCTCAGTTTATGGTGTTCAAAATATTATTCTTAAAATTGTGCTTCTTTGTTTGGGATGGGGTAGAAGGACACAAATATCTATTAAAAGCATGCTTCCTAGCACTCACTGAAAAAAAACAAAGTAAAATTTATATTTCATCATTAAGTTTGTTGTTTTGATTAAAAGGTAAGTCATTCACTTTAATTCCTTGTAAGACTTTCCCACTTGCCAATAATCTCAATTTATACCTTGATTTCTCCCATAAGAATGTACTCAGGACTGATAATCTAATATATATTGAGAACATATTTGTATACAAATTTTGAATTGGTAAATTGCAAATATTTACCTAAATATCCACAAGATTCAGAGCAAAGTAATTATCAAGTGAAAATACAGGGATAAGAGAAGTAATAGATGTATATATACATACTATTTTGCAGAATGTCCTCCAGAATGACTTTCTAGATTGGAATATCTCTGTTAACAGAGCTTAAGAGCACATTTACCTTTCATACAGTTGTAGTCAGTTGGTCACCCATATTCTCTTAAGTCCATTACACTCTTGTTACTTGTGCTAGTCCTGGCAGCTAGATGTTATTTACTTTAAAAGCAGAAGAAGAAGAGACGTTTCAGAATATATGGTGAGTGAGCTCCAAAAAACCTCCTCCAGCAAACATAGCTGTATTTAAGTAAGATGCTTCAGGCATCCACTGATTCTCTTTAACTGTGGTGCCAGGGAAATGGGATTTAGATATTACAAACTTGCATTTCTTGAACTATTTGATCTTGTTGAGAATTTAAAATTCATCAGTAAGTTAATAAACCAGCAATGCTGTGGCATGGACACATATCCCACTGAGCCATCCCTGCTTCTGGTCAGTCACTTTTAGTAGGGGGACACTGGTGTGATATCTTCAGCATTTAAGGTTCATTTATCAGACCCTGGAGCCTGTCTTTGCTCTGGCTCAGTTCTTGCAAGAATGATTTCTGTGACAGAGCTGATGATTGTTTGTTACCAGTGTAGGTGTACCATAAGGCCATACTTACAACCTGTGGTTACAGAAAGCATTTAGCTAATGTTAAACAAATTGCCAAAAGAAACAAACTGGCAACTGCTTTATCATACCCAAGAAGGGATCTAATTTCACTTATCTGAAATAGGTTGTGATGGGTAGAAGGTTCTGTCAATATAAAGAAATACATCTATATATTCTCTATTTGTTCATTAACTAGAAGACAAAAATACTTCTTTCTTTTTTTTCACGATTTTTCAGTGTTCTTTTTTCCTAAATTACATTGTTTGTGTTATTAGGTGACTGCTTGTATAGCCTTGTCCCGTTGAAACATTCACAAATCTTATAAAACATACGAGCTCTCATGCCAAATGTTTATTTATGCAGGGAGCCATATTTTCTCTCTCAATTCACAGGTTATGCTTCCTTTCTCCTGGAGGCTATTCTGTCATACCATTCAAACACCAGACAACAGCAAACAACCAAAGCAAAAGGCTCACAAATCTAGTGCAAGTCCTCTTCTAGTATATTTCATTCAAACATATTTTCTTGCAAATATTTGCAAACACACTCAAGGACAGTCAGGCTTGATAAGGAAGATAAGTCTTGGCTGGACTCTGACACGTATGTCTGTGGGTTGAGAAATGCAAGACATATGTGCTCCAGGTTTCCAGCAGGTTTCTTGGATGACTAAAACCATTCTTTTTCTTTTCTTCTTTTTTTTTTTTTTGTTAATGTTTATGAACTACATTGGCATGAGGGAAAGCTTACTGTAACGCCTTCACTCCATCAGGCCCAGTTCCTATTGCTGTAATACAAGAAACTTTCAGATAATTAAATGCCTTCATGGCAGGAAAGAAGCAAGTAGTTGAAGGAAGTCAAAGACTTTTGTTTTGTTTTGTTTTGTTTTGTTTTAATGGATAACATGGATTGTTCTTTACATGCTTTGCTCTGATGATTAACAAGACATATTGAGCTCTGAGGAACAGTGTGGGAGTAAATAGATTTGTCAATGATATCCTCAGTACTCACGACCCAGGAGAAGTCCATAGGTTTCCATGCAGAACACAGAATATGGGGGTTTTTTTTCTTATGTTTTTGCTTCATATTGTTGTTTTATATATATTTGAATTCTTCATTGTGCTAATGTTCAGTCATTGGCAGTTACCAATTAAAAAAAAAAAAAAAGTTATTGCCTGGTAATGGGAACCACATGTTACACAGTGAGGAGTAGTTCAAAGTTAGTGCAGACT
Source organism: Urocolius indicus (assembly GCA_013401255.1). Classification (NCBI taxonomy): domain Eukaryota; kingdom Metazoa; phylum Chordata; class Aves; order Coliiformes; family Coliidae; genus Urocolius; species Urocolius indicus. The sequence goes on along the minus strand of WBNH01000274.1, from coordinate 246,887 downwards.
GAAGCAGATTTCTGCAAGACTCTGGGCTTCACATGTTCTCTGAAATCTCTCCTGTCACACAAAAGAGATAGCATGATAACCATACAGCCTTGTGATGATGTAAGGATTAAGTACAGGAGTCTGTGATATGGTAAATCTGTTAAAATAAATCTGAAGTGTGCAAACATAAAATGTGATGTAAAGCCAAAGTAAAAAGGATTTTAATTCAAACACATATTCACAAATAAAAGTCATGAGTAATCTGATTGAAGATTTTCACTTGGCTATCTTGAAAGATACCTGCAATTTTATTAGCTATTCCAATGATGACACCGGAATAGGCTGAATCCAGCTTCAGAAATTGCAAAGATGCAGTAGCAAACTGGTATTGTTTGTGCTTACTAGGCAATGGTTACAAACACTCTGTCATTATTTTTAAGTTTTGCAGTCTCTTTAACTTAAGTAAATCAATGAAGTATTTTCACCATATTCCTTCTATGCATTATGATGTAATTAAAGGTTTCCTTATTAATTCTGTGAATTACTTGGAATTTATTTGTTTCTAATATATTTTGTCTCTGCAGTTAATAATTGAATAAATAAAGAAATAAGATTTTAAAGAAAATAATGTTAAAAAATATGCAATTTTAATGTAAAAGTGAGGCAGTCAAAAAGTCAATGAATGCCAGAAGACACTTTGATATGTATTGTCAATAAATATAACAACAAAAAAAAAAACGAAATCTCTAGAATCCTGCTAAGACTATATCCTCTTACAGTATAAAAGTGATTTATACTAGTGAAAGATACATTTCAAAATGCTGCCTTCATGCAAGATGGATGTGCAATATCAGCAGTGAGCACTCCCACACTATTTAGCTGTCAAATGGTCTGTGGGCTTGTAAAACTACATTGGTTGGTTGTGAAGAAATCTGTTTGTGAAAGTGCCACAGTTGTAGTAAGTCAGCATAGGAATGGCTTTGATGCCTTTCCTGGTGCCTCCAGGAAACTTCTGAGGTAAACAGTTGTAATGTTCTCCTTATTGTGTTGACATCTGTTTTGTCTATAGAGATATTTGTAAGTTGCAGGAGTTATTCCCTGCCTTTTCCTAATCACAGAGGTAAAGATTAATAGCTCTTAGACTGAACTATGGATACAGTCTTTTTTTGAGTCATCACTGTACCCTAATATCTCTTAAGCCTCTGATGACAGTAGATACTTCTACACAATAGGTGGGTAAGTGACATTGCCTAGTCCTTTGCCAAGGTCCTGTTGGTCTTTTGTATTGTTCACATCCCTTTGTAATAATTCTTATATCCAAGCTAAAGTTCTTCCACGTTTTCTTGCCACTGGTAACATTCGTTTAAATACTTAGGGAGACGAGTCCTGATCTCTGTGCACAATGACTTCTAGTCATTAACACCTCTGTAGCAAGCTGTTGACTTATACAGTACTTCTGTAAGCTAATGTAAACACTAAACTATGTAATATTTCATTTTATGCAGCTTTTAGCCACAGCCTGCTCTTGCCAGCTGGCCTCAGAAGGTTTATTTTCCATCACCTGCAGTTGGTCACACTTGCCCAGTCTAAGATCACTACTTATCTTTGTTGTTTTAATGATATTGCACCTGGTACTATAATCCAGCTGGAATCAAAACAGTCATTCATTTAATAGTAAGGCTGCAAATATGGCAGCTGAATGATAGGTGACTGACTCTGGCTGTGCATATGCTTTAAGAATTCTTGCTTTTACTAAAGTTGTACTGTAGATATCTTCTGAACTAAAGCCCTCTCTATACTCCTGGTCTGGGCATGATCTTCTCTCTTCTTCCTGAAATAGCTGCAGGATTGGGGATTACAAATGTGTCTATTTCACATCATCCTTGCACCACTCCCTCTCTCGTTCTTCACAATTGTGTTTAGTTTTGTGGGTGTTGGTTTTGTGTTTGGATTTTTCCCTAAACTGTATTTGTGTTATTTTCTCTAGTTACTTGGGTGGCCCAAGTGGAGTGTCAGTGTCTGGAAGTGCCTCCTTGAAGGGAAAGCATTGCTGTCTCAGAAAACTCTCCTGTAGCTAGGATCCTGGGTTGGTAGGCAGTCATCTCCAAAACTGCAGGTAAATGAGAAAATTTTCCCTTCTAAAGTTTAAAATTCTTGCTACTTATTTTCACATAAATACACGGTAGGTCTCTTCTGGCTCAGTTTCTTTGGAATCACAATGCTTATTCAACACTTCTATCAGTTGTGGTGTTTCAGTTATTGTTCTCGGCAACGGTGTTTATCTTACCTTTCCTTTTTTTTCCTCCTAGTGCAATGGATAACCTTGCCCTCTTTCCATTCTTTATCTTTTAGTAGCCATCACTAATTCCGTATACCAACTTTGTTTTCACCAAATTTATATTTGTGACAGATTCTTTGTTAGAAATTCAGCACGGCCAACGGTGTGAGTCACTCTATGTTAATCACTTTCTCTGCCTAGCTGTGTATTTCAATAGACTGCCTCCACCAAATTTCACATGCCACATGTTGACTCATAAAACAAGAGGGTTTCATGCTGGTAAATCTAAGTTGCTCTTTATATAGCGATTTACTTCAAAGGTGCTGCAAGTGAAGCATATACAATGCAGGGTATATACCCCCTACATTATATAGGTTGTTGTCACAGTTCATCCCTCGAATTCCTTCCTCCTTCTTCGCTTCAGGTTTTAATAGAGAGAATATCTCAAGGGTTGAAACAGTAGTTAAAGTTCCATTTTCCATGAGTATTTAGTACTTTTGCAAACAGCATGCTTACTCTTTCTAGGAAAGGCTATTCACTCTGCACCCAGACAACAGCCTGAGTCTATGTCAGACAGGCAGTCATTCTGATGAACATCACATCAGTGTGTGCTCCTAGAGTTGTATGACTATCATGTATCATTTTTCTGTTCTGGGAAAATTTTCCCTCTCTCACCCACTGGAAAACAAAAAACAAAAACAAAAAACAAAAACACTCACCTTTTTAACAGGAATGCAATTTTTTAATTGATGACAAAGATTCTGAGTGCTGGCCTGGGATGTAGGAAGCCTGAATTTAGTCCCTACAGCTGCTGCAGAATTACAGTGACCTAGTCCAAGACATGGATACCAACCACTTACCAGATCTCTCTAAGGTGATTACTAGACATCATTGTCTGCCTTACCTATTGCAAGTGGTTTGAATTAGGTGGAGGTATACTTTGGCTACTAGAGTAGAAAAGTTTCAATACAGGCCAGTCCATCCTCACAGAAAACAAGTCAATACTGAAAAAAAGTCAACCCAACTGAGGAGAGAATATGTTTTTCAAATAAGATTGAGGCTTGATAGAACTCAGTGAACTGAGCTTGCCCCATGCAGAAATTTGGCTGTACACACGAGTTGAGCAGAAAAAGATGACTGCTCATTTTGACCTTGTTTCTTTTATGTACATGAGTATTGCCCTCCTCAGCTTCAAAAGTGAATGCTGAAAATCTTAAAAAGTATTTTTAAATGTGCTTTTTATATACCAGAGCATGTAACAAAGCTTATGAGACACACAAGCCCAAAAGTGTTTGAAAAACTTTGACATATTGAACTGATAAGACACAAGTTTCAAGGAAGCAGATAATATACAAATACAATATTTGTTATGCATGCAATGCAATATTCACTGACCTCAGGACCTCAGTAAACGAGTGCCACACAAACAATAAATGTTTTTTTTTAGCTAATTCTGTACATGAGAAATACTTTTCTCCCTGTTTTAAGGCACGGAAGTTAAGATGCACGTGGGAATGGAGGTTATGCAGAAGATCTGTGATAGAGGTTCATTATTCTGCATCTTACTTAGAAACCTAAGCCAAACAGGAAAGAAAAGGAGAAAAAAAAAACCTACCATATGATGGCTCCAGCACTGTTAGTAGAAACTAAACATTTCATAATTGCAAACTTCTTTTTTTTTAACTAAATAGTGACTATCATCACACTGCACATGCATATTTTTTAGTTACAGTTGTAGATTTTATGTATGTCTTGAACTGGAAACTTCAAAGAGGGTTAAGAAAAAAGTCAGAGTTCATGTTAACTGAACATCAAGTGTATATTAGTAAAAAAGTTAAGTTATCTGTGTTTGGCTATTTGCAACTTTGACTGTCTAGAGAATTCTCATAGTTTAGTCAACCTTTTGTTCAAGTTTTTTGGGGTTTGACTATTAAAAAAACTTTTTATACTGCTATCACAGAAATAGATGAAATACAGGAGTCTATAAAAATATAAGTTGTTGTGTCAAAGTAGTGCAAACTGTCAGACCTGGGAACAGGTCTGATGAAAAACAGAAGGGAGGGTGAAGCCATGTGTAGAGAGCTCCTTGGGATTCATCATCTTCAACAATTCAGATCAATATTCCTCATTGTGGATAATCAAAAGGGGGGAAAATTAAATATGCAGTTTTATTTAACAGAAACATTTTGAAGATGTATGGAATTCTTTTTGAATAATTCATGCTCTTTAAGATCAGAAGCACTGAAACAAAAAAAAAAAAAAAAAAAAGAAAGGTGGGAATTCTGCTGGGACATGCCAGTTTAGAAACAAAGCAACACTCTCGCTACATGTAAATGCAGCTGAAACAGGATGGCTCTAACATCAGGGAAAAAAAGATGTCTGCTATAAAGTTGTAGCAATGTAGATGAATTCTTCTTCAGAAAGTAAATTATTCATTTTGTCCTTGATCAGTTCCAGTTAACATGTACTTGTGGCTCACAACTGTTTCTCTACAACATAAAAGTAACTCATGGGGGAAAAGAAAAGTCACATTCCAGTAAAAGAGCATCAAGAAAATCCTGCCATATTGTAGCCTTCTCCATCTTATGCCCCTGCCAGGCATCTAGGATTAAATAACACTTTCAATGGCACTAATAAGTTATTTAAATTTTCCTTGCCTCTCTCAGTACATTGCTCTGCTTATTTTTTTTACCAGATTAGATACAAAATTGAAATGGAAAAGGAAATATCGGAATATGGCAGTGGAACAGCAGCAGGTGTAGTACAGACTGCAGAGTGAAGCCTAGGGAGGGATGGGTGACAGCTCTGTTACCTAATGTAAGCTTTTGTATGCTGTCTTCTGTGAGCTTGCACTAGCAGAGTAACATAGGTAGTAATTAATACTTTTTTTCTGTATCTATAAATAGGGTCCCTAGTCTTACAATCCAAAATGAAGAAAATGGGAATCTCCTGGTGCTTAAAAATCAGTTCTTGTTTGAAGAGCTGTGACTTTGTCGCACATGCAAATTGTCCTCTGGCAGCTTACTGCAGGATATGCAAAGCAGCTTGTCACTGTTGGGGATACCTCGTCAATGGGCAACTTTACAACTTTCTTTCATTTTCTTATTCGAGGAATACTTTCTGTTCCTCTCATTACAGGGAATGCATGAAGCATTCTCCAGAACTGATATTTCTTTCTGATTTTTCACGGTGCTTTGGTGACTTCTGGATTATCTTGTGACTGAATTCAATGGTCTTAAAGGCTTTTTTCAACTGTAATTATTCTATGATCTGGAGATTTTATTTATCTACCATTTTTAACTTATCTGAAAATTGGATGCAAGGTTTAAACTGCATCCAGAAGCTGAAATACTTCTGTAAATTTTCCTACATAGAAGCAGAGTCCTTCTTCCCATATGTGTGCTGGCTATTAACATATCGCTTTCTGTTCTTAGGGATGAGCACATTTGAACAACCAGGACAGAATACTTCTGGCTACATAGCTGACTTATAGACCTGAGGTAGAAGTATGGTGTGTCCACTTACATCCTAATACCAGGACATTTTCACTACCTAGGTTATAAAATGACGCTTGGTTGGGAAGGCAAGCGTAACAGAAATGTATCAGTCTTAAAATATTGCTTTACCAACTGTTTGGGTTTTTTTCAAACATAAATAAATAAATTTATAGTTTAGTGATGAGGTTCATCCAAATCAAACTATCTGAATACTAACTAACCCATTTTTTTGGGACTGCTGCAGCCTGCCTTGTACCACTTTTTTTTCCATTTTACATGCATGCAGAGAAGGTCAAGCAGTGAATTAGCAGACAGCTTTGATGGTGCCAAAGACAACAACCTGCTTCAATACATTATCAAATAATAGACTATAAATTATGTAAGCACTGAAATGCCAAACAGCAAACAGCATTTCCACTGCTAAATAGAATCACTGAATTCATTAGAAGCTGCTAACCCTGATGATGTATTTATTTTGAGGAATCTGAACATTAACTCTCTGCTACCATCCTTTTTCTCTTTCTACCTCTATCAAATGGGGTCATATTTTAATCACATTTCCTTATTATGTGATCCTCCATCAAACCCTGCTTCCAACATGAAGAAACTGTATTGAAATTTATGTTCAGATCAACTCCATAACTGCCAGGTGTTGAAGGCAGTTTATGGAGTGGCACTATATGGGACTAAAATGTTGAGTAAGCAAAGCTCAGGATTTAAAAAGCCCCAAAACTGAGCTCGCAACTTGGAGTTCCAACCCTTTTTGTGTAGCTTAGCTCCAGACTTTCCATAAGAAGGTGATGGAGAAAAGTCAGAGGCTTTGCACAATTGCATCTATACATTACCTCCTGCTACAGAGATCCTGCAGCCTCTGAGAGACGGGAACCTCAGCTGGCAGGGCTTTGAGCATCTGTGGTGGTAAGAAGGTCTCAAAGGAGACAGAAACAAGAATAAAATAAAGATGTAAAAGGCAGATTTTATTATAAATTAAGCTATGGTTATTTTTTAATACAGAAATGTCAAAGTAGGTAGGATAGACAGAAAAGGCTTTTAAAAAGTTTTATGTGTGCTTCTTCCACATGCAATGTCCTTACAAGTTGGTCTGTATTTCTAGGCTTGGTTTCTCTTACTTTGTAAAGGGCAGCAAACTCTGTCCAGTCTCTTCTCTTTCCTGGGGAACTTTCTGTATTTTCTGGAGCTGGACTGATTTTTTTCCCACCTCCTGCAGCAGTCCTGGGATGTGCTGCTTCTCTGCTGCTGCTATCATACTCTGTGTGCTCCCAGCTTTCTCTCCTGGAGTGTACTCAGAGACAAGTGCAGAGCTCTACATAGAAATGTAGTTCATATACAGTTTCTATACAGACTGTTATCAGTGTTATTTTGAAGAACCACTAGATTCAGTGAATCACTATCAAAGGATAAAAAGCCTAAAGTTTAAAACACATCAGAAGTATTGAATCCAAGCATCTACCTCTGAACATTTTACTTCCTAAGCCTTTTTCTTTCAGGGAACACTGAAGTTCCTAAAACATCTCTCCTTTACATGACCGCATACAGCTTTTAGGACAAACTAGTTCTGCCAAAAAAATAATAGCATCTTTTTAATGTTTTATCTCAAGATTTCACTGAATAGAGAAATTTTGCTAAAGTCTCAAAAGCAAAGACAGTTTTCAAACTGTTTTCTCTTCCAGTCTGAAAAAAGAAACCATCAAAAGAGCATGCCATGTCCTATGGCACTGCATTTCCGTAAGAGAATCTAAGGGCAGGGGACACATATAATGGTGTATTTCTTAGCTTAAGTTTACTCTGATGATTTCTATGCTCATGATAATTTGCTAGCAATATTGCTTAAGACAGCAGTGTGGTTGTTCCACATCTTAGTTCAGGTGGTCTGGATTCCTTCTTCTGCAAGCAAGATTGAAGTGGATGATCAGAGAAACATATTTTTTGTCTTGTTTACTCCATGTACCAAGAGATCAGAGTGGTCTTTCAGTTACAGCGCTCAGAAACAGAAAAGGTTAATAAAGGAAAAAAAAAATCAAATTACTTTGATGCATTTCTTCAAAACAGGGGAAGCTATCCCATACCAATGGAAGTCCTTAACTGAGGAATATTCTCAAGTATCCATGTTTAAGCATGAGCTGACATTTTGGTATGCATGAAACAATTCACATGCATAAAATTAGACATATACTTGACAAGCAATGATTTCAACTCTTAGGAATGTCCTTACATAAATCTGGAAACAGTAGGGATATGACTCAAGAGCTAACTCCTAGAAAGCTTCTCCCATTTCTAGAATTATCAGTACCAGCATATTTCAGTGGTATGACTTCTATACAATACAGTGAATATGTCTGGAAGATTAACATAAATAAAAACCACTGGTTTCTAAATCAGGTCTTTTTTCCAGACTTTTTACTTTGACTTCTGTGTCCTAGGTAGTTTTTTTGTCCAGGTCAGCATAGTCCAGTTTCTCTCACAGCTATTTTGCTTCCTTAAAAGCCTTTTTGGAAATATAAACAGATTATTTCAACTAGATTCCTCATTTCTGAAAAGATCTGTAAGGCAGGATTTCTCTTTTCAGTTCCTCACAGCTCTGGCCTTTTTCCATGCTCTGTAGCTGCATCCTTTATTACAGTTTCCACTAATTTACACAGCATTGCCATAATGATTGCAAACCTGAAATTCCTCAGGTGTCCCTTGGACCTCTTCTTAAGGATTCACTTTGCACTTATTCTTTAGATTGGAGGATGTTTGATGTCGCCGACGGAAGGAAGACACAGTCGCTCAATATGAGTGATCAGTATGCTTCGTTTATTAATCGTGCTTATCCAATACTTATACTATGGTTAATTAACTCATACATAGTGCAAAGCTAAGCTCCTAATTGGTGCATATACAAAGGATCAGTCCCTCCTGCTTTTCCCATGCCTTTCTTACTGCAAAAACAACCTGTTATTGTATAATTGCAACAGCCAAAGATAGTGTGGCCTTGCCTCCCCAGCTACACCAGCTGTGTGCTATGATTAACACATTCCTCAGTCAGCTGCAAAACATCTAGGTGCCCCTTCTCATGCAACCAGTTTCCCACAGTTTGAAATGGCTAACATGAATACATATTGCCACCATTGACTCAACTAATTGACTCTTCAGTTCTCTTAGACCTCCTGGGTGACTGCCATTTAGATTTTGCATTAGGTTAGCACTCTTCTGGAGCTGAGTTTAAGCAGTGCAATTGTATTCTCTGCTCTCACTGCCTTTTTGATTCTTCTCAGCACTGTCATTGACCTCGTAGGTCACTCTGTAAGTGGTGCTTCCTAAGGGATGTCCTTCTTGCTAGAAGGTCAATGGATGTGGATCGGCATGATTGTTTCTTCCTTTGCCTGTTCTAATGATGTTTCTGGAGCTAAAAATCTTCTACAAGCCTCTCCCTATCCTCTTCCTAGGAAGAAGCATTTAAAAATAAAAGGAGGAAAAGTTGAATGTTGGACTCTATCAGGCATGACCCTGCTTATGTTGTGCCATAGTTGGTTCTCCTTGAAGGTGGCATTTGACTTCAGCATCAAGTTTTGCTGAGAAAACAAGTACAGTTGGGACTATGAGTCTATTGTTTCAAGCTTTTTGCAGAATGGGGTGGATTCAGAGCTTTTTATCTGAGAAATGTTGGATATTTTTTTAATGAATCAGACACTCTAATCTCATCATGGGATCTGAAGACTAGCAGGAGCAAACAGCATTTACTCCTCTGCCTCATTCTGCTGCCAGAAATGTGCCACATTGCCCTCTAACAGATCAGTTGGAAACAAAAAAGAAGAAAAGGGATGAAACAGAAGCTATTTACAGATGCAAGACTTAACTTCGGTGTTCTCACCTTCATACATGGCAGAAATGTCACTTTCTCCTACACACTTTGAAGAATGCTCCCTACAACAGCTGTGGTATGTCAGTGATGAAAGCCAGAGATTGTAGTAGGATGTGAAAGTGTGAATATTGGCCAAGAGCAACCTTGGGAACTTTTTCCTGCTGGAGCTGGTATGTATTTTGCCCAGAAGCTGGATGACTTTCTGGTGCTGTCAGCTGATTCTAGCTTTGGATTTGGCCAAGTATCCTATCAAAAGAGTACATTTAGGCTGGGTTTCTGTTTCTCTCAAAACTTTATAGACCTTTCTAGTTGCTCGTGTACCTTGACTGTTATTCATCCTTTCCTCTTTAGGCACAGATGTGCCTACTATTACGCCAGTGCAGCAGGGTTGCATAATGACCATGGAGAGGCAAAAGAACTCAATTTCTTACAGTATTTTTTTCACCCAAAGAGTCTTTTTTAGTAACTTTCTTCCTCCTTCAAAATTCAATCCTCTTCCCACAGCTCACTTTCACTGCTAACATTTGGTAAAATCACTCTTATTATGAATTTTAATTGAGACATATTAGGATGACCAGTGGCTTAATGGCTCAACAGTAACCATTCCTTGAATAAGCTCCTGGGTAATAAGTGAGGTAAGAATAGCACCTCATCTTGTGTATTGCACAACCTGAGTCTTCTGCAGGCAGTCATTATTACCTGCTACTTAGTAGACTGGCCAGATAATGCTTTGAAATTAGGCCTTAAGAGCAAGCAATGGAAAGCCCTCCATAAAAGCTTATTATATTAGAGCCCAACATTGCACAGGTACCACCATTCTCTGAGGTTTGTTGCCTTTTTGATGTCTCACTGTTATTGCTGTGATCCAGAGGCCAACTGTTTACCCAAACTGCTGCAGGACAAAACTTCAATATTGGTGATCCGATGTAGCTGCGCTGAAGTCAAGGAAAATATGGCCCATGTCCTTCTCACTTATATCCCTTTCATATTCCATAACCTTAGTTGTATCCTGCTGGTATTTTTCCATTTTTTTTAAATATCACATTCATCTTCAGACAGTTGAAATAGTGTGTCAACATTAACTCAATAGATCTGTTGTTGGAATCAGGATTTCTGAATCATGATTTTTGCATGGGCAGTAAAATATTTGTAAGGGCTGTGGTAGATGACACAAAAACAGAAAACCTTGAGATTTCGGAGAATGTCAATACAATTTAACAATAAATCACTGACCCTTATGTTTACACTGTGGTGTATGAGAAGGATGGCTAGCTTAAATTGGTCCCAAAAGTAGCCCCACATCCTGAATAGATGGAACCTGCTTTGTTCACAGAGTAGCAAACAAACATAACTGGCTTCTAAGGGCAGCCTTGCAAGCCCAGGTTTAGCAGATTATGCTGGAGTGGGGAATTTATAAGGAAATTTTTAACCTTCTTCCATTCTGTCAGAAGGCATCCAAATGTAGCCAGGAGCCCTTTTTCCACTTCCCATACCTGCTGTTGTTTGGAAGGGTACAAAGCAATTTTCTTTTTCTTTGTATTTAGACAAGCAACAGTAATCTCCCTGAGGCTGGCCATGCAGTGTTCTGCCTCCAAGGGCACACTACACTATTTTGCAATCAGAGGCAAGGTTACTCTTCCTACATGCTAGGCCAGTCAGGAGTTATATCAGACTGGTTAGCACTGAATGTGAACTAATGGTTTCTAATGAGATTTCTGCTCAGCTTGGAGCACAAGCAGAACAGGCTTGGAATACACAGCCTAGATACTTTTTAAGAGAAACAGTACAAAACCTCACCTGTAAGCCCTTTGGTCTCCAGGCATTTTGAACTTCACCTGGCCAGCAATAATTGGCCAAGATGTCATCTTCATCACCTGGTTTGGCAGCATTTAACAGATTGTGCTTCAGCATTGCAGTCTATCTTAAAAACAGCAAAGAAAGGTGACTTTGAAAGGTAAAATAGTCTTGCAGCCTTTCACAGGCAGTTTGGACATGGGTTGTTGTGCCTAAATTGTTGTCAGCTCAGTCCAAAAGATACTTGTTAGTTTCATCTCAGATGCAACATAATAGGATATGTCATTTGTCAACAAATTATACTACATCATGTCATGTGAGTCAAAAAGGTAAGGAAAATCATAGCAGAGGTAAGAAAAATTAAATATGTTGGTGGATTATGGCTTTTTTCTATGCTTTGGGTTTACAGCATTCAACAGACTTAAATCTTTTTTGGATCTCTAACACTTTTCTCCTCTAACCCATCAGTGAATGGTACTCAGCATCATTACAAGCTTGGCAGCAGCCAGAAAATCCTTTCTGAATGAAAGACATAATTTCTAAGGGTAGGCAAGTGGGCAGGATAACATAAATGTGTTAGTACTTTTTTTTCCCCACACAGGTGAGAATCTTGGGTACGCTGGGTCTTCAGCTGTGGCTTGTAATGCTTGTCTGAATTCTTTGAATAGCAAGTAACTCCTATGTAAATGTCAGGTATGATGGAGTTTTAGAGACAAGGGGTAGTTGAGGTGTTGACTGGGAACCTCAGTGCATCTTTGTCATTCCATGGACTTCCCCTAATTGACGCCATCGAGATCCCCAGGGTGAAAGCAGCAGCATTGCTTTTCAATTGTCAGGTCACAGCTGTATGTGAAAAGAAGTACACTGCAGATGCCAAAAGTGGCTGTAGATGGGCCAGAGAGAAGGTCAGGTCAGGATCCTGTGAGCCCCAAAACACAGCTTTATGGCTTGAACACATCACTGCAGGGATATAGTGTCCACAGAAGTGTGTCTCCTTGGGGTCTGCCTCTGGGGATTTTTACCTCTGCACTCTGATGGAATCACTCGCCAGCATGTTGTGGATTTGCCATTAGTTTTCATGACATCTAACCAGCATCATCTGTAAAATTATGCTAGAGATCTTTTTGTACTTTAGAAGCTGGGACCAAAAAGGATATTAGAACAGCAACAAGCTTTGATAACATGGTAAATGAGGACTATAAAGTACCTGGGAGAGATGGTGAAGCTTCCTTTACGTCATCTGCAGAATTGCACTAGCCTATCTGCTATTTCTTTCTTTGTCTTTAACAGTGGTGGCAGGATCTCATCCTCTTTGCAGAGAGCTGTGACTGACCTACTCCTTGGCACTGAGAGCACTTGCAGGCAGATCAAGAATCAGAGGCTTCTCTCTGTCACCTTCTGTGCAATAACTTGCTTCCTGGTAGAGAAAGTGTCAAAGTGAAACTATTCCAAGAAGGAAAATATCACTGGGCAGTGTTACAGCACGGAAGCAACTGGAAAATGCTCCTTTTTTTCATTGTGCCAGGACTCTAGTTGCATGAAGACAGACATGCCCAGCTTTCCTTTCAGTGCTCATTTGCTTACATTTAAGTGCATGTGTCATTTTTCATTATTTTATACACTAAGGAGCAGATTCTGAATTTTTTAGTCATGTTTGACGGAACTTTGTTCCATAAATAATCTTATTAACTTCAGTGGATCTGTTTGTGGAAAATAGTACTGTTCAGCAGCAGCTGAGGATCCCCAGTGGGAAGAGCAGGGAGAGTGGAAGAGGAAAATGGCTGCCAGAGATCAGAGTAATATTTAGGTTGTGATGCAGTCCCACATCAGTCACTGGATGCAGTAAAACATTTTATTAAGTTTGTTGTAAAAGATTCAGCAGGAGTAGGAAAAACCTTGGCTGCCCTTCTAGGGATTGCTTTAAAACAAAGGTGCAATATTAATTCTCACTCTACAGTGTTAAAAAAGACACAGTGACTCTTTGGCTCCTAATTATCACCTCAGGCAGCTTATTTAGCCTACCTGTCATGAAGGCAGGAAGTATACAACATACTGTAACTCTTGCAATGTAATTGAGCCACTTTTTTAGCTTTCCTCTATCAATATTAATAACTTACATTAATTGCACAATGCTTTTATATTTTTTCTCCTTTTCTTCAGTCTGCTACAGGGATTAGTTAGTCATTTGCATCTTCTTTAGAGGCCTTAACAAATGTTAATTTGTCATTCTTACACCATTTATTTCAGATTTGTTTTTTTATTAAGTCTCAGAATAAAATTAATTTCCCAGAAGGATATTTAGTGTCTTTCATGTATCAGTCAGGGCTGAGCTCTTCCTTTTCTCATGCAGAGATTGTCTCTCCTAAGCTATATGAGGTCAAGAAAAGAGAATATACAGTTTTATGCATGGAAGAGTACCTTGAAAATAAAGACATAAGAAGTAGAAAGTTAAGTGACTATGGTGCACTGTAAAGATATTTCTATTTCAGTCCTCTTTAATGTATTTTCAATACCTGAAATGCTTATCCAGTCTGAACGAATTTCAGCAAATGTAGTAGCACTGGCCAAACATCAGGTTGTAAGTACTGTCTGTGAGCAGGCTGTAAGCACTAGAAGAGTTAAGCAAGTTTTCTCCATGTTTCAGTCCCTGAAATTCTTCATATGCTCTGCCCAGCTGCTCTCTTTTTTTAATAGAAGGTGCTAATTATGTGGTGTGTTGTGGAGACAGTATGAAAGTAAGTTTCTTTAATTAATTTTACTTAATTATAAATTATACTTGAAAGTATTAATGGTCTCTTGAATTTCAATGAGTAAGAATTTTAGGTTTGCCGTTAAACTGCATAGCTTGCTGAATGGAAGGCTCATGAACCTGGAAATGTTGGATAGGAAACACTGACTGTCCCTATTGATCTTCATGAAATTCTATTGGAGCCAATATGACCAATGCATGGTTCTTGTGTTCCATAGGTGGGTCTACTGGAAAACATAGTTAGGAAAGGTTCCTCTTGTCTCACATCTGTGACCTTCAGATACACTTTGCTGGCTGGGAAAGGCATCAGGGAAGAATATATGATGCAAACTGCAGTTCTAGGCAGGCTTCAGTGTCTCTTGTGCATTATTTTGGTCTAGTGAAATCCACTTATGGACAGTACAAAAAAAGAAAAGCATTTCTATAACTGTGCTTCTACAGACACGTGCTAGAAACCTGACAGATGGGCTGCATCTTTTATTATTGACTGGAGGTGAACAGACTCAAGCCTGGGGAGCAGTACTATATGGGGTGGCCAAGACTATTCTCTGAGTTAAGTGTTGCCTCGTGCATATTTCTTCCATTGTCTGAAAATACACGAGGTATTTATGTCCTCAAATTGACTATGAAAAATTATAAAGGGCTATGTGGGAGCTTGACAGCTATCAGAGCCAGAAAAGTATTTGGACAAAGTGAATAAAGTCACAATTCCCCTGCCTCCCCCACATGGTAACACAAGCAACTGCTCACTGCTAAGAAGTGTCAGTAAAAACATTAGAAGTCTTCTTCTAAGACCATCCGTGCTGGGCAGTGTCCTTCCCTGATCAAACAGGTATTTACATCAGATGCTAATTAGGTTTTAAGGAGTGGGGTGGTAGATAACAGGAGGGAATCAAGAGACACAAAGAAGTTGGTTATCCCTGCATTAAGCACCGTGCCATGCATTGTGCTGCTCTACGGTCTGCAGAGGTGCTATTTAATAAAGTAGCTAACCCCAGCCAAATTTGGAACTCAAAAGCCAGACAGCTAAAGGAACCCTGTTTGAGCATAGATCTGTGCGATCTCTTATCCTCTCCTGACACTGGTGTGTTTTCTCGAGTGAACGCACTCCCTCTGGCGGCTAATTCACAACGTCCATTTCAGTTTTAGAGTTAAGGTCACATGAGAGCAGCTGGCCAAAAGAACTGAGAGGGCAACAAGCTACTGTTTTTTATTAGGCTAGCTTCATGTTTTGTATTCTCAAGGCTGAGGGTACAGATAAAACCTGGCTGTTCAAGTGTATCTAAAAATAATCCCCATTCATGGAAAAAAAGATGAAGCTAAAAATCTCAAATCTGTTTAGAACAACTAATTCTGGGAAGAAGTCTAAAACACGGCATTTTTATCAGGCAAATGGCCACTGCAATCTGCCTTTTTGAAACATCTTTTTCTTGTTATAGCATGGTAGTCTGGACAATAGATGCTAATGCTGCCTGAAAACCGTAAGGACAATCTATATGCTGGAAATCATCAAAAGAGCAACAAATTGTCACTCTTTGAGGGATAAACTTCTTTTGGATGTGATTTGTATGTTAGCTGTTCACACAAGTGATTTATTTGCCTACAAATTTTTATACAACACAGTTAGGCAAAGCTGGTGTTACAATGGCATTCGTTAATTTAAACACTCTCCTGAAGCTGAGAAACTTCAGCAGAAAAAGTATTTACTTAATTAGCTGTCATGTTGTGTTTCAAAAGAGAGAAACAAGCAGAAGCTGCTGCAAACTTACTTGCCTATAGGTTGATATACTCCAATACACATAAGCTTCCTGCTTTATGAAAAAGAGCTGTTCTCACACCTCTGACAGGTGGATTTAGATGCTGAGCTGACCTTGTCTGCACTATGGTGGAAAGTGAGTTGTTTCAGTATATTTGAAAAAAGTTTAGTGAAGGCAATAGGGGAAGAGTGGATCATTTTGCCTCCCACTGTATCCTCATTAATCCAGGTGATGGCATGGTCTAGGAAAGGCACCACTGCTTAGTCAGAGGACAGGATCTGCAAAACTCCTGAGTTACTCTGGATCAGTACTTGCAGAATCAAGCCAAACCTGACATTAAAAGCCAGTTCTATCAACCAGACTCCTTTATTATTGTCTTCAAAAAGATCCCTTGGTGACCGTATAACCTTGAATTGACTATCTCAGAAGCCATCTAATTTCATAATCTGTGATATCATCGTTGAGTTTCTGTCATAATTCACTTAATTGCATGTCTGTTGCTACCGTGCTTCAATTTGGGGAAATTTCTGTTTCCTTACTCAGGAAAACAGTTTACACACTCAAGACCAATTTGCCAGCTGGAGCACAGTTCTTCTGCAAATGGATGTGAAGATGAGGCTCTTATAAATATCTCAAAGCACCATCATCTCTGTGTTTATCTTTTCAACAAGTATGTATCTCAATGACAGTGCATCACAGTCAGCCATCTCCACAAGATAGGTTGTTGCTTCTAGCACATGGGGCTCTGAAGAAGGCAGTGTGCATAGCTGGGGCAAGCCTGTGGAGGCCCCCTGTGAGGAGGCAAGTCTGTGAGTTTGCCCCCTGCATTGCATTGACTGAAATACGGAGGAAAAATATGAAACCTTTTGATGGTACAAAGATGTGGGACATATTTATGACTAGCTTTAAGTAGCTTTCATGGTTCCCCTGCAACAAGTCCTTTGGGTTTTCAGGCAAGGCTGCAGCTGCAGCCTGGTTATCAGGAAGACTTGTGAGTCAGTCTCCCCAGAAAGAGACCAGGAGGTATCTTGGCATCTTCCCCCCTCCTTTACACAGATTTTGTTCCTGAGAGGAGGCAATTGTACTTCTGAACTGATAGAGGATTGTCAGCTGCTTAATTCATCCAGGGGCCTGTAGTGATGTGCATGTAGGGCTATGTGTCATTTGAGAGTCATGAACAGAAATCAGGAGATTCCCAATTCAAAAAACAGACACCAGAGCCTATTCTTCACAACCTTGTATCATGTTGTCGTGGTTTCTGCCCATCAGGGAACAAAAGACCACGATTAGCCTCAAGTACCGAAGACTTAAGGATTGCCAAAGGGCAGGGAGAGCTTAATTGCCGCTTAAGGTGCAGGACAAAACAGACCAGGCTACTCGGCTTGGGGAAGAAAACAGAAAATAATTTAATACCAACTAAAACATAAAACCCCAA
>WBNH01000274.1:192944-229217 GCA_013401255.1 Urocolius indicus | reverse complement strand
CCTTCTCCGACTGTGGGGTCCGCATGGTCGCCTCCATCTTGTACCACTCTTACACCTCCTGCCTGGCACCTCAAATTCCCGTCCCTAAATAGTGATCGCAGAGGCGCCAGATTGGCCCAGCCAGGCCGGGGGGTGGGTCTGAACTCAGGAGTCGGGGGAGAGTCTAAAAACTTTTACCGGGTCTTCACTGCAACCCGCTCCCCCTGTTACTAAACAAAAGCAACTCCTTGCTAAACCATGACACATGTGTATGAAACAACTACCCTCAGATAGTTGTAGCACAGTTCTGAACTAGTGCATGCTTCAGTATGAGTGAAATGTTGCTTCCATTTTGCATACTAGTCTAGTCTGATTTTATTGAATTTAGTTACAACTGGATATTTTCCTCAGAGACTTATCTGAATGATGTTTCAAGAGAATCTTGGAGTCTAGAGTTTGTTATTTAGAATTGTCATCTGACTCTTAACTGATGAAAATGACAGTGGAGTAATGTGCACTGTACTGATAAAACAGCCTCAACAAACAAAAATGGAAAGGAGTCAACCTACCCCCAGTTTTTCCTCATGATGCTCGTGACTTGCTGCTGGACCTGACACGAGGTTTTAAAAAGTTTATATTTTACTAGCTGTGCAAAAGCATGCTTGGTATAGTTTTAAGTCACTAATAATTGGAAAGGTATCTTGTAGCTCAACTGATATTTGTAAATCTCATAACTTACATATGGAGGAATTATAAATATAATTTGAAACAAATTTTATACTTTGACGTGTGAAATCCAAAGTTAATCAAATTATAATGTCTTCATATCAGTTCAGACTATTTTGACATTCAGAGTATGTTACTACTAAAAATATGTTGTAAATATTACTATCCATTTCATCAGTATAACAAGACCATTTATATTGATGCATTTCAGAATGAAGGGATATGGCTTACATTTATTTATAACCAAATATTCTGGAGACCTCTATATTCCTCAAGCTCTACTTTTTGTTTCTTAAATTTTGGGTTTTTTTATTTCAGCCTGCTTTTAGTCTACAGCTGTACAAACTAGAGATTTGCTATTGAAAAGACAAAACCAGTGAAGCCTTGATTAATTGCCTTCCTGGAATTTTTTTAAATCCTGAAGAGTTCACTTAGTCCAGCCTGCAGTGGGCTACAACAGTTTTTTACTAATGGGAATTTGTTTGACCATAGGATGGACTTTTCATCCTATTGAGTGTGAAGGAAACTAAAGGTTGTACTGTTTTCAGAAGATTTTGTAGGTCTAAGCTCTTTCAAAGGAAAGGAACTGTAGATAGATAGACAGGCAGAAAGATAGATATAATTATATGAGGAAAGTTTTTATGACAGTCACTGTAATTCTTGTGAAACTGATTCAGATGACTCAGTAAATTTGACTCTGTTTTATACTTGCAGCTAAATGATTCCTCTTACAAGCCTATCTTTGTTAGAGATTATAATCTTTTGTTGGTGGTTTTATCTTTTTTAATGTAAATATCACTGTTGTCATCTTGAACAGGCTTAAATGAGGAGGCAAAAAATAAGAAACATCGGTAACATAGGTAAAATTAGAGTAACTCAGGATATCTACAAAAATTAGTTGAATTAGTTTTTAAAATCATAATTCACTCCTTTCAGAAACATCTATATTTTGGGCCTTATTTTCCTCAGAGAAGAAGAAAATGTAATGTGTCTCATTACATTTGCTTATGCATTTTGAATATGAGAGAAGACAAAAAAAAATTACCCAAACCCCAGAAAAACAACCTAACAGTTGTGTTTAACAAGACTTAAATTCTTCCCAGCAATGTGAAGGATTCAATGTGAGTCAAGTTCATTAGAATTACCCACATCACTCCAGCTCCAGGACTCAATTAAAATACACGTAATTTGAAAGCTTTGTGTGTCTGATACACCTATTTACAGTTTAAAAGGCGGAGTGAGGATGTGAAACTCACAAAAGAAACCCAAAACTGACAAAACTCACCAACTCAAAATCTCAAAATTCTCATTTCAGATATCTTGTAGAGAAACCCTGGTTCCAGATGATAGCTTTACTCGGAGACAGGAAAGAATTCACAAGATCCCTTCCTCAAGGTTTAATATTTGTAACAAGAAAGACACTTTAGCTCAGTCAAAAAGTAAGCAAAACAAATAAGGACTCAATTATAGGACTCAATATCCAGCCCTAATGATTATATTCTTGAAGCTGTTTTCCTCCTGTTTTGTCACAAAGACCCACTTCATGTATTTCTGGGGTTTTCGGTGGGTTTTTTTTCCAGATGATGAAATTAGTTTATCAGTCTTCTGGGACTATTAGGATTGTGGCATCTTCTCCTGTTACAATTCCTGTAATAGTGTCATGGAAGAAGAGAGGAAGAGATGAATCAACAAGTTCATGGAGAATAACCACACGTGGGGAAAAAAAAAAAAGTGTATTATTTAGCTCTGGCTTTAGGACTGCAATCCTTTTAACCTATAAAATAAGTTATATACCCTATAAAAAAAAAAATCATGTTTCTCTTGCCTAGGAGTAAGAAAGAAACAGGCGCTCTCATATCCATGAAGGGGATCATAAATAGTGCTTCTCCTTTAGGGACAAAAGTCTGTGGGCTGTGGAAAGTAAAAATTCTTCATTGTCCCTTAGTCTTACCAAATAAGACATGCAAAATAGCATTGCTGAGAAGGAAGGACCTTTTCACAGGGCAGATATTCAGTGCACCAAAAGCATCCTGGTTAGTTTACTTGGGGCCCATGATTTCAACATGATTTTAAATATAAAATACTTTTCTCCTGGAAAATAAGTATTGTTTATCTACACCCCTACTCTAAGGCCATAAAGGATCTGGGGCTATGAACTGAACTTTGCTGAGAAGTAATCCCCTAAGAGCCACGTGGTCCGTCCCAGCTTTTTGGGCGGATCTTCTGTTCAGGGAGTTGAGCTGGGAGGTCTCTGCATTCCTCCCTTTGAGATGAAGGAGATGGGCACAGATATGAAGACAGAAATGTCTCCAGTCCTTGCCTGTTTGGTGGTTTTCCTGGTGGGCTGCTCAGGATGCCAGCACCATGCCTGCAGCTGTGTGGGCAGGGTTTTCATTTGTCAGGAGAGTAGAGTGGTCCAGGTTCCCCGGGACATTCCTGCCAACACCACCGAACTGTAAGTAGGAAGAGGGAACTTTTGCAAGAAGCACTCTGGTTCCTGACTCTCAAAATAAACTGCTGCTTGGGAAGTCAAGGGTCAGATTTGCAGGCAGACACTTGGGAGACTTACACCAGTTATTTGGAAAGCACAGTCCTTCTGATGCTTGCTTAATTCCATCTTGAAGCTCCTCTCTGTTACTCTGATTGGGCTCATTTAAAAATCTCTGTTAAGAAAAGATATGGTATGTTATAATGCAAAGTGTAGACTAAATTTTAAACAAGCTTCCTTGGTGCTATGACAGTAATTTGAAGCATAAAGTGTAAGCTTTCTTTACAGCTTGCTTAACGTCGTTGAAACGTGTAGTGCAACTTGTCTGCCCCAAACAACTTGATGACGAGAGTTTGTGTTTGTACTGTGAAAGCTTTCCAAAGGTTTGTGCTGCTTTGCCAAGAACCAACTTAATGTTTTCTTTTTGAAATCATAGAGGCATTACAGAAAGGACTCTGATAAACATTCAGAGAACGATCCTCCTCTATCAGAGGAGTAGCATGACTGCAGTTGGAGAGAAAGAACAATGTAAAGATACCATACTGTGTTACTCAAGGAAGGGTTTTATCTGTCTTAAAGCTTCTTTTTGTTTTCCATAAAGTAATGTGAGCAATACCATATGACAGCTGTTTTTCGTGCCAGTGGCACAGACAAGCATAAGAGCTTATGCAATATCAAGTATGTAAATGTGCAAGTGATTGTTTTAATTTTAATTTTTTTAAAGTAAATTTTATCTCCTCTTGCTTACACCCACATCCATTTCACATCATTACAACCTAAAGCAAAAACAAAAGTAATCCCGGATAAACTATTTGGTTAGTGTTAAGTTTGGAGGCAGGAAGAATGATGTGTCACTATTTGGAAAAATATACCCCTATACCAGTTTTACACGCCACCATATATCCATGGTTACCACACTACAGTTTGCCTAGGGTAGAACTTTGGTTTCATTCAGAAAGAGAAGTTGTTGTGCTCACTGAATAAGTAGTGAAAACTTGAGAAAAAATGTCTGAATTGGTCACAGAAGGTCAGTAAAAGTTTAAATAATTCTCTCAACTAGAGGCAAAATTAATCCATCTGTGATTTTGGTCATCTAAATCCCAAGTCAACTGTCCTCCAGGCATATACTGCTAATTTTGTTCAATTTTGCTTAGATTATACAGTTAAGTTCTGCCTTTCAGGGATTAAGCAAAAGCTTTTTATAATTATTTCTGCAAAGAAGTAGAGTTTTATATTATCAAAAAGCACCTGTTAGCAAAAAGGGATTTGTTCACAGCAGATCCTATTTAACTTCTTGAGGGTTTGTGGAGGATACTGATTTGCAAGTTCCTCAGCACAGGTGTGTATTCTCTGAAAGAGGCAGACTACAATGTTAGTGTGACTGAAAACAGCAAATGAATCCTCACTTCTGGCAGCATTGTTCAAGTATTGGAATTAGAATATCTCAATTTGACTCTGTGTTTATACTAACTTTTGGTTCCTCAGGAGCTAATTTTGGTGCTGTTCAATCATTATAACCCTGGGGCTGATTTCAGCATGGCTTAAAAATTTGTCTGTGAAAATTATGTAGAGTTGTTTTGAGTATGCCAACTGTTGATGTTCCTAAAGCCAGATACATTAGCTGAAGAGCTATTTAGTGACAGATAAAGCCTAGATTTTTTACCTCAAAGTCAAAAGAGGACTCCAGAAAGGTGCCTTTGTATGCGCATCTCAGCTGAGTGCCCAGTGGGGTGATTCAAGTGACTAAAATAAACTCTACTGCTCCAGGTGTTGTTGCAAATGCACTTTTGGTAACAGGAAAAGCTTGCTTTATGTTTCTTCAAAAAGTTTCAATGGGTCAAAAGGATAAGAGGTCAAAAGGATTTTAAAATAAGTGTAGCAACTTGAGAGTAGGTGACCATGGTGCCTACAGACCCTGTATAGGGCACAAGCAGAGACCTCCTTGTTAAGTACACCTTCTGCAAGGTGCTTTGTTCACTTAAGAGCTCATTCTGGGAGTGCTGGTTGCAGTCTATTTTCAATTGCTATAAAAGCGGACAGTACACTTAGAGATCTTCATCTTCTCTTATGTGGTCTTGATAGCTTTACTGAGCTATCATAATGTCCTTTCCTAGTGCCTTTTAGATGTTGAATAACAAGTCAGTGAAAGCTTTGGAGAGAGGAGTCTGATAAGCCTCAAGCACTTCTGTTGCTGTGTGTTTCTGTTCTACTACAATTGTTTCTTAAGTCAGGACATTGGTGTTGTAGCAGACAACTCTGTTACTTGGTAAGAAAACCCAGGATAAATGTAAAATTAATACCCTCAACAATCTTTACATTTGCTCTTTGCCATCGCTGGGGTTTAGGTTTCTTTTGAGGACTGGATACTGATAAATGCTTTCATAATCGATTTCTTTGTGGTTGGTTTCCTGACAATGAGAGTTTATATACCACAGTAAACACAATCTCTTTGGCATGATACAGCAACCATAGATTTACTCCTGGCTGGATTAGCATCTGCTTTAATAAGGGTGTTGCAAGGGGGAGAGCTGGCAGTGAGTTTATGTGAGAGATTTCAGTTTGTAGTTACGATGTGGAAAGACAGCAGAAATCAGAAACCATGGGGTTTTGTTACTCCTCTTGCTGCCAGATCTACTTTTTCACTTGCAGGCGAAAATCTCACAAGAGATTTACAATGTGTTTTCTATGCCCCTTTTTGCAGATTAGCAAGCACTCTGCAGCTGGCTTGCCCCAAATGTTTGCAGGAGAGACTGTTATTAGCTGTTTTGCTTTGTAATCTTTGCCTGGAAGAGAAGCTGCATAGAAGAATTTTTGACATATTTTAGTAGATACCAAAATGCCTGTGAGAAAAGTAGATGACTGACTTGCAGTCCTGGAACTCTGGAGGTAATACATAAGAAACCAAAAACCGAAAGTTCAAGTGGAAAATGTAGGTTCATCTGTGTCAAAGTATTAACCATTAATTGCCTTGCAAAATGAGAGGGGGGGTAGCAACTCAGTGGTCACTTAAGGCAGCTATTTCCTTGAAAATCTAAAAGTATTTTAAAACTCAGTGTCAAGTTTTGTAACCCATCCTTAGTATTGACTAAGATATCCTTTAGTCATTAGAGGTCTTGCTTTGAGAAAGTAATGCAAATAAAAATAACTTCCCTGAGTAGAAAGGATACTTCATAATGATTAGCAAACTACTTTAAGCAGAAAGGTATGAATATCAACTTTAAATGCCTTCCTTGCTTTTGGGTTTCTCATCTCAGCAGTGCCTGAAATCACTCTTACAGTATTCCACGGAAAGGGAGATCTCTACCCCAGCACCTAGCTGCAACCATTTGTGCAATAATCTATATCTCTATTTTGACAAAATAAAGCAACTTAAGATGGAAAGTGAATAAGGCTGTTTGGTGCAATTCTGCTTTCAGTCCTGCAGAGTTATGAGAAATGTTAATATCAGCATTTTACCAGCATTCTGTAATGAACTATATGATAAAAATTAGGAAATCAAATTTGGTCATGTTGTATTTGTAATAAAGAGGAACTGCCTCAAACTCAGTTATTTTCTTCATTTTTTTTCTGCTCCTAAACTTCCCTGCCTTCTTGTTTGGCCCTCCTTGGCTAACATACCAGTGCAGCAGCTATCACTAGAATGTAGATGTTGACCAGTTGGTTCCTTTTGCCTAACTGTTTTGAAACTGTGAAGACTGTATAAGAAGCATTTCTTGAAAACTGAAGCTCCTCAAAGAAAGCTTGCAAACTTGGGTGTGTGACTCAGCCAATTAAAAGGAATTGTTTAATGTGTTAGCATGCCAGAGGCTTCAGCAGAAGAGTGGTGCCAGTTTTAGAAAGGAGTAACAGAGATGACTGAAATAATTGACAACAGAGATAGGCCATCATTTGGCACCCATCTGTCAAAGTGCTATTTAAGAGGAAGCTGTAGGTAAAATAAATAAGGCCTAGGCTTTATTGTATGGCGTTCTGTATTTTAAAAAACATTTTCTGGCTTCAACAGCCAGTTTAGCCATTGCCAGAGCAGTTTAGAAGTATGTTATATAGAGTGTTTTCTCCCAAGCTTCTGCAAACTATAAACAGTGGGTTTTTTTTACTTGCTCTCTGCATAGGTGTTTTTGTACAGTTGCTCAAGGATATTTATTTTAGATTAGCAAGTCAAGGCTGAGTAGATGTCTGACCACTAAAACAGCTTCTGCCTTGAAATAGCAAGTTCTGTGTCATGTACTGAGTTAAATGTGCTTTCCTGTGACACAAACTGCAAATGATGTGAACAGTAGCTACAATACTGTTATTGACAGCTGCAATTGGGATTTCTTTTTTTTTTTTGTGCTTTCGCACTTATATTTGGAATTACATTGAAACCTGCAAACAATTACAGTACTTTCTCAGGTGTTTGTACTGGTGGACTGGCTTTAATCTAACAAAAACAGAGTGTAGAGAGGATAAAGTAAGATAACAAAATGAAGACCCAAGAGATTTCAAGTCTCTGTGTTAGGGTGGTTAATCATATTGTTAATCAATAAACTCGCATACTATCAGAAGACAATGAGAATATTTTCACAGCAGAGAAGATTGATAACATACTACATGCTATATAAATTTTTTTGGTTTGTGGGGTTTTTTTTAAACCAGCCTTTCTGCTGTTGGGGTAGAATAAAGTCTGTAGTTAGTGCTACATTCTCCTCTTCCTAGATTTATGATCAGTTCATACTTTGAACCAGAAAGCTATAGAGGTTGCTATATGAGCACTGGCTGTATATCGGCAGAGTGGCTCAACTCATATGCTGGATTCTGTATTTGACATTTTCATTGAGAAGATAAAAAGACCTAGAGTATAAGAGAGAAAAAAAGAAAAGGAAGAAAGAGACACTAAAGCATAATAAACTCTACAGGGCAGATCCTCAGCTAGTATAAATTACCAAGTACATATCTTTATAGAAACATCCAGTTTCCAAAGCTTCAGGAGCTTTTCAACATGAGAAGGTGTGCTGTGCACAATGGGAGTTGCTTTGCAATGCAGTACTCTCTGCTGGCTTACTCACAATAGTATGGCAATAAATTCACACAAGTGACTTTCATCTGACTGCAGTTTGAGGCATCTATAAGAGATGTATGACCAAGTCTGAAGATGTATAGATGTGTGCATATCTATTTAATGTGTCATTGAAATGAAGGTGCATTCAGTTAAAATTTAATGTCACGTATGTGCCGTATTCAATCACTGAGCTTTTTGCAGAGAAACACAGAGAAAGACAAGATTTGATTTTTATTTTTATGCAGCATTGATAGAGTACTAAGTTCTATGCTAGCTGATGCCTCTCACTGGAGTCAGCTACAAAAAGATCCTCTCGATGTACAAGTTCTGGATTTTCCACAGCGCACACACACAAAACAGAGGGCTCATATTGCACCCCTACATGTCTGATACCAGGAAAAATGGATTTCTGGGCCTGATTAGCTCCATGTTCTGAAGTAAAGCCTCTCTGGTAAACATTTTAGGTATATTCTGTGTAAGTTCCTACAAAGAATCAAAGTTTGCCTATTTAATGAGATTATCATCAAGGTTTTTCTGAAGTGTTTGGAAGTTTAGTCATCTGTAGGTGCTACATTCTCTTGTCTCAGATATGGTGTCTTCATCTTGATTGCCTATCCATTCAGATCTTGTTTCATATAATTACAACCTAGGAGAGTTTGACAGCAATATTACTCATGAAATGCGAGCTGGTAAATACCAAGTTTTAGTGTAAAGGCACAGAATGAGACAAAAGCCCTAGTAAGATCAGAAATAAGCAGTTTTAAACTAACGTGGTTAAAATTGAGAAGTTGATAAGCCATGGGGCCATTACAAAGTAGGATGGAGGTCTATCTTTTACTTCTCCAAGAAGAACATGAATTACAAAACAGTTCTGAGGAATCATTAACTCACTGGTGTCATGCAGAAGTGAATTTCCTTTCTTCTGAATGGTATGCCACACTAAGTTCTTCAACAGTATGGATGATTTCCTACCTTCATTTATTTTCCTTACTACAGCTTCTTACAAGTCATCAGTTTTCACAGCATAATATTAAGATTCTGCATTTTAGACCTCGTTGCCTTTTCTTTTCTAACATTAAAATGTATTAACTTTATCTCTCACCCTACACGGGGAGGCCAAGACACTTTGGCACAGGGAATCCTACTGATACTCAAAGGTGACTATTGCTAGTTGGGAGAGCAGAGCATAGTCAGAGCTCTAGGGAAAGGTTTTGAAAGCTGCTTTTATGACCTCGAAAGACATAAAAGTGCTGATGTGTTCCAGCTTAGACTCACTGTATTGCTTTCACATCCCTTACATAGGGAGCTTGGGGTATTTATACAGAGGCGGATGGAGAAAGAGCAGGAGTATGTCTGTATCCCTTGTGCTCTGACCCAGCAGGGTACAATCTGCTGCCCTGTAGGAGAGACCAAGCCAGAACAACTTATCCCTATCCCTTTATCTGCATTTGTCTATGCAATATGCTTTCAGCTGTTCACTTGGGTTTATAAATGATAACTCGGGGATTTGAGTTAATTGTTTTCTAAATCTGGCCCTTAGCAAAGTCATATCAGCATTGCAGTCCTGAAGAACAGAGCTTATTATCTCTCTCAAAACCCAGGCCATGCCTCTTAAATAAAAAAAAAAAATAAAAAAAATTAAAAACCTTCTCAAATACTTGATCTTCCCAGCAACATTTCTGAAATGTAAGAGGGAAGACATCTCCAATGCAAAATGTCTTTAAAAGCTCCAAATGGAGTTCCTCTAGAACAGTGTCACCTGATAAGCCAACATGAGAAAGTCTGCTGTACAGCTCAAGGGTTTGCTTTACAGATGCCAAGGGGGTCTCATCAGGCTGGCATGTCACTGAAAATACTGGGTGTGTGAAGAGCTTAAGCGTGAAATAGGAGAGTGGATGAGGAATACGGCAAGAGCAGAGAGGACAGTTGCACAGAAGAGAGATGTCAAGTAAATATACACGCCAAAAGGAATAGTGGCTCTTATTGCCGGCAGTTTGCATGCAGTGGGGGCCCTGCAAAGCCAGACTGAATTATCTACCAAAGATAATGAACAAACCTGTTAGATCCCTAATTGAAGAGCAAAAGAAGGCCACGCAAAGTCAAACATACCTCACTCTCTTCTGACTTGATGGTGTTTTGGTTAGTTCTGCTTAACTTTCCTGAGAGTCTTTGCAAGCTAGAAGATAATTGGAGTAAGTTCGCAGCTAATTTAAATTGTCATAGCTTCATTAACTTCAGTGGAAAGAACTAGGTTCATTGTCGCTGTCTGACAATGAGGGCCTCTATCAGCCATGTGTTGCTCGTTTTGGCAGCAGCTGATTGGTAATTACTGTATGTGTGTTTGGTAAGCAATATAATTCAGGCACAAAAGACAGGTATTATTTTTCATAGCAGTCTATTAGTTTTACACAGCAAGGAGCAAACACTTTGTAGGAAAAGTCACTTTTCTTTGTTTAAGACCTTGACCTTTTCAGACAAAACCCCTAAATTATTTTACACTCTTTGCCTGTAGTTTGGACTACTCTTATTAGCAGTGAAATTTAAGTCATTAAAATGAAGCTTCTTTCAAATTATAGGTCATAGTCAAGCCTGGATTTCGTATAAGGGTACAGAAAATTATTTGCATACACTGTAATATTCCAATTTCAGTCTTTACTCGGATGCAGCTTCCTTGATTTTGGGTGTCTGGGTCAGAAAAGCTTGTGATTTGTTTGCTTTTGCTTAATGTTTTCCTCCAAATATCCTTAGGTATTTCAGGAGCTCAGCCTGGGAGGTATGGATGTTTCTTATCTCCCACTACCTTATCAAACCACCCAGATGTACTTGCTCCTAGTTAGCTGGAGGAGAATTTACAGACTGATATTATACGCAGAGGAAGATATGTTTCTGAGCGGAATGAAAACACCCTTCAACCCAACTAAGATGAATCAGTTCTTGTTTTCCACAAGTGTGTTGAGCTCTCTGAGTCTTTGTCTTTGTCTGGACCAGCTAAATAATTCTATATCATTGACTGTAACATATTCAAGACTTGCTATACACAGGGCAGCCTCAACTTGTACCTGGTGGATGAGCTGCAGGCTGAAGTTTTAACCTCTTTCCGCTCTCTTATCTACTCAAGAGTGCAGCTGCTTGTCATCATTTTAGCATATTTGCCTGGAAATCCTATTTTGCCTATGGAGCATTGTTTTGGTAGTGGTCCTACTGACATAAAGTTTCTCCATAGCACACATGAGGATGTACTTTATGATATGAACCCTTGCCCAAATACAGTCAGATAATCGGATTTAATTTGAAAATATTCATTTGTAACAACCTGCAAATCTTCAGTGGGTTTCCAAAAACTCTATGTGCAGAAATATGCAGTGGGGAAAACTTCCAAGTTTTTGATGTTTGATTCATCTTCTGTTTGAGAGTGAAGCAAAGAGGGAATACACCTTCAAATGATGGTCAGCAGGTTTGGGGTTGTTTTTTTAAAATTTGAATTAGTGTGCAATGAAGAATTGTATTGACTGTTTTAAGACTGGAAAAGAAAGCGGTGCTTATTTTCTCAGGAGAGTTTCTGGTGTCCTGTATTCATGTTCTGAACACAAAATTGTGGGATGTAGTCAGATACCCATAAGGCAACCTCCCCTCAGCCTTAAGCTAAAACTAGATCCTACCAAAAGTAGTGAAGGGAATGGTATGCATACACACACCTGCAAGTGTGCATGGGATGACTGTGTGTTTAACATCTTCCTTTCACTGAATTGTCTCAGAGCAAAGAATATAAGAATGGAAAACAGTAGCACATATATGTAGCTATGACTGATAGAAAAGCCAAAGCTCAAATGGGAGAGAGTTGCAATGGAAAGAGGGAATGTTCCCATCCCTTTTTCCCCAAAACCAGGAGTATGGGATGAGAAGGAGTGATATCTAGTTATTTAGAGTTGGTTTTCTTCACTGAAAAGAGTTGTCATATGAGCAAGATAAGGATTATAATTATTTCACTTGCACGCATTCTGAAAGCCTTCTGATGATTTTATATTCTGTGCTGTGCATCGTGATTTAGAAATGATCCCTGGTGTAGCACTCTTGCCTAGCCTTGGCTTTGAGAGACTTGCATTTCAGTGCTAGCTTCAGTGTAAGCACTGATTTCTTTTTTCACTTGTACCATAACATGATATAAATACATTAGACCTTTAATGTCCCAATTTCTGAGGAAAGAGCCTTGTTAAATGATATCCTATTCAATGGAAAGCATTCCTGTCTATGAGAGCCATGGACTCTCATCAAGTTCAGAAAACAAATCTATCTCCAGCAGTGGAAGCACTGCCCGTGCTGTTTCCTCTGACGTCTTCAGTTTCTCCACAAATGCAAAAGAGCACAGATCAGCCAAATCTTTTTTATCATTTTTTTTCCCCTGCTTGTTAACTACTGGGAAGCAATCCATTCTAAGGAGCCTTTCCTTTGAGTCCAGGCTCCCACCAGGAATATCTATAGACAGAAATTTCTGAACAAGCAAGGTATAAGATGGAATATAAACCCCCCTTCTATGGGAAGACAGTGGTTTGATGCTAAAAGAACCTGCCTTGTCCCTGAAGGTTTCTTTGGCCAACAGAGCTGCTATGAAATTTTTGCTTTTCCTTTTTTAGCAAGTGGAAAGTCATAAAAGAAGTACAGACTGTGTCAAAAAAGTGACAGCAAAACAAGAAATGCCCCCGCAGAACAACTCTCTCTAGGTGGAATTACTGGTTTGGGGAAATACTCACTGTATCTGAATCCCAGGAGCTGTAATTTCCTATCTGCAGTATATTGTTGCCATGGCAGATGAAACCCAGACCTCATTCTTCAGTCCTTTGAAATCAGCATTAGTGGCCCCTGTGAGGGAATACCCTGCAAGAAAATCTACGGTTTGATTCCACAGGCATTCATACACATCCTAATTGCTTGCCCAGGCAGCTCCACTGCCTTCCAGTGGGAGGGATCACAGGTGTGAAACTGCCCGTCTGTATGTGTTTGTAGATTCAGGACTCTGTGCTATTGCAGTAGACAGGAATCCACTCTAAGGAAAAATAAAGCAGGTGTTGAAAGCACAAATTAAATAGGTAACCGACTGTTTAAATTTCATTACAATTGTTAGGGGAGATTTTAATTGTTTTAATGGGCCATATGGAAATTATAAGATTTTCTTAGGGCTTATAAAGTTTTCAGTAAATGTTGACAGATTTCACACCATTCCTGGCACGTGTATAAACGTAATTTCACCCATCACAGAAGCAGCAAAGCTATAAGTTGTGAAGGATAAGCAATTTCTCAAGAGTATAGGGTAAAAAAATCAGTACTTTAACTGGCACTAGAGTCCCTTCAGGATCGTATTCACCAGAGACATGGAAATATATTTCCTTGATTTTACAAAAAAAATAAAATTACCTCTTGTACATTCATATTTCTTTCCAATATCTACTTTGCATCACAGGAAGGCTTTATGCTCAGCAGCATGAAATGTAGGCCTGCTGCTTTGAGTCTCCTGTATAAGGCAGTACAAAGTCATAGCTCTACTATTTTTCAATGTTCAAGTGATGTGTGCACAGTTTCAGAGTTTTTTTTCCCTCAAATATATTTTCACTGACATGGTACCTCTGCATCATCACCTTTCTCACTCCTTTCATTTCTGTACTTTCCTTTGAATCAGTTTCTGTCTCTGTATTAGAAGAGCAGCATTTCACAGTAGTGTTACAGTAAGTAATTTAAAGACAGCTGAGGTGGT
Organism: Urocolius indicus; assembly: GCA_013401255.1. Lineage (NCBI taxonomy): Eukaryota > Metazoa > Chordata > Aves > Coliiformes > Coliidae > Urocolius > Urocolius indicus. The sequence continues at coordinate 215,240 of WBNH01000274.1, read as the reverse complement.
GATTTTTTGTGGCATTTCAATTATGGCTAACTGTTGGCTCTGTTATGGTCAGTAGGGCTGCCTATGGAGCACTAATTGAAGAAGTTAACTCTTTCTGAGTTTAACTACTCTCTGGACACCTCCTTAGCTAGAGCTTTTCATAAACACCTGAATAATGCATCTACATTATTTTTTTTTAATATACAGTATAAATTTAGCAAAATTTTTACTTTGGCTTCATTTCAGTACATGCTATTGTAATGTTATGTCAAGGCAGCTAAGCATACTGCATGGGCCCACACCCCAGAAATCAGGTTGATGTTTGAGCACCTAGAAGTTGGAGCATGAGCATACAGGACTTTACAGGAGCAATACATGGGCTGGAAACAGAGGCATGTGACTCTATGGAGTACCCATTGAGGAGTTCCAATCCTCGGACGTACTCATGGCCTCATATGGTGGAGACGGCCTTGTAGCTTCAGGGCTGTTGGACCAACAGCAGCTAGGGCTTTGCCATTTTGTTTGGCTGTCAGACACAAACTCTGTCTGGAAGAAACTCTCCTGCAGTGTTAGAAAACAGAGAGACTGGCTCTTTGTTCAAGGCTTTGAAAGGCTTTATTTTTTTTTTTTCCCCTCTGCATGAGGCTGCCAAGAGGTGGCCTTGGTTCTAGGTATAGATTCATCTGCTTCGTGTCGTGTAGTGGTGATTATCAGCTAAAATAGGGAATGAGGCAGGGGGTGCTTCAGAAGCTACTGCTTACGTCTTATTGAAGATTTTCTGCATTCCACAGAGAGCTTGTTAACCTCTGCTTTGAAGGGATGATAAATTGTTATTTTTATTAGAGGTGCCTGACTTGCCAGCCAGAGTACATCTTAACAGTGTTCATCATACAAAGAAGTTCATGCATTTTTGTAAAACATCTTATGCTAGTATCCTACTTTTGTGAACAACTTTAGGCTTCAGACCATGTTATGTAGAAACACTTAAGGTTTTGTTTGTCTGAACTGAACCAATTCAGGTTGTCTCTTCATTCTAGAAACTCACAAGTCCCTGAAGACTTAATCTTCAATATGATGTCAATCCCTTTTCTTAAAATGCTCTGAGAAGGAAAAAGGCACATGTAGACTATATGAGTTCTAAATTTCATCTTCACTATCAAGTATAGCATCTGTGTGAGAGTTTCCATGGTGTTGAGTGCCCACAGCTGGAAAGTCCTTTTCCAACATCAATATGTGTATTTCAGCAGTTGCTGTAATAGATACCAATGCCCACATTCTATCTGCTAGCCTGCCTAACCACACACTTCCATGTTCTGAGTGGATTGCATGGTCATCTGAAGGTTCTTCCCTCTTGTTGATCTTATTCAATATGTGACGATGGAAAATACTTTCACTAGATATTCCCTACTATCTCATTGCTGAAACAGCAATACTCTCTATGTCAGAGGCTACTTCTGTCAGATAAAGGGATAATCAGCTGAAACTTATGCGTGTTTCAGAGGATTACCTTTGAGGGAAGGAGGTAAGTAAATCAGAAAAGCATACATAAAGGCAGACTATATATGGTTGTGGCTTTCTGTATTTCCATTGCATGTTATTTGCTCTTCTGTAACTCAATATGTGGGCCCTAAATATTGTTTTGGTGAATGATAATAAGAATATCACTTACACGAACTGCAACTTTTGCCAAAAGCAGAATAAAATAATCTTCTAAATGCTGCAGTCTTATAAACAAAGCCCTAGGAAATACACATCTTTTACAACTGTGAAACTCAGAGTAAACATTCATTTTCTCGTTGCCGAAAGTGTGCCTCAATCTGAGAATGTGAGAGAATGACCACTATTATGTCTACTCTTTGAACAATCTATTTGCAAGAATGGATATATATGTTACATTAAAAGAAAACAAAATTAAGGAAAGATTCAAGAAAAAAGAAAGTTGGCTAGTGAGATGAAGCAATCAAAAAGGCTGAAATAATAAGCACGACATCTAAGCCAACAAGTCAAGAGGTATAAAACAGTGGCAAATTTTCCTTACAAAGTAATCAACTATAAAATTCCTGTGTGCTTTCATTTTTTTTGCAAGCTAAACTCATCTTTAAAACTTAAGAGATATTTTACTATGTAAAACAGAAAAAAAAAAATTAGAAGATCCTGCAAGGAAGCTGCAGTTAAAATAATGACAGAGACCTGTGAAATAAATCTGAAGAATAATTTTAGCAATTTTGGAAAGGTATATGTGAAGCTTCACAATGATATTAAAGGTTTGGTGGTGATGCTGACTGTCATTTTTGCTGGCCTAAAGCAAAAGAAACATGGTTAACCAAGCTTCTTGCAGTGACTTGTATCAGCTAGATAAGATGTGGAGCACTTAATGTACAGTACATTGACTGATTGTGGATGTCGCCAGAGAAGAATGTAAGGCCAACTCTTTTTTTTTTTTTTTTTTTGTTACAAACTCCGATTGGGATGATTCCATCTCCACATAAAGATATTGCCATTGTGTTTCTGATTGTTTAACCTCTATTCCCATTATTCAGGCTCATACATGCAGTAAAAGGTCTACCCAATACATGTTGAAAAATCAGTAGAAGAATTCCTACGGATTGCCATTAGGTTATGCCATAATATTGGGCTGGTCTTTCACTGTATTGCTTCAGCACTTGGTCATCAGTACTAAACTGTCAGATAGCAAGAGCCAAGGAGCCATGGCAACATTTTTCACATATGACTCATGAACAGATGTATATATAAAATGAGGTAATTAGATAAAGACAAGATCTTATACAATTTATATCCTTTTACTTATCTTAGATCACAGTAAGTTTTCATTGTTTTTAATTAAGCAGTCCTTAGACTACCAAGATATGTTGTTTCATGCTTTGTCCCTGCTGGAAATGTTACTTCTGTTTTGACATTTTAATATGAAATATCAGAGAGGTGGAAGGAGAGAAGAGGTTTTAAGCATCCTGACATCTGGTACTGGACATTATGTTTTCCTAAGTCTCTCTTCAAGGTGAGCAGTCAAGATAAGCCAATGATTTGCAGCTCATCTAATTTGTTTTTCCATCATTTTCTTAAGTTGTCTTACGTGCAATAATCATTACAGTGTAAGTGACACTGCTGGGAAAATCAATTCTATTTCTATTCACTGAATAGAAAATAACTTACACTACGCTTGCATCATAATTGGTATTTGTTTATTTTGTCGGACTTGCAGTTAACAGATGAGTACTTTGGCCAAGCAAGTTCTGTGTCTTCTGGCAAAGGCACTGCTTGCTATAAAACACTACAAAATCTACGTCTGATGAAAAGCAATAAAAGCCTCTTATGGATCTACACTGAATTTTCTGTCAGGTGTTCAATATTATGTCCTTGAAGATTAAGAAGTCTCTGAATATTTATCAGCCAGACGAAGGCTATTCCAGATAGGCTTTGAACCATGCTTGTCACTGGAGCATGTGAATGACTTTAGTAGTACATCTGTCATATATTCTATTATTATAAGAATATTACTCCCCTTTTGCTGTTTATCTATAATTCAACCACAACAATGAAGAAAACCTCTGATCTGCTATATGTGGGCACAACGCTCAGATAACTGATGCCAGCTTTTCAACCTGAGGATGAATAGGAGTTAGCAGAGGTTATCAGCACTCTGCATTATTCTCACACCTCTAGGGTGCCATGATGTGCCAAATCCTCTTCAGCTATACTGAATTTAATGAAATAAATTCAGGTGTGGTAGTTTGTAATTGGCTTAATTTTAATAAGAAAGTTACATTGGAGGTGGAGGAAGTGGTAGAAACATTTTATAAGTGCTTTAGTTTCTTGTGCAGCACTTGTGCTCTAGAGCTGATGTTCAGAGTGTTTGGGATAAAACCCTTGCAATGAAAAGTGAACTTATATTCTGATGATGAACAATACAAGCTCTTCACGTGAAGATCCAGGGCTAGTGAACTGGGGTCCAGCTGAGACTTGGAAAGATATCTGGAACTACAATGTGCTTTTCCTGGTTTTCATTGTTGGAGGAGGAGGCCACTGTCAAAACAAGCTTCTCTGAAGTAAGGTCATCCTCCCATTATCACAAGTAAGGAGGCAGACACAATTCTCCATTTTTTCCCTACTCTTGCAGGTGGTGTGTCATGTACCAGGAGTGTCTATGTGCTGAACCTTTACATGTGGCAGTATAGAGACCATCTGCTGTTGTGAACACCCACACAGCTGTGTACCCAGGTGACAGTGCCCCATGCAGAGCAAGGACCCATTGCTGACATGCTGCAGCTCAACTCCTCAGTGACACAGACCTAGTTTAGCAGAGCTGGCCCTAGGGTGGCACACTGCAACTTCCCCAGAGGAAAGTCTCAATGAGAAAAAAAATAAACAAATGGACAACAAAACACAAAGAGGAAAACAATGTTACTATGTGTAAATACTCTGTGCCATTGACAAGAACCTGATTCCAGTTAAGGACATCTCCCTTGCTCTCCTGCAGTGGATAATCCTTTGGTGATGATTTCGGGGAGAGAGAAGTCCTGAATGCACTCCAACACTCCTTCCTAACCTAATGTGTGGAAAGACACTTTTCCAGCAATTTGATCAAGAATCTGCTCACTTGAACATTAAATCCCATGTATAATGTAGGATACTTTGTGCTTGTTTGTCTATTTATTTCTGTCCTCCCTGAAATTCCTGTGTTTATCTTCAGGACGAATTAGTTTTTTCCTGATTTTTTTTTTTTTCTTCTTCTGGGTAAAGGAAAAAGAAAGGGAATCTTTACTCTTGTTTGGATAACCAGGAGCTTTTTCAGGCTCTGCCTCCAACTTTCTGTACATCTGTTCGGGGGAGATACTGAAAAGCTGCAAGTGGATTCTTGTGCCATCTTATCTCTTTTAGACAAGTGACGACACCCCTTGGCTTATAATGATAAGCTACAGCCTTGATCAATTTGATCTATGCTTTTGTCCTTCATAATTTAGCTATTGATTCTATTAATTAAAACCATTTTTAAAAACACAAGCCCTGAGTGCTCTGCTGTTCCAGATCAGACTGCTCTGGGCAATCTGATCTGAAACTAATCCATTCACTGCTGATTTATTTTCACTTTGTTTTCAAGCAGAGTCCTGTTCTGTTTTTGGGGTTCTTTTTGTCCTCAGATTTTATGAGAAAAAAGACATTTGATTTCACACCTCCAGTGAGAGCAGAGTGATCTAGATTCCTCTGTTTGATATGTGAAGTCTGCTCAGGAAAGTTTACCTGGCTCATACTGACAAAGGCTTTGCTCAAACGGTGGTCTATATTGTCTTAAATCAAAGCACTGCCTCTATGATAGGTAAGAAATTGGAATATTTGCTTAAATGCACTGATCTTGTCATACTGGAGTTAATGGGACTCACTGTGTTCCTGAATTAAGGGCAGCAGAGGAAATAATTTTCCTCCTGTGAAGCACAAGTTTGTATAAGTGCTGGGTAAAGTTCACTAGAAATAAATACCTTTATTCACACTTAAATAAATCAAATAAAGCATTTTCATTAAAAATAAAAAATAAAGCCTTAAGGAGCTATGCACCTTTTAACAACAAGCTAGATGTGAGCCTCTGGGCAAGAATCAGAATTTAGTGACTTTAGTGCATTTTGCTGCTGATGCTATTTTTCTTTTTTTCCCTTAGGTTAACAGAATTGTTTAAATCTCAGCCTTCAAATTCTTCAGCTGGTTAAAATCTCTCTGGGTGTCCTGCTTGCACAGAGACTGCATATCATGTGTAATGCTTCTTTCTGTGTTTTCTGCTATGATGCACTCTTCCAACAGTAAAATAACTCATAGTCTTGTTCTTAATTTTTCCTAAGGTCTTCTTGGTCATCCTCACAGTCTAAAGCCTGTGATTTTTCCTGCAATATGCCCTATCAGCTGTAATCAATTAGACAAAACATAAGCTTATATATATATCATCATGCATAGGGTAATAGCTTCTAAAGCCTTGTTTTGCTTTTAAAAATGTTACACTTCAGAATCAATATGGACAGAGAAAGATGGAATCAGTATACTGAATCTCTCTTTATAGATTAATTATGCCTTAAGAAGTACAGTAGTAAAATATCTTTGTTTCAAATTGAAAGCCATGAGTAGTGTATTGATTGGATACTTGCTGCAACTAACATTTAAGCAAAACCATAGCTTTTCAAATATGGTAAGAAAGTGAAGTCCTTCAGCTTGTTCATGATGTGATCTTGGCCCAAAGCTTCAAAGAGATCTTATATAGCCCAGCAATGATCTTCATGCTACTGGTCAGCAGCTCAAGTTTAGCCCATCAGGATCAATGAAAGATGTGCTAGATCAAATGTTCACAATCCTCTGCCTTGCCTCCAGGCAGGAGTACAGCCTAGCAGAGATGACAATCAGTTTTTACTCCATAGGAAGGGAGCCTTTTCTTTGCCTGCTCGTCTCTTGCAATATAAGCCACAGCTCTAGTAAGATTGACCAAGCATCCTGCATACAACATGAACGGCATCCTAGAGACCTCTGAAGGGCCTGCATACAGTAGTCATAAGGGACCTGTACATTTCTTCTTCAGTGTCTACTATCCACAGTGTCCTGTAGCAATGAGTTATATCACTGAATTACAAGTTGCGTGAAGACTTAATTCTACTTTTCAAATCTTCTCACTCAACTGTTGTTTTACCACTCTGGTCATCATATATTTTTTTCACTTTGCTCCTCACTCCCAGGCAGGTCCCTTATGACTGCTGTGTGCAGGCCCTGCAGAGGTCTCTGTAGGATGCCGTTCATGATCTTCCTTCATTCAGATGACAGTTTCAGTCAGATTTTATCCAATTTTATGAAAGGAGATGCTGTCACAGTCGTTACAGAGAGCTGATGACAGTCAGCTCAAGGGAGCTGGTAAAAGGGTGGAGCAGAAGTCTGATTTTCATCCACTGAAGTTAGATGTTGCAAAGCATGTATTTTTCTAGGTACAACTGCTAAACTCTTTCTCAGAGGTCTTTCATAACCTGTAGCTGTCCCATGAGCAGCTCAAGCCTCTTCCCTCTCTGTTTCACTGTATTGTCATCCTTTTTAAGAGGACTATGTATATTAGAATCATAGAAAGTTAGGAGTTGGAAAGGACCTTTAGAGATCATCTAATCCAACTGCTAAGTCATTAAGTCCAACTCCCATTCTAATAAATAAATAATTATTTATTTAAATATAAAATAGTTATCTTTAAATAAAAATCATTTATTATATTTTTAAATTCTCCATTGCTAGTTCATGTTTGAGAAGCATTCTGAACAAGAAAGCACAAAGCACATCCTTATTCTGAACGTATGCTATTATTACAGTCGTCAGTGTGGTCAAGCTAGCATCTTTCTGAAACAATGACACTCTCAAATACATTAAAGATCCATTCTTGACACCAGTGCAAACTTTGCCCTGTATGTTACTCGGAAGAGACTTGTCAATCTTTAAACAAAATAATACAGTCAGTGTTTTTAAGTATACTGGTACACTAGCTGCTGTGCTATATTTATTCAGGAACAACATTTTAACATGTAATAGTAAATCCATGGCTAGCAGAAAGTAGATAAATTCAGAATTTCCAATGCCAAGCTAATTCTTGCTAAAAAAACAGGAAAACATAGGTTTGGGTTTTTTTTAGTATAAGGAGAAGTAATAAGGATTTCTTTCTTTGTCATTCCTTTTCTATCAAATTGGTGATGTATATGGAGAAAAGATCTCAGTAACAGAAAAAGACTGTGAGGGAGAAGAAATGCTCTCAGGAGAGTGCAGGATGAAATTGAAAGAGTCCATCCACGTGCAGCTCATATGCCTGTGAATATTACCCTCAGCAATCACTAATAGATGAGCCAAGAATATTTATTGACATGAAAACTGTACAACTAGGAAGAGCACCAATGATGTGGCAATGCATGGCAAGCAATGGTAGTAAACAGGAATGTTTAAAGGATTCGAGCAAAATGTACAAAGTGCATTACAGCGTGGGGACTACACGGTCTCTGAGGCATGCAGGAGCCTATTGCTCACATTAATCTCATGGATGCTCTCATTCTCGATGTGCTCTGTGGTTTATCCTCTTAGCTGCTGTCTCCCTGGAAATAGTCAGCAGAGACATTCAGAGTAGAAGAAGGCATGACCAGAGGGGATGAAGAAAGATTTTGTTTCTTTGCATGGTGCTAGCGTAATAAAAGGTGGGGATTTTACACCTTTGACACTTTTTGGTGTTATTTCAAAATACAAGTGTTTAAAATTTAAACTTCTGTAGGTATATAGAAGAATATAGAACATAGAAGAATGTGCACTTCTGTAGGTATATAGAAGGAAATGCTTTACTCCCCACAGTGGCAGAGAGTGGGAGTATGTGGCACAGGCCTAGGATATTTCTGTATTTCAGTGCAGTTATGTCAGCACAAGTCTAGCTTGTGCTCTGAGAACACTGGGGTACCTAACATTTGCATCCAGGCTCCCTTTTTTGGGAGATGCTCTTTTCCCAAGGCTGCCAGTTGAGTTAGCTGTGTTTAGCACTCATACTCTTCTTTGGAAAATACCACACACATTATATAGAATATATACACAGCTCCTACTCCAATTCAGAGGAAAACAGGGTGCAAAGAAATCTCCAAGTGCTGTACCTTAAAAGGTCTCTGACTTCTCTAGCATCAAGGAGTAATAGATATCTCATTACAGCTTCAAACAAGCTTTTGAATGTATCCAAATTAATGCAAATATTTGATGGGGACCCTGTTACTTATTAGGCTCTGTGTGCTAATTAGGGAATGTAAGGGTGAGCATCTTTCTTTTTATTAATATCCTGTGATATTTCATCTGTGTCCCATTAAGCAACATAGGTATAGTGCCTATGAGGATGTGGATTAGAAAGGAGATAAAAAGCAAGCTAGCTCTTTCTAATGAATTTGTCAAGCAAGATAAAGTGACAGAGGTAGGTGATTTGGTACTTTGCAAAACAGTGATGGTTCAGCAAGACATTTTGCATAAAAGCTTTCTTTCTCTCTTTTGCCTTCACTAAGGCATCCAATCCAGAACTTAAAGCATTTTGTCCCTGGAAAATTTGTGTCAGTCAATTAAAATAGCATCAAATATGGAGGGCTTGCCAACACAGAAAGTCTCAAGGTCTTAGAGGCAGAAACACTACATATAAAGAACACTTGTCACCTCCTGCTACAACCTCAGCTGATTAACAAACCACTGTTGTTTCCCTGCTGCAGAACAAGATCTTTATTGACACAGTCCTGAGACGGGAAAAGAGTTGAAGTGACCGTCTGTGTGGGAACAGGATGTCTATCCTTGCTCAGAATCAAAAGAAGGGAAGAAAGTTTTGAAGACAACACCTAAAAAGCCCCCATATGGTTGGACCACAGACATTTTCCATAACCCTGTTTGCCTTGACACATTGCCCATGGGAAAGAGCACAAAGCAAAATTGTCTTTGTGCAAGAACAAAATATCCGATACTTGCACAATGCTCCTTTTGTTAGGGAAGTATGCAGAGATAGTAATATAAATAGTTGCAACACCAAGAGTGTGCTAAGAGTGAATAAATTTTTAATGGCTCCTCACCATAAACATAGTTGCAGATATCAAGGTTAGGTTTAAGGAAGTTGCACATTTATTTCATTTCTCAAAGGCCCATGTGAGGAATGAGAATGTGCTCTTCTAAAATTAATGTGGTGTCTTACAGGATAATCAATACTAATAAAAGTATAGCTATTTGTAAAAATAAAGCAATCACTATTTTCTGGCTCCCCATAACCAAGATGGGATAACTTTATTCATTTGTGTTATTTATCTCACACAAAACACTTTTCACAGCATGCCTTTGACATTAATAGAAGCAATTTTAACTGTGTTTTTAAGCATACTGTTGTCCTTTTTTTTGTGGGTAACATCCCAGCAGTTAAACTCTTCCCAGATGTGAACATGATAACTGTGATTCTACTCATAGGCCTAAAGAGGACTTGTTTGTTGTTCCAGCTTGTGCTCAGTGACAAACCCTTTTTCTCTGCATGTATGTACTATAGAGGAATCTAGAGCTACAGCTTTGCTTTGCTTTGCTCAAGCTCCAGGCAAGCTTAAAGAAAGGAGGAGATTCTTCCTGCCAAGACAGCATTGCTTTGCTGTCTCCTTTACATGCTGCAAGGGTGCAGGATGCAAACTTTATCCTCCAACCTGCAGCCAACCCAGACCACTGAAGGGACCAATGTTCTTGTGTCAGAGGATACTCTGACAAGTAAGCCTTCTCAGGGAAGATGTCATTTGTGTTTGTAATATATCTTGTGCATTACTGCTGCTTGCACCTAAATCTTCAAGAAAATTCATTCTCAGACACTAAAATGAGTCACAGGCACACACAGGCAACCGGTCTGGATAGTCACTACTTTGTTCCTACTCAGCTTTACCTAAGCATAAAGCAACTTAGACTAAGTACAGTGAAATAATTGCACCAACAGCAGACCATTAAAGATCTCAGATACAGTTAAATTCCTGGTGTTGTATCTTTTTCTGATCAGGAAATTTGCAATCTTCTCCCATTTTTTCCTCCATCTTGTTGCTTTTCTTTTTTTTTTTTTTTAATTCCCCATCTCCAGATTCGTCTCATCCTATTCAAGCAGAGGTATTTATTTTAAAGCAGCTTGGAGCTTTATTTTTAGCTGCCTGCCCGTGTGACCTCAGAAAGAAGCTATCTACAGTGTTGCAAGGGCCATGTACCTTGTTACTGAGGACAGTGTATCCTTTGTCCAGAAAGAAAAGGGTATCAGTGATGAGACTAAACATACCATAGTTTGGGAAAACTAAGGCAGAGGGGAGGAGAGTAAGCTTTACAAGTGTATTGCTTGACCACTTTTGAGTCTTTCAGACATTTGGGTTTGCTTTCTCACAAAAACTTTTCGTCCTTCCTTATCACTCCTTATCAGCTGTTGGCTGCTGAAAGGCACTCTGTGCAACTCACTAGCTGACCTAAGCAAGGTCCTAGGGGAAAAACAAATTCCACAGCAAATTTGCTGTGTGCCTCTTTGATCAGCATCACAGCTATGTTGGGGAAACAGGCATTTTGTTATCCATGTTATGGTATTGTGAGAACTCTAAAAATGAAATTCCAACAGGACATCAGCTGTGTGATCTTAAAATGCTTCCCTTCATCTTTTGTGGCTGGGTGGCGTTATTAAGCAGAGAAAGTATTCACTAAATTTAGGATAGAAATGCCATCAGTACTATTCATTATCCTTTTAATTTAATCCAGAAAAAAAGAGAAAAGGAAATTGATTTTTAAAGGAGGCCACTGCTAAAGATTAAGGAGTGCTTTTTCACGAGCTGCTGCACATATTGCCTTTTAGATTCAGACCTACAAAGCAGATGGGCATCACTAATAACTTTATCATCACAGTTCTAATTGTATTTACTTTGTCTGTACATTGCTTTGTTTAATAGCACCCAAACCACAGTATTTTCTTTTTCAGAGATGCCCCTTACATCACTCCCAGACCTGAAGCGATTTCCAAGTAGCATACCTGAAAGAAGGACATGTGCCCTCCCAGATGTATCCTGCATTTTTCAGTCAGATAGAAGAATGGTTTTCCCTTTTAATGCTGAGTATGAAATTATATGGCATGATATATTTCCTAATTAGTTTAGATCACCCGCCCAGTTGTGTGACCCCCAGCCTATAACCCACCACCAGGCATTCACTGCAGGGAGCAGTGAGAAGTGACAAACAGAGTCAGAGTCAGCCTTTATAGAATCATAGAATGGTAGGGATTGGAAGGGACCTTTAGTCCAATTTCCCTGTAGAAGCAGGTCAACTTAGATCAGGTCACACAGGAATGTGTTTATGTGGATCTTGAGGGCCTCCTGAGGAGACTCCACAAACTCCCTGGGCAGTCTGTGCCAGGGCTTCCTCACCTGAACAGTAAAATAGGTTTTCCTTATGTTTAAATGGAACTAAATAGGTTTTTCTTAAGTTTAAATGGAACTTTTTGTGTTCCAGCTTCATGCCATTACCCCTTGTCCTGTTGCTAGATACCATAGAAAAAAGGGATGTCCCAACCTCCTGACATCCACCATTTATATACATATAAATATTAATGAGATCCCCCCTCAGTCTCCTCCAGACTAAACAGCCACAGTTCCCACAGCCTTTCTTCATAAGGAAGATATTCCAGTCCCTTGATCATCTTGGTGGCTCTGTGCTGGACTCTCTCCAGAAGTTCTCTGTCCCTCTTGAGCTGGGGAGCCCAGAACTAGAAACAGGACTCCAGATGAGGCCTCATCAGGGCAGAGTAGAGGAGGAGAAGAACCTCAGTTGACCTGCTGGCCACACTCTTCCCAATGCACCCCCTTCTTGGCCATGAGGGCACATTGTCAACCAGGATTCCCAGGTTTCTTTCCTGGAGCTGCTCTCCAGCAGATCAGTCCCCAGCCTGGTGGTATGCCTTGGTGTTATGCAAACACTAAGCTGTGAGAGCTAGAAAATTAGTGTGTTATCAGCAATGTTTTCATCAAATATCTAAATCACAGCACTGTATGAGTTGCCATGAAGAAAATTAACTCTCTCTTAGCCAGTCCCAGTACAGCCTGAACCTCAGGAGAGGATTTTTGTTTTCTGTCTTCTTCATAAAATGTATCTTGCCTAACTTTTTCTTAGAATACTCAGAATACTTTATCATCTTTTATTGTCCCACAAAAGAAATAAACCAACTCAATCAGCTGTCCTTTCCCAAGTATTTAAAGACAACTAGCAACTGATTTAAGCACATCAGGTGAATGCAGTGGTTAGATGCTTCAAGCCAGATTTTGCATGTTATTGATGGATTACAGATTCTCTTAAATCAATTTACATGCGTGTAAAGCAGCAGCTTTAAGACTTTCAAATGCATGGATCATATCTCAGTTAAAACAAATGAATTGCAAAGCTCTTCCTCCACTACTCAAGCATACTATCAGGGTCCCCTTTTGCAAATGAATCTGTAGTTACATTAATAGTCATTATTGGAAAAATGTTCTACTTAGCTTTGGATTTCCCTTAGAAAGATGGCATTGGTCTATGAAAAGACAAGCCAGTAGAATGGTGGGAGCATTCTTCTTCCATTCCTCATGATCCTATCAACCTTATGAAGTCCCAACCTCAGGAACTCCTGGAATTGAGGTGACTAATATAAATCTTTCTGTGGTTTTAAATTAAAGCCTTATGAATGTTGAAAACAGCTTCTCAGCAACACATGAATGTACTCTAAAGACTTTAATGCCAGAAAGCAAATAAAACCAATCTTTTTGCACTTTAGCACGATGGATTTTAAAGCCTGATGTTTTGGCATCTGAGCTTTGAACTCTTCTCTTCCTATTGTTAGGAAAAGGAAAACATAGCTATGTCTGAGAGCAGCTACAAACTGCTTAATAGATTAAAGAGGTCTTTCACGTAGGCAGCTATTTTTATGTGCATGTGCTCCTTCCTAGTGAAATGTTTACTAGATCCAGACCCTAGTCATAGTGAAATTATATGACATAGTGGCATTCCATTTCAGTGAAGTGGGCCCTTAAAATATTCTGCATGCATTTAAATTAAATCACATTTATCTCAAATGAAAATCATGATCATTCCAGTAAGAATTAGGACAAAACTTTAGGGCCAAAATTACATAGCTCAATTGAAATACACCATCTATTTGTGTTCTATTGCAGTATGAAAAGCAAAACAGTCCTTCACTTTTGCATTGACTAATTACGAGAAAAGAAAACAGGGCAAAATTTTGTTGATTTTTGCGTTTAATCAAGAGCACACTTAAATAGGTCACGGCATCATTGTGTCTTCTCCTGATATAAAGCAAAGACTCATCTGTTGCTTGTGCTGGAACCTCCAGTACATCTCCAAAGAAAGAAATAAAAACAAAGAAACAACTAAAATAAATTCTGAAGAGTAAGTGAAATTTCATAGTAAATCTTTGTTTGACAAAATATGCATTGCTGAAGAGGAATAGAAGATGATAACATCAGTCTATTAACTCAGGGATTAAAGTAAAATATTCTTCAAAATTCTATCACATTTTTTTTCTTTGGAACTGAATTTGGTGATTTAGCATTATGGTTACCAAATCTTTTTGTCTTTTTATTTTATTTTCCTTTGGTCCTTAAGTTATAAAGTTTATAGTATCTGCTCGATATAGTTCATTTTAATATCGTAAATTTGCAATTTACATGAGCCAGAGAAAATAATTCTACAATGCACACATTTTCTGATTAACTGTGTGTGACTTAAATGGATCTGAGCTGTGCTTTATGAAGCAGATTTTTTTTTTTTAACTAGTCTAATTTCTGATAATCAGTGCAGTGCTTTGTTGTGCAAGGTTTTTGTCAGTGGTGGGGAATGCTTGCCAAGGAAGGGAGCTGGGAGAAGGGGGCACCAATGCAGTGTGAGAGTAAGCTCTGGTGGACAATTTACACCAAAAAACATCTTCATAATTGTTCCAGTAAAAGTTTGTGAGACCAGGACATGGAAACTCTTTTAGTGAATAGACAAAATACATGATTTTGCACTGAAACAGCTAACCTCACAAACACAGTATATTTACATTTGTTTGCTTAATGTGCACACCTCACAAGTTTTCTATGCACTTTTTTGTAGAGATGTCCAGCAGAAACGGCACATATCTATTCCGTTTTTTAAATTTGTAATTTGTCTTGTCTTTTTACTCACCCATACATTGAGAACCAGATACCTGAATAATTACATCCAGTCCTCCATCCCTTCATGATGAAGTCGGTCTGATTTCTGTCACTACATTCATGTGGGGCTGGATGGAGGAATGCTAGACTTTCTGGAGGATTTTTTTTTCCTTTCACTTCTTTTGTTCTATTTGTGCATCAGCTGAAGAAGATTGTTTTAGGAAAAGTTCAAGAAATCTCTTCATAACTGGAAATATTAGAGAATTATTTAGGAACATTCTACTAGTATCTGCTAATTTCTCGGTTTTGCATCTCATCCTCTATAAACTTTGAGATTAAACTATGATATTTCTCTTATTCTAAACACAGCCAAACAGAAACAAGATTTAAGGTGATATAAAGTGATGCAAGTCACAAGTTTAGATGTCTCTGTCTAAATAAACTAAACATTTCTGCCCTAGTCCTGACATGTCTAGCCTTAATTAGCAATGGTTTTTATTAGGTTTGTAATAGAAGAATTTGCATCCATTCATGAGAAAAACTAAATAATAAAGACACAGTTTAAATGGTATCATTTTATATGATAAATGATGTATCTCTAATGATATCATAAAGAGGCAATTTAGAACATTTTAAAAAGATAAATGGAAAAAACTGTGGGAATTGTGCATGTTCAGTCCAGAAAATTATAGTCTGATTGTAAGCTTACCTTCCCTTCCAGATGTAGAAGGATATTGCTGCTCAATAGAGAGCGATTACTCTTTCAACGTCAAAGGTTCAAAGGTCAAAAAATCAGAAGCAGATAAAAATCAGTTGCAAGTTAAGCAATATTATGTATTTAAGTAAATATAATTCAGAACACATATATAAAAATATATAAAGTATTGATGTGATTGCACAACTGAGGCAGACATCTTCAGTTCCTATCAATAAACTCACTAAGAACCACTTTTAATATTTGTATTTACATGAGAATTTAGAAACCTCTCCTGGATATCAGGACATGTATAAGACCAACGAGTCAGACGTAAATCTAGCTTATACTTCTGTAGGAAGGGAAAAATAATAGCATTGGCAACTTCTATCTCCAGCTGTGCATATTGCCTTCACATGATGCAAATCAAAAATGGTACTATTTAGAGTCTGTTTCCTTTCTTGGACTTGTTTCTGCACTCTCATTTATTAAGCTTTTGGTGCCTCCAACACTGGAGCTTTTGCTAGAACTTCTGAGACCTGCTGTAGCCTACATAACATCAACATCTTCGAATTTTTTACTTAAAAATTTACTTTCTCTTTTTTTTAATATATGTCCCTGTGAAATCAGCTCTTACTATAATATCTCTGGAGAGGATGGTAGGGTTAAGTTTCCTTTTGTGTTCTTTTTGGCAGCACAAGGAGTCTAGCCCTGGCTGCACAAGGCTTGAGTCATAATTAGTTCATAGGAGAAGGATACCTTGGCCACTGAGCATCCTCCTCGGGCATGGAATGTGAGAGTCAGGGTGAGCAGGAACTTGAAGCCATGACTCCCATGCCTTGTGTCTGTGCTTCAGCTGTCAGGTCTGTGTTAAAAGAACGTGATATCTTTCTCTCTCCCAACAAAGCCTGCTATGAGTGAGAGATCCTGGTGTGTGTTGAGACTGGTGCTGCATCTGCAGCTCTGACATAGAGCTGAAAGCTCTGGGATTTGAAAGTTAGTGTTTCACGGGGACTAACTCTAACTAACTCTAACTAACTCTGACTAACAGATTTTTGGATCATCTAACTTTCAGTATAAACTTTCTTGTACTTTATGTCTAGCATTTGACTCTACATTCTCAGTTCCTTGCCATGCATAGATTTTTTAGGCTTTTCAGTGCTTTCCTTGCTGGTTCCTGAGTACTAACATTTTAGGACCAAATACCGCATCTCTCCATTAAGCACGTGTTAAAGGATTGTTTTGTTTATTTATTTGTCTTGACACAAAACATGCTTGAACAAAGGTGGGAGGTATTTATTTGGCCTTAAATTTATGCCAGCAACAAAACCAATGAAATACTTTTTAGTAGTTTCCTTTGTATACCTCAGGGGAAAAAAAAATGGTTCTGAATAGCTAGTATTTCAAATAAAATACAGATTGATTCATGGAACCTAACTGCTGAGATTTATTGACAACACAGCATTTAGCCAGTTCTAATAGACTCCTATTCATTATACAGTTCATAATTCAATAAGTAACTGATTCTAATTTCCAGTATTCATTATACCATTAAGGCTGACTTTGTTAACCTACTCAAGCATATTTAAAAACAATTTACCTTAATTTTTTTAAGTGGAATGTGAAACTTCAGCTATTAAACTTGCATTCTATTTTAACTGCCCCAAGGCATTAGACATATGGCTTCTGAATTCTCACACTTTATTAATGCAGGATAGCAGGATATTCAACAAAGAAACCCAGGATTTGATTTTTACTTCTATGTACTTGTGGCTTTCCTCATATAAGTAACATCATCTATGAATGAATCATAGAATCATAAAATCGTAAAATCATTTTGGTTGGATAAGACCTTTAAGATCATCAAGTCCGACCACTAACCTAACAGTGCCAAGCCCACCACTAAACTGTATCTCTCAAGAACAAGATTCTCTTCTTTGAATTAGTTTTGGGATTGGGATGTAAATTCTTGTTGTGGTGAAGCATGGTTTAGGCCACTGTTTAATTTAAAAATTGCAAACATCTTGATGATCTGTACCTGCAGAGATAGGATTCATTGTAGAACATTGCGATAAAAAAAATATAGGTGGCTTTTTGGATAGAACCCACTTTCAAGGCCTCCAAAATTAGATATGCTTTCTACAAAGGAGAGTTTAGGAAAGGTTTCAAGGCGGATCAAAGTTAAAGAGTTTCCTGATGGTTTAGCTTTGTAGCATTAGGCCTGCTGGGTGTTCTGCAAGGATCCATTGTACCTAACTGCATGCTGAAAGCACAGACATAGTTTTACATACATTACACTGGCCATGTTTTCAGTAAGGCTTTACAAATTGCCTAATCCATGTTAGGCCTTTTCTGGAAGCTCTTTAATCCTTCTAACATTTGCATAATGATCTCAATGCTGTAATTCTTGTGTGACAGTGTGTTGAAGATACTTCTGGCTTTTATTAGTGACAGTGCAAGAATAGTCGAATACCAAATTGACTTCATGGTCTTTCAGGACTCAGACTACTATAAATTTCAATGTTTAAAAAAGTGTGAGGCCAAGTTCCCTCCTAATGTAATCACAGTAACATCTCTAGAGCTAGGTAAGGTATACATTGACTTTGTCCTGCTTTAGTAAATATTAACTCATATTCATGATTTCAAATGTGGAGTAGATTCTACTGAAGACTTACAATTAAAAAATAAGAACCTTTCACAGTAGTATTCTATCAGAATAATATTTCTTTTTTTCCCTAAGACTTTGATTAAAACATGATAATCTCCCATGAAAATTCTAAACTAATCAGCTGAAATAAAAAATAGATGAGAATTGCATGAATACTTTATGTGAACGGTAAGAAAGTGAGTCTCTAGTTCTGAGGTATTGTGTTAAAATTTGCATGACTACGCAGCACATAATACCAGGCTGAGTTCCCTTTTCTGTCCTCCTGCAGACATTACAATAAGTCAGCACAGATGTGAGCTGAAAGGAGATCCCAAGCAGCCATGCAAACCCAGTTCTGAAATTATAAAATTATGTGTTTAAAAAAAAAAATGGGAATGAACCAGTTTTTAACAACTATGGCTCAATGCAACCAGGGTTAGCTGACCTTGCCTATATGTCTGCTTGGTGTTTTATACTTGGGAGTTTGAATATTACTTTTATTCTGCACAGAAAATATCAACGTATGATACCTCTCCCTATGACATCTCTGTGAGCTCTATCAATTCTACTTTCTTGACCAAGAATCTAGTCATAAGCATATTATGTGAAGCATGTAGTTTGATGAGCAGATTGTGTTAATATACGCAATTGTTTGTGCTCACTACCTATGAATGATTAAATGTGTGAAAGAAAACAATTATCCAGATAACAGCTTATTTCTCCCAGGAGTAGTAGAAACCTTACTTTTAATTTAGAGTGCCATCAGAAGTTTTATAGTTCTCTTTGTTTATTGTGATAAAAGACGATGAGTATAGGTTAACAAAAAGGTTTATATGATATTTTAAATATATTTTCTTCATAAAGCACATTCTGTGACCCTTAAAAAATGATTCAAATGTTGTCTTGGTGCATATGTGATTGAGTTGTGTATTCCAAAGCCCCAGTTTCATGGCAACTTATGAATTAATTAGAAGACAAACTATGAGAAGCAATAAAGAGTATTAAAGTTGCATTGATGGGAAACAGACAGTAGCTGACTTCTGAAATTATCTTTGTAGCAAATTAAGTCATATCTTGCATGACTGTGCAAGTACCACCTTACAACTTTCTGTATGCAACATGTCCCAAGTCTTGCTGCATAGGGATCTCCATCCTGTGCTTGAGCATCTCTCCAAAAAGAGATCAAGATGTGAAAGACTATGTCTTCTCCCAGCACACAGAAAATCTGTAGTGACTGGGTCTGCAATTCTTACTGAAGCAAACAGGAAAATTGCGACTACTTTCAGACACTTTTTTCCCTGAGGAGCTCCAGAGGTAATCCAACACTGCTGTAATTTTTAGCCGGGCAGACAACTGGAGTCCCACAAAAGTTTTAAACATTACATGGTAAAGCCATATTGACTGCTCCTAATGGGATAAGTTGTCCCATCACCTTTCCAGGGATGGAGGTGAAGCTGATTGGCCTGTAGTTTCCCGGGTCATCCTTCTTGCCCTTTTTGAAGACTGGAGTGACATTTGCTTTCCTCCAGTCCTCAGGCACCTCTCCTGTTCTCCACGACTTACTGAGGATGATGGAGAGTGGTCTAGTAATGACTTCCACCAGCTCAGCTCCTTCAGCACTCGCAGGGGCATTTTGGGTGTATTAGGACTGTGGTGAGTAGGTTGAGAGAGGTTCTCCTCCCCTGCTACTCTGTCCTCATGAGACCACATCTGGAATATTGTGTCCAGTTCTGGGCCCCTCAGTTCAAGAAGGACAGGGAGCTACTGGAGAGAGTTCAGCACAGGGCTACAAAGGTGATGAAGGGAGTGGGTCATCTCCCTTATGATGCAAGGCTAACGGAGTTGGGGCTCTTCAGCTTGGAGGAAACTGAGGGGTGATCTCATTAATGTTTACAAATATGTAAAGGACAGGTGTCAGGAAGCTGGACTCAGGCTCTTCTCAATGATGGTCAATTATAGGACAAGGGGCAATAAGTACAAGATAGAACATAAGAGGTTCCAAAGAAATACAAGGAAAAATTTCTTCACTTTGAGGGTGACAGAGCACTGGCACAGGCTGCCCAGATGGGTTGTGGCGTCTCCTTCTCTGGAGACATTCAAAACCCACCTGGACAAGTTCCTGTATGAGCTAGTCTGTTTGGTTCTGCTCTGGCAGAGGTGGTTGGACTAGGTGATCTTTCCAGGTCTCTTCCAACCCTTAAGATTCTGTGATTACAGCTGTATTTAGATGCCAAAGCCTTCAGCCTGAAGACTATCCTTAGACCTATGATAAAGACCTCTCCTGTGCTGAAATGGCTACCATGCAGTCCTGTGTTGTGAATAGGGAATAATCACTTCATTTTCTCTGTTTTTAGGAGATTTGTCCTCACCAAGATGAGAGTCATTCCAAAAGGAGCTTTTGCTGGACTTGGAGACCTAGAGAAAATGTATGTATTGTGTCAATATTTAATAAGAAATAACTATTTTTACTCCAACCCACAATTTCTGGCTGCAGATCATTTTACAGCCTGTGAGCAAGAGTCTATCTTTAGGCTTCTTCTAGTTTCATCTTTCTGTTTAAAAGAAAAAGGAAAACTTAGTTTTAACACCATGTTCCAAAACATTGTTGTCATGAATACACATTTATATCAGCAAGCCGACAGTCCTCTGTCAAAGGGTTCAACATGGAGTGTCATTGCATTTAGTAAATACAGTGACACAGCAGAAAATCATTGGAAACATTATTTTGAGAATTTTGCATTGAAACAGTGGAAAGATTAGGGAGGAAAGCAGTCCTTGTCATAAGAGGCCAGCCAAGTCTCTTCTCACTAATGAATAAATAGGATTATTTTGTGCATGTTCAGAGTCAGGATGTGTGAGAGAAGTTTCTTACTGGTGATAGGTCTGAAAATCTTAGCAAATAAAACCTGTAAGCACCTACTTTCTGTGAATTTTAGTGATAAGCCTGGACATGCACTTATGAGCACCTTTGATGAGCAGAGGTATCATACGTTCATTGGTATACTCTTGTGACTATATTGCAGCTCTCCACCGCTAGAAGGAAAGGTTCTTAGTAATGTTTTCTACTATTCTTCAGCAACAGTCTATGAGTTAACTAGTGCTAGCACCAGAAAATATAACTATCACTGTCCAACCTGAACTATTCTGAGGCATGTACACTTTTCCTGAATAATCTAATATATGTACAAATCCAGCATTTTGTTTAGAAACACACCCAGTGCTTGCACCTTGACAGGACAGTGGTGGGGAAATGGACTTTAAAGCCAGTGCCTTTTTCAGTATTGTGTAATGACAAAGCTAAAAAGGAATAGGTTTTGTTGACACTTTTTTCTTCTCAATCCTGCAGAGCTCCTTTTAGCCTAGTCCTTATGGAAAATCATTGAGCTCTCTGCACTGTGAAGTGGGTTGAAAAGTGCATTGTAAATCGCTTCTATTATCTTTAATTACTCAGAAACCATATGTCAGATATATGTGAAGGTAGGAATAGCATCAAATAGGATGTCTTTAAGTGGTGATTTGTTGTTAACCAAAAAAATTATATATGTAAATGAGTTAAATTTGAAAATATATCCATGTACTAGTAGTACATGGAGGAAAAATGGGGACAGACAGTTTGTAGCAGAATATCCTTGAAAATAAAAGTGTGATAAATATGTAAATGAGACCAATCAGCATCAACAAAAATGCAGTATTTGCAGATGATATAGCAAACAGATAACATTTGAAATAGCTCACAAATCCTAAACCTAACTCATAAAACATTCATCAGAAATATTCATTATAATGTAGGGACAAAAAAGCATGTAATCAACTGATAGATTTGCATATAAAAACACAGTCTTTGTATGAAAGTCTTTTTACTCTTGCAAGATCATGCTCAGAAAGGAAGATTAAAGCAAACTGAAGTCTATTTAAGGAAAATGGCTATTAATAATGTGATACCTCCATATGATAAAATGTGGACAGACTGATGTATACAAGTTAGATATTTTAATGTAGTATATGTATGTGTTCAACTAGAACCAGACTACAAATTCAGAGCGTGACAATGTATTTCTGAGTATGTTACAGAAGAAAACCAGTATCTCATCCAGTCCAACATATAGTTGGACATTCAGTACAGGCTGGGGGTCAAACTGCTGAAGAGCAGCTCTGCAGAGCGAGACCTGGGAGTCCTGATTGATAATAAGCCAAGCATGAGCCAGCAATGTGCCCTTGTGACCAAGAAGGCCAATGGCATCCTTGGATGCATCAAGAAGAATGTGGCCAGCAGGTCAATTGAGATTCTG
>WBNH01000274.1:125924-192902 GCA_013401255.1 Urocolius indicus | reverse complement strand
TTCCTTGGAGGTCTTCAAGAGCTGCCTGGACATGTTCCTATGTGACCTGATCTAGGTGAACCTGCTTCTGCGGGGATTTGGACTAGATGAACTCTAAAGGTCCCTTCCAACCCTAACATTCTATGATTCTATGATATATGTACACATGTTTTTTATCATTACTCGATCCTTTCTAACTGTGTTTCTGAGAACAGGGTAGGTTTTAAAGCCCAAAAGTTGTAGGGAATCGTTCATTGGGTATGAGCTGGCTGAATACAAGTTAAATCAGAGACTTCAATGAGAATCTTAACTATGTTGTATTTTCATTGTAAGTGAATGAAGACTTTTGAATACAATGACTAAAAATTTTTTGTTTTCAAAGAAAAAATCTTTCAATAACATTTTTCAACATTCTTACTTTCTATATGTATTTTAGCTTCTTACTCAATACCCGAACAGCTGAGAGCCTTGAAGAGATGTATTTTGCCACAAATTGTCAAATACTTCCAGATGCTTCCAGTCAGGCTGCAGGAACAGTAGCTAGGAAAAATCTTGTTTCTTTTCCATTTGGACTGTCCAAAGACTTTCCTGAATGAACACTAGTGACCATGACTTGTAATGGGAAAAAAATAATGTGACCTGGAAATGTCAGCACAAAGTACCTAATCTGCCCTCCCTTAGGAAACTCCAGTTTTAGTTAAAAACTTAAAATCCTATAGTTTTAATCTGATTTTTATTTGGCAAAAACACAACCTGGAATTTTATTTGGAAAAATTGTGACTGGAATAGTTTTGCCATTTTTACGTTTTCTGAAAGAATGAGATCCCATTTATAGTATCTCTAGGTTGTAATTTTCTTCTCACAAATCTAAATTCCATCAGTAGCTCAAAAAAACATGAAATGGCTATTCTGCAGACTGTCGTATAGAAAATAACTTTTCCCAAGTATGGTCTAGGAGATAGATCTTTTCTTCTGAGATAAAATATTTAAAATTATAAAATAAACTGACAGGCTCTAATTATCTGAGATCTCTCTTACTAAAGGTGTATCTTGAATTTTCTTATAGAAAACAAATTCAGAAACTCACTTAAGAAACTCACAGATCTAAGGAACAGCCTAACCAGCTTATTGCTAGCAGCTCCACAACTTCTGCACAGCTCTGGCTTCATATTAATTTAGGAAATAGATGTTCAGGGAAGTAGATTAGTTACTCTCAATACATGTTTAGTTTACTCCTTAGTCTTAGCCAACTGGAACGTGGCAGCTTGTCTGGACTTCTGCTTAACCAACCTGTTTATACTCCTAGAACTAATTAACCCTTCAGTTACTAAATTGAAAAGCAACTCCATTCAGGCACATACCTCGCAAAATCCATTCAATATCCTCTGCAGCTTCTATGTCATCTTCAACCTGCTTAATTTGGAGGAGAGTCAATCAGAAGCAATACTGAAAACTCCCTTTTTCTCCCTTTCTCTTGATGAGTTTCCTCTTATTACTACAAGTTAGCAAACGGAATTTTTGCATGTTGATCTAATAAGGCCTAATGCAGGCAACATATTTTTAGGAAGTTGGTCTGATTGCCTTGCCTTATTTAAGGCAAATAGGCGTCACATTTGTATCCTGAGGCATAATTGCCTTCAAAGTTCATCATCAGATATTTATTCTTTTGAAGGGTTTATGCTCAAACTTAATGCTTTGTTTCATCATTCACTCTCCAATCTAACCTGTGTGTGGTGCAAGAAAATTCAACCATGTGGATGAAGTACTTCTTGAACTAAACATCACAGAGAAAAAAACATCTCTATTGGCCCTGCTTTGTAGTTTGAAGTAATGGGAGAAATGGAATTCTTGAACAGACTGTGGAAAAAGACATTTTAGGAACATGAACTGTGCTGTGATTAACAGAGCTTGAAGAGCTAAATCCTTGATGAACTCTGAAAACCACAGAAAAGTTAAAACTTTTAGAGCTGATGGAATCTGCCAGATTTGGCACTCCTAAAAACTGATGTCATCTGTCTATGGAAGACAGCAGGAATACAACATGAGCTATCTGCAGCTTCCTCATGAATTTGTAGAGAAAGTAACTCTGAATCATGTATTTATTTAATCACTCAGTGCATTCAAACTTTTGATTTTTTTTTTTTCACTGGGATTGTTGATTCAGCGATGATTCATATGAACAAATGCCTCTATTCTGTGACCTATGACATATAGGCACCAACTTATTTCACATACAACAACTAACTTGATGTATGATGTTAAAATCTCTCCTGTTTGCCCTTCTAGGGAAGTCAAGCTACACATTCCTTTGACTTAATTATATCTAACTGAGATGCCTTTAATGTTTTATTTAAACTGAGGTGAGATACTTGAGGACAACAGAGACATTCTATTGTGAATATTGTGAGGCACATGCTAAAGTATGCTGCTGAATCAAAGTGTATCTCTCTTCATATAAGTGGAGGAGGAGCAAAGTTCTTGGCTTGATTGTAAAAGTCTCATCAGGAGAATCTGGCATACTGAGAAGTCTTCATTTCATTTAGCAAATTTTAACGAGCTTGTAGAATGTTAGATTCAACTTCCAGACCCTCTTCACGAGCAACCATTAAAGCTTCCTGGGTTAGCAAATGGCTAAGGGATATCCATCACCCTGTGTACTCCTGAAATTGGTTTCATTCAGTTTTAGCATGTGATACTGTAACATTTGGGAGGATGCTGCCCAAAAAATGGGAAAGAAGGAGTGGAGGCAGCAATCACATGATCACCGAGGAGAGAGCAGTCTGTGTCTTCTGCTACCAAGAAGGCTGGGCAGTGTTCTGCAGCTTCTCCTGTATTTTTTGGTTTGGGTTGTTTTTTTGTTGTTTTTTTTTCTTTTGCACTGCCTCTTTTGGTATGCAGAAGGCTGTGATTAAATAAGGTCGTTACAGCTATTTTGAGAAAATTGTTAGGATCCAGTGCAACCAAGACATTTGGAAAATGGTTCTAGGCAGGAGTTCTTTTCTATCTTTTGTTGCATCATTAAGACAAATCTGCTATTTATGTTTTTGAAAAAGGCAAAATATAGATTTTCATGGGCTGCTGTGATATATAAGTTAAACAATGCATGTGTACAGCAATATTTTTTTACATCCCTATAGTAAATGAGAGACATAGTGCATTCTATGTACCAAAATCTGTACTAAATCAGGTAACAATCATACTTTGGTAATAAATACTCCAGGGTATATTCTCAAGGTGCAACTCCATGGATATTAAATTCTAATTTACATTATAGGAAGTTATGTGTTACATTCTGCATTTTAAGGCCAGGACATGAAAATAAGTATGCTACTTAATGCATTTAAATGAGTCTAAATATGCATTTTCTCTCAGGGAACAGAGGACTAGAGTTCAAAAACATTAAGGTGAGTAACCAGCATAAGAAAAGAAATTCAAAGTTCAGGCTGACATCCCAAAGAATAAATGTTTTAATGAGACCACAGTTATGGTACAGGGATTTCTTCTGTCTGCCTGATCTAATCCTGCACAGGTCAGCAGGTACTAAATCTCCCCAGCCATTGCAGGCTCATGGCTGTGCAGTGAACAATCACAGGAGGCTTCCTCATTCCTATGAGTGAACTTGCAAGTCCCAGATGCTCCCATTCCATCTATCTGTCCATGTTTTATGGTAAGCAATGTTTTTGAAACAGCACTTTTCTATCCTTGAGTGATTGTGCTTCAGACCTTTGGTTCTGCAGCAAAATCACACAAGAAAGCTTGTCCTTTGCTATACATAGCGTACGTGTTCCTCAGTCCCAGTATGTTAGTCTTCATTTGCTTATCACTACAATCTGTCCTTTGAAACAGATTCCTGCAAATGGGATTTGAAAGACAAACAGATATGTGAGCTTCTCCCAGAGTCCTGGGACAAGTGGTCCGTGGAGGAGCTGGGCAAGGCAGTGTCTTGTGCTGCTGTCTTACAGTATGACCATGAGTGGCTTGAGTGTATTTTCTTCTCAAAGGAGTGACATCACGTCACATGACCCTTCTGCACCCTTTGCAAATATCATCCCTTTGGATAGCAAACTTAAGGATTTGGTATGAATATGTATGGGGCCTTGTGGGTTCTTAGTTCTATTTATTTCTTGAAGGTAGAAGCTATACCTTGTGTTCTAAACATAATAAGTAATGAATGAGGACTAGGTGATTTTATTATATTCCTGCATCATCGCCTAGGATTCTGCTTTTCCCTGCCAAAGCTTATCTGTGAAAGAGATCTTACACTTGCACTTATTGTGGTCCCTTGCACAATCACAAAAAAGTGAAATAGAATTTTATTATCCTTATCAGTAAGTCATTGCTGATGTCAAAGGGCAGAGATTCTAATTACAGCTTTGTTATATTTCAGTGAACTCATAACCTGATCTCAATCTTTTGCTTTGGGTGGAATGAAATTACAAATAAAGTAAAAGCCCTTAAAGGAAGCAGCTAAGAAATGTAAAATCATTTCATAGTGTCCATATCAACATTTGCTAGCTTTTCTATTTAAAAAGTCCCTGAAAATCATACTAGTATTTGCATATTTTAATTGGAACATGTTAGAGTACAAGAAAGGAAGCATTCCGTTTTTATTTCTGCGTGATTTGGAATCTTGAGGCTTGCTTTCTCGGATAAAATAGATTTAGAAAACAGAAAAAAAAAAAAAAGGACAATATATTTTGTCATTACATCCTTTTATTGAACAAGAACGAGTTTTGTGGTAATGAACTGTTAGCAGAATCCTTATTTGTTCAGTGCATTGTTACCAAACTGGCATTAGAGCCTGAAGTGGAAACGGAAGAATCATCTTGGACATCATTTATAGTTTCTACTTTACATCTGTCTAGACACAGAAGTAAGTAAAGCAAAACAAAAAAAAAATGGAAATTCACTTGCCTGAATGTATGCTAAATGCTTTAATGCCTCTCTCCAGTGATATACTGTTCAATTTTCCTGAATTCATAAAAGATGAAACATGGGCAAACGCTTCTGTCAGTTATCACTCTTCTTTAGGAGGAAACTTTGATCCAATATTCTTCTGCTTTTCTCTACACAAACAAATCAGATAAAATTAAGCTAAATTAAGAAACCTCTTTTACTTATCTGAATGTGGGCTCTGAGGTAGTCTCATTCATTCAAAATGAGGTTTGAGGATGAAATGTACAGTTCTTAAAAAAAAGGTCTCAGTCCAGTGATCAAAAGTTCCTTCTCCAGATAAAAATGCCAGGAATAAGATTATTTTTTTCAATTATTAAGATCATTTCTTGATAGGCTTGTCCTGCTCTTGCACTGTTTTCCGGGCCTCTCTTACCACTGCTAGAGCAAGACACTGGGCCATGTGGGCTGCAGATTTGGCATCCTGTGGTTGTGCATATGGACATACTTGCTCTACCCAAATCATTCAGTTTTGCAAGGCAGCTTCACTCTAGGTCCTTGCATCAGTCATGAAGCTGATTATTGCAACTGATAAGCATAGCGAGGAGCCGCAGAATTGGTAGTTATCCCATGGTACAGAATTAATGCTATAATCTTTCTTCTTTTCTCCTGTGGGATATGCTTTATACATACTGAAGAGGCTGATATGTCCGTCTAACTGCCTAGCTTTCTGAGATTCATCTCAGTTGATTTTGAGTGGATTTTTTGTTTCAAAAGGGGCCAGAACCAGTGTTATAAATTGTAAGATGGTTGCCAGTATTCAAAATTCTTTCCCCAAAATGTGTCACTTCTTCAGTGTCCATCTATTCCTTCTAGGATCTTCACTATACTTTGAAGAAAAGGAATTTTCAAGTTCTATTTTATTGTGAGATTCTTGTACTTTCAAAGTAGAGTCAGTAACCTTCTAAATAAGTTACTTTGTAAACCTAAAAATGCATTTTTGGTAAGAAACATAAAATAATTCTTAAACTGCGTGAGTGATACTTTTATTAAACTCCTGTATGTATATAAAAAATGAAATGAGAACTCAGAGTTGCTGGTTTTAATTACATTTTACATTTTCAAAGGTAATTCATAGCTCATACATGTCAAAAGGAAGTTTTCTTCATGGGATGTTTCAGAATATTGCTCTGGTTTAAATAATTGTCTTTTTACTGATAAAATCAGAATACTCAGTTCTAATATCCTTAAATAATTTGAAGAAAAATCTTGTGTACTAATTACATATTAACTAAAAAAAAATCTGGATAGGACTCAGAATGAAATATATTTACTCTAAAACAATGAAAGTGTAAATATAAAAATGATTTTAAAAATTAATACAAGTTAGCATTAAAGTCAACAAATATATTGTAAAGAGTTATAACAGGATCATTATAAAGGAGTTTCTTTCTAAAAAACCAAAATTTTAAATCTGCATTCTTATGTGTAATCAAAAAGACCGCAATTCTGAGAGACAACATATGCCTTCAGAATTCCAGTGGTTGAACCTCACTTGGTTGTTCAGCACCTCCATCTACTCTGACAGGCTGGCGAGGATCTGTGGCTCCTGATGCACCACAGTGCTGTGCTGGTGGGAGACTGGGGGAATTTAGGTGATGGCATATGCCCCAAAAGCATCGTAGTGCCTTCTCCTTCCAGATATATCCAGCTTTTGTGTTTGTTTTAAACAGTTTTTCTATTTAAAAAAAAAAAAAAGAAAAAAAAAGGTATGAATTAGAAGTTCTTTTTTCATGAGAGAACAGGGATTTATAGGATTTTTTCTATTAATCTCTTGTGTGTATGTAACTGTACCCATGAATGAGTATGAAAGGTATGACCTAACTGAAATTATGCCTGATTTGCTTTAAATGGGATTTTCTTCAATATTTTTTGTTGCTGTTACTAAATATCGTTTGTCACAAAAAGGAAGACTGGAACCAGCTGGGAAATGGTAATTCAATTTCAGGAGGATATCAGAAACACCTTCACATATTAATTTTATCTAGCTTTTCTGTTTATTTTAGAAATAATGTTAGTGGAATTGGCACGTTGCAATGAAAGATTGTTTCCCATTGCTATACAAATGCTGATACAAACCTGAACGTTTATGGAAAACAAATATTGAGATGAAGTCAAGACATTTATTTTCTAAGCAGGAGACCCTGATTCTCTGACAACATTATATTGCATGGCCTTTATTTCTATTATGCCAAATGATTGATGTGGATTTAATCATTACTTTGGTGGCTACTTTGCTCGGTGGAGAGAACGCTGATCATTTTATTGTTATTAGTGAGCTGCATTTTGATTTTTCTATCAAAGACACTGCTGGCCCTAATTCATCCCAGGTGTAAAACAAGACATTCATTGTGCCCATTGTTTGTTTTCTCATCAAGCCAAGAACAATTTCCTCACAAAATACTATGAATATTTGTTTTGATTTCCTGAGCAGGAACCTGGTTTTGATTAAGATTTCCATATATGTGTCTGATTCTTTAAAAATAAGTAGGAATGGTGTATCATTTGTGTGTAAGCTACTTACCGTAGGATAGAGTATGCATGTATGTACCTGTGTGTACATATATACACAGAGTAGTCTGGAAAATATTTAAATTGCTAGGATTTAGTATGGTAGATATAGACTAAGCCAGAAAAAATGTTTTGAATGCTTGGGGAGCCAACACTACAGATGGAAATTACAAATGATTGTAAAGAGAAATGCAGAATGCTGAAAAAATTTGTTGTCTGTGCATTTTCCAACATGGTCAGTAGAGGATTAGAAGCTGGAGGCATGAAAAGGCTGGTAGCTTCCCCAGTTCAGAACCTTGTGCCTGAGAGCTGCTGACGCCAATAGCTGAAGGGGAACATTCAAGGGAACATTTCTGGAATGATTATGGAGTAACCTGTCCAGATGGAGAATATATTTTGTCCATTTCATAGGATGCTTTCTTTTCTGAGGAGGAGAATTGCACCTAATAAATAATGGGCTGCTCAGTACAAACTCCTGGAATCATCTCTCTATGTATGTATTAATCCTGAAACAAGGATTAATGCAGAATTTCACCTCAGGACTGTATTAAACTAATCTATTTTTTTAAAGAAGCATCATTTATTTCTGTATGCTTATCTGTTCAAGAGCACAGACATTCACATCTTTATCAGGAAATGTTTATCCTTTATACTGTAATTATGAAGTGAAGATGCTCATTAGACATGTCTAATACTTTTGTCAATCTTATCTTTTATTTTGAGTGAGATTTTACAATCATATGTTTTTCAGTGTTATTTTCAGTATTTTTAAGACTTCTTGTGATGGATGTTTAAGATTTTGGCTTTTCCCATCTGTACTGTGAGAAGGGGCAAGCACGATATGGTGAAAAGGATTTGCTTATTTATTGCTTCTGTTCCCAATTAGATAATGCTCTTTAGGAAATCACAGGAGCAAAGCTCCCTGGAGGAAGGGTAATTGGATCTTCTCTTTTTGAGCTAAGGGACATATTCAGAGAGGAGTAGCCATGAGGTAATACAAGTGGCAGAAGGTTACAGGCCAGAGTTGGATATATGCCACCCAAACCCTGCACTGGGGAGCAGGGAGCAGCCCCAGTGGTGATGAACAGCATTTCAGAGGAGATCTGGGTAGACTTTACTGGCACTTAAAATAAGCCATTGAGGAACTCCAAACTTTCTCCAAAGGCACTGAGTGTCAGGACAGAGTGGGATATAAAGTCTTCTCCATTCTCTTCCAGTATCCTTTAAGGTTTTCTGTTTTAACTATCCTAGTTTATATTCTAATAAAAATTCCCTGTTTTGAGTTTAAAACCCTTTCATTCCTCTTGTTGGCATTTTGTGCAGAGGACGGTCCAGGCATAGTGCCTAAAAGCCCATAGCTTGAAGTGCTATTGTATGGCACTATTCAGACTATCTTGTCATTACATTTTCACAATGTACCATGTATCACCTTCTCTGTTCCCTGAGCTTGACTCTCTGCTGGGGATGCAGGAATCAACTGAGGCTGAAGGCACAGCCACAGCAGAGAGTTAACATCCAGAGGGGAACACAAGAGAGACTCGAGCAGTGGCATATTTTTACAGAGGCAAGTAAATGGATCACAGTTCATCTGCAACAGCAGTGTGCCAAGGCATAGCTGACAACACACAGTGTTTATTTAAAAATAAGCTTGCTTTTGCCTGTGTTTCTTGGTAGCAGACTTAAACATGCTAACAAGTAAAGTGGCTTTCCATGAGCCTTCATCTGTCAGTACCAAGGAGCCTGTTTTTTATTCTCGGGACCCAGAGTACCTCTGAATAGCACATTATGTTTTCATCCTACTGTGCTACTAGACACTGTGCTTTCAGGATAAGAGATAACATGTTAACTACTGAAACAGGCTGTAAAAATCAGGGTGAAATTGTGTCAGTGATGAGCAATTGCTCAAGTCACTAGAGGGAAGACTTCTTAATGGAATCTCAGCTAAACACTGCACAGGCTTAAATCCCAGGGAGCTTCTTCCTGTGAACTGGCCAGTCTCACCTTGTTCCAATTTGCAGGGATCCTTCCCACACAGGGAGATTGATTTCAGACCTAGGTACATTGATAAAAACCTATGATATATTTATTCTTGAGTTTAGTGATGTGCAGTGAACATCAATCCCAGCAACATGTCAGTAAGGCTTCCTTTTATCTGCAGATCTAAGGATGCTTCTGTTTTCCATATTTTGTGAATTTTGTTGGCAGGTTAAAAGCTTTCTGCAGTCAGATAAGCAGGAAAGATCTCATTTGCCACAGGTCCTTTTGTTCACAGGAGCCTGAGTAATAGCAGAGCAGTGACCAACCTTTGGGGAAGATCCTCCAGGAGCCCACTCCTCCTCTTCTTGCCATTATTGACTCTCAGTAGCCTTTTTAAAAATCTATAGAGCTTACTCTAGCGTTGACCTTGTCTAATCATATTGATTGTTAGTAACTGAAGGCTAATTAGGAAGCAAGTTGCTATGGTAATTCTTGAGTCATACATACAAAGAAAAAATTCTGCTAAATCCACTAGTGCATGGTGACTATTAGCACAGTTAAACAAATTTAAAAATATTATTCATTCAGGTGTGTTCTGGAATTCAGATGAAGCTACAATATGCAACAAGGAAGTTTTTCCATTGCTGCTACATTTCCCTCTTTTGTAGCCATTTTGTTCTTTTCTTTTTCTGTTGAGTGTGTTACGAGCAATTTTAGGACTAAATGACAAAGTAGTCTTTCTGTTGTTTCCCACCCCCCTACCCTACAGCCCACACAAAATGCATCACAACAAGCTGCATGTGACAGGAGAATGACTCAGGCAGAGGGTAATAGGATTTGGAACCCCCCAGATTTCTAGTTCAATTGTTCATATCCAGGCTGCACATCTGTGATGAAGGGTTTATTTTCACTTGGTCAGGTTAATGACTTGCAGACCATGAGATGGTTATCTAAGCCTGTGCCCTCAGGAGATGGTGATTCATGGCAAGCTAGGGCTGCTACAGCCAGCTTTCAGCAGCAGCCCCTTTTAGCCAGACTTGGAAATAGGTCTGCAGCAGATCCAGTGCCTTAGTGGGCGTCCACACATGATTGTGGGTCACTGTGGAAAGGCTGAATTGCTTTGGCTGTGCTGTGCTTCATGGATAGATGGAAGATCTTGCCAGTCACACTCTATAGCATCTTTTCATCTTATTTTTAGCTAAATATGACCGAAAGAAAAATCAAGTGCATTCTTTCCCTGTTTAATGGAGACCTTTCTCTCCTCCTGACTAGTCAATCATGTCACACACACACCTCAACTCTCCTAACGAGTTTCCATCTGCACATCTTTAAGGAGGAGGAGGATATAAGAGCATGCATCTTGTTGCTACCCTCCTGGACAGTTTGAACAATGAGGGAAAATGTGTTTAGGACAATCACAGAACTCTCTGGAATGGGAGATAGAAGTGTACTGAGTTCAGGTCATATTCAAGTGAACACGAGTTTCTCTGCCTCAGTCCTCAGTGAATTGATGTCCTCAAATTGACTTTAG
Source organism: Urocolius indicus (assembly GCA_013401255.1). Taxonomy (NCBI): domain Eukaryota; kingdom Metazoa; phylum Chordata; class Aves; order Coliiformes; family Coliidae; genus Urocolius; species Urocolius indicus. The sequence continues at coordinate 181,951 of WBNH01000274.1, read as the reverse complement.
CAGCACATAAAGAAAAAGGTGACCAGAAATGCAGCTGCTATATAGCATGAATCTCTTTTAACAGGTCTCATAAATAAACGGAGTATTCTCTTTATGGCTTCTTGGAACTTGCAGAGTTTCATTCATGTACCTGAAAATAAGATATAAAAACGATTAGTAAGAAGCTTGTGACACGTAAAAGAAAAAAGAAAAAAAAAGACCAAAAAACCCAAAACCCAACAAAACCCTAAAGATAGAATTATGTTTAAATTGTTTAGGATCAACTAAACCAGAGTAAAATTATAGTAACAATGAAAACAAAACATCTGGTCTGGGGCTTAACATTGTCAAGTTACATAGATGCCACTGTAGAGACTGTAGATACATGTCCTGAGCCTGCCACTTGATGTAACGAATAATTTAGCCTCCGGAGACAAAACAATTTAAAAACCCTTGTACTTAGCTGCTGCCTGGGTCTGTCCTCACTGAAGGCTTCCAGGTGGGAATAGAGCACAAGAGCTTCACGTAAGGAATCTCTTAACCAAAGCTGTCTTGCAGAGCCATCTTCAAACTAAGAGAATATAGCAAAACCATATTACCTTTCTGTAGAAGAATGAGGTGTGTGCTGATTGCTTTCTGTTTGTTGTACCTTTCTGCATGTAAGAAAAATGGACTTCTGTCCAGGGACCCAGTCAAAATTAATAGGGATTTGTGTAACTTCAAGATTAAACATGTTTCAGAGGAAACTCTGATCATGTTCTGTGATATGTTTTATATTTGTTTCTTCATTTTCCTGTTAAAATAATCCAAAACCACATGTTTTGTTTTCAGTGTGATGGAAGAAACAATACAGCAACTGTCTTTTAGTTTTTATTTGGTATTTGACATACACAAAACATTCCTTTAAATCTGAAAACTAAATTGCTCTCATGAGACTGCCTTGAATTTTATGTATTTCTGTGTCCTTTTGTGTATTGAGCTGTGTGCTTTCTAGGGACAATACTTATTTAAAATTAGAGACAAAGCTGTATTCCTCTAAATTGTAGAATGTTAGTGTAAACACAGATACAATATATTAAAAAACAATGAAATTCCATGTCTTCTGATGAAGAGTCTAAAGTGTCCTTCAGTCTCAACTAAAGCAATAATAGTAATCAGAAAGGATGGNCCTTTCCTTTCCTTTTCCTTTTCTTTCCTTTTCTCTTCTTTTCATAAATCTGACTTTTCCAAATGGTAATTTCTGTGGTTTGGGATCTCTTCAGGATTTTTTGTCCTCTACTCATCAGTAGTATTTTTTCAAACGGTTTTACTGGAAATAGAAGAAGTTTTTCCCAGGCTTGCATGTTGTGAAAACATTGTAAGTTCCAGTTTGTTTACATCAATACAGGAAACTAGATAGAATATGCAATGCTGTACACCAAAGGAATAGACATAGTAACTTCTAAATAAAACATCATTTTTTATTAAAACATTTCTCACTCAGCCTTCTTCTTTAAGTGCTGTGACTGAAGAGGAAGATTCTTCTTACTTTTCATTTGATGAGGAAGGAAAAACTACTTCACATAATGTTTTTTGCATCATCTCTATGTTCATTTTTTCCTACGTCCCCAGTTACATATGACCCAAGATAATGTGGAGGAGAAGTGCTCCCAGTGACATCAAAGTGCTCTCATACTGGAGAAACAGGTTGCTGCCAAGAGGCCAGGAATTGTCTTTGGATTCTCAAGGGTTTTGCCTCATTCCTACAGAAACTCTGTGGGAATTGATAGTGAGGACTCTCCATCAAAGGCCTGAAGCCAATCTGAAAACTTTCTTGTTAAAGCACTGTAACAGCAGATGACAGCAGAAAGCTTTTGTCTGTCTAGCATTTCTACAACTCTGAGTTACATAGCATAGTTGTGGGGGGGACCTTTCATGATGTACATGAGTATTTCATTGGAAATGGGATTAGACATGCAGAAAGGCTGCTGCTGGCTAGTTTTAGGGAGTAAGTACCACAGTGTGGACATGGGTTTATTATTTTTATTGCATTTAGTGCAATGCTGTTCATATACACACACAGAGAAATATAATAGTTTATTGAACTTTGTCTAAAGTCTTATGACGTTCACTTCCCCTGTCAAGACTTTCTTGTCTGTGTGCAGTCTTGGAGTGTTTGCTGATGAAGAGGGTTATTCGTGTCAGGGAAATCCGGGTAGAAACATGTGATTTTCCAGGATTTCACCGGAGAGCTGTTCAGTTTCTTGTCAAATAAGACTCTAAATTTATTGAATCAGGCTCCTCTTTGCTGCCATCAGCCACTTAGCAAAGGATTAGGGAGTGTATGTAATTCCCATGTTTGTGTAGTATGTCATCTCTGCATCCTCCAATATAGAACCTGCAGATTTGGGCTTGTTGGTAATTTTTTTCTGCACAGTATTGCAATCAGATAAGATAACCCTTGTTTCACACTTATTCTGTAAAGCTTTTGACTTAGTAGCTTCTTTCTGTTGCTTGTGTTTTTTCTGGGAGTCTGTTACAAGGCAGAGATTTGGATTTAACTTCAGAGGCATAAAAGAATCTCCTTTTCCCAAGTAGGTTATATCTGAAGGCCTCTATCATGCAAATATTTATGCAGTGGGGTCTTGGCTGAGCCTGGAGACAAAGCTCGGGGATAAGAGTTTGTATGGTCAAGGCCTCAGTTAGACATAAACCAGAAAAAATAATAAGCAGTTTTTATGGAAAGGAAGAATGAATGCAAATAGAAAAGAAGACAGAATGAAATCTCTGCGCTAGAAAAAGATGTTTCACAGAGAGACTGTAACTTTGAATGTGAGAAACCTAAATCCCTTCAGGAGGACATTTGAAAGATGTAGTGAATAGTGTTAGCTGCTGTATTATTCAGAATTGTGTTTAACATCAGGCAATGCTAATATTTTTCTTGTGATGGGTCAAGTCATGGAGATTCATTTTCACTAAAGTGAGTGTAACACATTGTGTGATTTAGTCTGGTGAATACTTGGAGTCTTCTTATAAGCCTGGGAAGATTTTTTTGTGCCAGAACTGAGGAGTAAGAGGGATTTTGTGGTTTTTTTTTCTTTTTACAATTTCCCTTCTAGGCTAAAAGGTTTAATTGTGTCTATCTGAGGCACTTGCTATTCTGGATCTTACTGTTTCTGTAATGCATTGCAGTTAGTAGTGGACGGTTCTCCAGAGGCCTCTTGTGCATGTATACTTCCATAAGACATTTCAAAAATGTCTATTGAAAAGTCTGGGAATCTGCTTCAGGATGGTCTGTTTTGAAAGGCTGATACTAGACTTTGGGTTCTGGAAACCACACATCCTCCCCATCCAAGACAGTCTGCCTATTCTCTAGAAATTATTTTTCCCGTGGTCTCATTTGGCCACTCTCCTGACTGATTATCCCCAGTGTAATCTCCTCATCTTCCCAGGTCATCTTAATAAAAGTATTCATCGTTAGCTGGCTATCAAAGCCAAGAAAGAAGTAATAAAACATAAGTGGTAATAAATGCTACTATCCCGTTTTGACAGAGGATGTTACAATGTGGGCATGAAGCCTATGTCAGCATCTCTGAATGAGGAGGTCCCTTCCTCAGCTGAACAACCATCTTTGTCAGCATGGTCTCAATATACTCTGGAGACCATTGGGTCCAAGAAAGATGTGCCATTACCAAGGTGGGCATTTTTACTTTAAAGAATTTTTTCTGCCTCTCCTACAAGCTTTCATAGTCAAAGTTAAAACTTAGTGATGCTCAAAGGCAGAGAGCAGTGAGTACATCTGTCCCTGCAATTGGAGTGCGCTGAGTTATAAACTCCATCTCTCTGAGCTGCCTGCATGGAACTAGCACTTCTGAGGAAAGCTGCTGTTTCCTCCAAAGACTCCTTGTTTGACTCTACAAAGCTTCATCTTTTTCCAGCTTTGCTGGCAATAAACTAAAACTAGTATAATACATCCCCTTAGTGCTAGAGTGTGAGGAGTTATCTATTCCCCCAAACTGTACTGATTACAAAATCAATTCTTATAATTATATGTCTTCTGCTGTTGGATCTGGTCATTATCAGTTCCAATTCTGCAGACTAATCACGCATTTTCAGATTAGAGAGACCAATTTTAAACTGTTACATGGACAATTAATTTGATGCAACCAAACTCTCAACAGACTTTCATCTGGATTGCTGGCACGGTGCTAAAACACCAATAGAAATAAAATCCCCTAGCTGTCTGCTGTGCAGAAATTTGCATTTTATTTTTCCCATGCCTGTATTGATTTATCTGAGAATACGTGTCATGCCCTTTGGAGAAGGCAGGAAGACACAGTAATGGTGCCTCCTGATAACCTCCTTCAATGACTTAAGTACACTCAGTTAAATGAGTGTCCCACATATTTAGACAGATCAGTACAATGTGTGTGTGTATCTTCAGCAAAGTGAAGAGATGATGAGAAGAGTCGATGCTTGAATTTGTATTTGAAATGTCAATAACTGCTAAGACATATTAGCTTGTAACTCCCTGGTGTTCAATAAATCATGGTAGGGAGACAAATTTTTCATGTTCACAAGGCAAATGGCAAGAGGTGTCAACTATGTATTTTTAAAAGGTCAAAAGTCTCTAATACTTTTTAAGAAAAATAGCTTTGTAACCTGTTGAAATCAATGTAGTAGCATTTTGCTGTCACTTCAGAAGGAAGTTTTCAAAAGATTTTAGACTGACTTGTTTCTGATCAGACTGAAAGAAATAAGAGCTTTTCCATCTACAATGTAGAGACAGAGGTAGACAGGTGTTTAATTTTCAGTTCAGATGAATTGCAGGCTATTCCCATGGGTCCTCACCCAGTGAGTGCAGAGCAGGACTGCTTGTGTGACACCACACTACTGCAAATTCCACCTTCAGCTTGACATAAAATGTGGCATTAGTCAAACCATCAAGTAAAATGAACCTGACAAATTGCTCTAAAGAGTATTTATATTTAAGGAGGGGGTGGGGGGAAGATGAATATTGCTGTCCTTTATTCTTTCCCCTTAAATCTGTGCAAAGCTACTGATTTGTTCCAATGCAGAGAGCCTAGTTAGGCCATCTGATCTGGGAATCTGGTAACTGACATGTACAGGATTGCTACTACTTGCAGGTACCTATAGAGTGAGAAAAAATGTTCACAGGAATTCACAGGACATTTGGGCCACAAAAAAACCTGCCTCAAAGGCTGAGGATAAAAGGCCAAAATGCCCAATTACAATGTTTTGCAGGAAACATAAGGTAAACGCATCAAATGTATAGCCCCTGTAAGTATCTGCTCTGGAAGGATATTTAAGCAAAGTGGCCAGAGTTTGCAGGGAGTGGGTTGCACACAGCACAACACATGAGGGCAGTTTGGCTGGAAAGGGGAGAAATCCCACCTTCACATCATGTGCCATCACTGTGGGCAAAATGCATGCACCAAACTAGTGCCTAAGAAACCTCCACATACAGGACAGCTCCCTCTTTTAGTCTGATGAGGAAGATGAAGTGCAGAAACCCATATAGCCCACATTGGTGTGGTCATCAAACAGCCACATGCACCAGCTGGGCACCATGTGTTCCTGCTGTTGGTATTACAAGGTCTTTTGTGTTCGAGAATGTATGTCACTGGACACTGTGTAAGGGATTGATGCTGTGATCTGCCTGTAAGTTGGAGATTTGCTCTTCTTTTAACATAAGTTTCCACTTATTCATCTATGCTAAGCTTCTATATCTGTATATATACACCCATACATACACACACATTTGCCTTAAGTAGGCATATTTCCTAGCAGAGGAAAACTGCTAGGGAAAACCCTATGTGCCCCACTCTTACCCTGAGATAAATTCTTATCATAAAAGATATATAAACATCCGGTCTCTTATTCTTTCATCATTTTTAAATGTGAGACCACTTGGCTGCAAGACCATTAGTTTGTGAATTTAATACAATCTTCCTGTTGCTGTAAGACTTGGATTAGTTTAAGAGACTTTTTCTTGAGAGAACTACAAAGAAACAGCCATGAACTAGAAATTCCTTGCTAATAGAATTGTTTAAAAGGCAGTTTCAGTGTATCTTGGTTTTTACGGGTCATGCTTTGAGGGCAACTGGTTTAAAGAGGAATATTTCCTGTGCTTCATGCTGTGCTCTGTCACAGATGTCATGAAGATGTACCCCCAGCCCTGCCTAAGGACAACTCTAAAGGCAGGCTAAACCAAGCTAAAACTTTGCTGCCACTTAGCAGCACCTTCCTCCTCCTTTCTGTTTTCCCTCTCTCCCTAATGGTACTGGCTCTGGCTACTGCACATGGAAACACCATGCTGCAGTCAATGGGTTTAATGATTACAGTTTGCTATCTTAGCAGCAAGTTAGAGGGAATTCCTTAGTCCTGTGATGTTCTCATACATTAAACTCTTCCACTCTGAAGAAAAACAAAAACAATCATCCTTTGTCCCTTTGTAAAACATTTTCACTGAATATCTTTTTCTCTTTTAGGCTGTATTTGAGTAAACAATTTATACCTTTAAGGATGATTGTTGACTTTGGTAGAGCTATCCCTGCAGTGGAAATTTAGCTGGCCCCTAAGCACTTTGCAGCCACTGGGTGATCTGGAGTTTTGGAGGTTTGGGGTTTTTTTAAGAGATTGCCACAGATTGTTTTGCATACCATCTATTCAAAAGCTTGCATGCATCAGAAATGATGCTCAAATTGCCAGTGAATTTGCTGTGATAGCTAGCAGTAAAGTGAATGGTATCATTCATTACAAACAAACAACTTAATAACAGTCCCATCTTGTCTCATCATGACATATAATGAGATATGTATTATGAGCAATCATCTATTTGTGTGTATTTATACTGTAAGACAAATCACTTGTACAAATACTAGCCAGCAATTCCCTTTTTTCTGTTTGTAGCTGCTGCTGCAGGTATTATTTGCTCTCCTCTACAGAGTATCTGAGTCTGCAGATTCAGTTGTTTGATGTGAGGGACAAGCTTGTACTTTTAATGATAAAGAAATATCTGTATCTAAGATAGTATTGTTTCAGTTTTCTATGAGCAGAGTGTGCATTTTTTTGCCAGTTACAAATAAATGGTTCAAACAAATCATGCAACCAAAACCCAGACTGGTATTGGCTGTTCATAGTGTGTGACTGATCTCCTAACTGGATGCTTTTTGATTGATCCGCCTTACCTGAATGACAGGCTATAACAGGTATATGGAGACCCCAAAGGACAAGAATAACAATGACCTTTTGTCAGTAGCCATCACTTTAGTGCTATAAACTGCAATTCTTCTTTGAAGAAAGGTGATGATGAATAAGGCCATCATAAGCAGGATTTCCTGGAGAGATTGTAGCAAGGATTTACAATTTATTGTGGGGTACAGAGGATCTTGTCCTTTGCCCTTACCCACCACAGTCCTCTGAACACAGAGGATGAAGCCCATCACCAGAAATGTTATTGACTTTTGCCATTGACAATTTTCTTTTTGTTCCCTTTACTTGTCTTGAGAGGCTCATAACTACAAAGGCTGCAGTAGTTGTTTGCTTGAGATGGAAGACAGCAAAAAGTGTTTTAATGGACATATTTTCATTACTTGTTAAAAACTACTGTTGCCTTTGTACCTGTGAATGGGAATATTAACATCCATGCAAATTCCCAAAAATCTCTAAAACATCCTCTCATACAAGTGTTGTTTACTTCTTTAAAAAACTTTCAAAATCTTAATATTGTAAAAAAAAATGTAGAGAGTCCTATCTTCCTTCCTCTCTCATTCACTTAACCATTCATTCTTCAAGACTTCCAAAGTGTTGTGACTTGCTGATGCCCTACTTTAACCAGATCTGCACCTTCCATTTCTCAGACTGAAACAAAGCCCATAACCCATCCCACTCAGGAAGTTAAAACACTTCCCTGATGCAGAAACATTAAGTTTTAGGCATTCCATTGAAAATTAAAAAAAAAAAAAAATTATAATCCAGGTTTTTCCAAAGTTAGATACCAGATTGGATCATAAAAATTTATTACCCTTGGCATCCCTATCTGTCGGGCGAGGTCACTATCATTTTGTGGTTCCTTAAATTTTTTTTTTGCCTATATAAGGCTGACAAATCTGCAACACTTTTTCCTGAGTTGTTTAGTAGCATGAGCTCTCTTCTGGCTAAGTAGATTCATTGGAATTAAATGTTCTGTTTTTTCTGTGGTTTTATTTTCCCAGAGAACTGATGTTAGGTTGCATGGAATGGCAAATATACTGCTGACCTGCAAAAAAAAAAGAGCACAAGCAAAATCAAACTCAATCTTAAAAGTCTGAGATACCTCACATGCTGTTAAATCTTCTGTGTTGTAGTTAAGCAGCTGAACAGCACTGTCATATAAATACAGCATAGGGGGTGATTGCTTCTAGTGTAGGCCTTACAATGCAATATTTTTAAGGAAAACAAGAAGTAATAAAAAGTCTTTGAAAAACCACTTGCAAGGGTTGTGTACTTGGCATGGTGGGAAGGAAACTCGATCTCAGTCAAATCATTTTGTTGCTGCTGAAACCTAAATAATAAAATGGAACATGTCCACATGTGAGTTGGTTGGCTCAACAATGCCAAACAAACCCAGTTTTCATCACATCCTGCTGAGTACCTATTGTCAATCCTCATGTACTTTTATTTTCTTGTTCTTCAGTCAGTATGGAGCTCCAACAGCAGAGGAGAGATGGGCTGCTTCTGTAAAAACCTTGAGGCAGGAGGAAGAGCTTTTTGACAAAATAAAAAATATCAAACCACTAAGGCATTTTTTAAAGCAGAAGTCAGAGGAGCAACTTATCTTCTTTTGCAAGGCTTTTGTTTGTCTTAAATGGGCAAGTAATTTGTCAGGTATGATTCAGTTCTTAGGAGGAAGTGGAATACTTTTTCTATTACTTGTAATATTTTTTTTTTTTTACTCTGCACCTCTCATTAACAATCTATTGTTTTAACTCAGGCCTATTCGAATCTATTTGTATCCAATATAATTTCAAATGAACAAGAAAACCAGGAACAAGTGCCAGTTGGTTTGCAATCTATTTATCCACGATTTAATTCCAAAGATGTGTACATTTACCTTGCCATCAAAATCCAATAGACCATCACACTATCACTGAGTTATATCTGTGATACAAATTTTACTTCCTTCAGCTGACCTCAGCCTAGGAGACAACATTTTTGTTGCATTTCCAAAAACCACCGTGGGGAATCTTTTGGCATGTCTGTGTTTACCTCAGCTTTTCTGGTTAGTGCCAGCATAAGGGATGTAATCAGGACAGGTTTCACTGCAGTAATTACCCTTTGATTCACCACAATGCCTGAGCTGTTAATTACACCAGGCCTGAGCCATCTCTTTGCTGTCCTATAGATTAAGGGAGGAAAAAACCCAAACATATTCTAGACCAGCAGGATGTGCATTCTGGTGTGTTGATAACGGAAAGCTGACCATTTTTATTCTGTAATTCTGTGGATGGAAGTGGATATTATTGTACAAATGAGAGATCCAATAAGGTTTTCTGCAGGGTATAGAAGGCTTCTTTACATCTGTGGTCTCCAACTCCTGATAATAATGATATGTCTGCTGGTGGCTTAATTTTAGCCTCTGTAATTTACATCAAGACAACATCATGTCCCACTGCTGAAATTGTGCCATCAAAAAGTTAAAAGCTTTCATTAAATCTAAGTAATTAGTGATGTCAGAGATCCAACAGCCAATGATAGATTGGCACTGCCTTCTAACATGTGGAACAGCGATGGCAGGAGGTGCAGGACTGCTATTACAGTACAAACTTTAGCTTCAGAAATTACTGTTCCTGACTGTTGTTTGGCTTGGTGGCAACTCATCAGTGTTTTGGAGATTTGATTTCTAATCTGAAATCCACCTTATTTTTAAGACTCAAAAGCGATCTAGAAAGTTCCTCATTAATTTTTCACTTGACCATTCTTTCTTGAAATATCTTGGCTTTTAAATTATTTTTCAGAGAGATCTCACAGAATGATGCCTTGGAGGTCATAGAAGCAAATGTATTTTCCAACCTTCCCAAGCTACATGAAATGTAAGTAATGGCCAACCTAAATTCAAAGAAAACCATTATAAAGATTCATAATAGACAAGCATCAATTTTTTCAGTTTTTTTTCAGGTGAGCTCTGAAGAATTCATAGTGCTAAAGGAATATTAGAAGTCTCCATTTGTCTTTTCCATCTTTTGTAATTGTCCCTTTCCCTGGTCATACAGAAACTTATCCTCAAACTATTGCTGAAATCCAAAAGTAGTGGGGTCTTCTGGTCTGTAGTATGTTGCTTTTTGAAATTGTGCAGATTTTCTACTGTCAAAAAGAACATCTCAGCAGATAGTACCACTATATCATGGGACAACCATTGATATTTTAAGATCAATGTATTGGTATGTTTCCTCTGATGTCTTATTTCTCTTTGCAGAAGAATTGAGAAGGCAAATAACCTCGTGTACATTGATCAAGATGCTTTCCAACACCTTCCAAGCCTCAGATATTTGTAAGATCTTTTGCTCTTTGCAAGTACTGTAGTAATTTTGAATTACACAGATGTGTTTCTATCCAACACGTGCTGTGCACTTTTGGTAATGAGACAGGATAATGTCCTCTTTTCTACTACTAGCTGCACATTGCCAAAGCACATTTTCACTCCTAGGCCTGCCACAGTTGCCAGAAAAGCTGAAGATAATACCTTCCATAGAGTATCCTCGCACAAGATCCTTGAGCCTTTCTTAGAAACACTTAAAACTGAGTGATGAAAAAAGGAGCTGGGCCATTTTTTCCGTCTCTAAAAACAACTTTCAGTTGAAACTCCTCCTGAGAGCTTTGGGAGAAAACCTCTCTCGTCTGTCTTTGCTATGGCTCTGCCTTCTGTTATATTTCATGCACATAGTATTAAATATTCAAATTCTCTTTTCTTTAGCAATGGCAGTGCTATAGCAGTGATTCTCATTAACACTTTATGTGACATGATTGAAACCTTAGAATATAAACATATTAGTGTACCATATGACTTTTCATTAGCCAATCTCATTAAAAATCATGCTTGCACAACTGTGACTGCCACAACTTCTCCCATGGGGTTGACATCACAATTCAGTGATAATTGAACCCAACTTTAAAACAAACTGTTATCCAAAAATATTTTCACATCTTTTAGCGCGTGATCTTAACTTGACTAATAATCTCTCCTCTGCATTAACCCCCAGTGAGGTCTAATAAGCTCCCGTGATGTTCTTTGATGAACAATGGCAAATACACTCAGCAGGATATTCTCTTTTCTGTGTCCATCCACCTGAGCACATATACCTAATCTTGTTTTCCTTACTTACATAAGAAGCCTTACTCACCCAAGAAGCTTGACCATGATTTTCACATTTGAGTACATAAGTGTTTAATTGTGTGGTTAGATATTTCTTAAAGATAGGATGAAATCAGGTCAGTGGTCTGATAAGCATAGCTCCCAGAAAGCTAATGAGTATTTAAGATCTCTAAAAGTCATAAGTATCTCACAGGTTCTGAGCTGAAAAATGCCAAGAGGCATTGGTTTGACTTTGAACTTTAAGATTTGAGATTTAAATTTTGGACTTTGACAGATAAGGTGTATTTAGTGCAATAGAAATCATTACAGTTTAAGTCCCTCAGTGAACTGGAATATGTGTCTAGAGTTGCAGAAAAAATGTTGTTCTTCTCAGTATTTTTTACCACTATCTGCTTTATCAAAGCCAATTTGATTAACTTATTTATGTTCTGAAACACACATTCTTCTCTTGGCAGTAGGGAAATAAAGCTTTAAACTGTACTGTCATAAGGAGAAATCATATGCCTTTTTCCTTTGGTTTAAAGACTGAGTCATTCAGTGATGACTCCTGTCTTTGAGTAATTTTGGCTGCTTATGAACGAAAACACAGCATTTGTTTATCCCATATAAAATCCTCAGAACAGACTGCTATGGATGGTACAGTTGTCAGGTGCACAGATGGTTAGAAAGAACGGGAGCACATTTATCTCATAAAAAATTGAAGAACAAGAAGAAGAAATGTGAACAATAATTTCAGTGATTTTTAAAATCTAGGACACACAAACTATAGGTCATAAAGAAAAGGTAAATCTGCATTTTTAATATCTGAGTAGTATAAGTTTTTCTCCTGACAATTGTTGATGTTCCCTCTTGAACATTTGTCATTTCATGCTCCCATAGACATTGGCTCAAACATTAAGACATTCTGCCTTTATCAAAATTCAGCAGTAGCAGCTCTCCTATGACCTATAGAAGCAATATATAAAACATAGAGGATTGGGTTTTTTAACTAAACATTCCCCATTCCTCTTTATAACTAGTTCTACTCACTGGTTAAAATCAGAGGAAAAATCTATTTTGGGCACATTTTAAGGTATGACAATACAGGACTGAAAGAGATTCCTCAGACTATTGTATCCCATTTCTTACTGACTCCACACTGTATATCCTATTAATGAAGTGCTTTGTTGACATTTTTTATTCTCTCCATATTTTCTTGCTATATCTCTTTTTCCAATTGAGGCTTTTCCCAAAATTCAATGTTTTGGTGATGAGAAAAAAATCTCTAATTTTATTCATACCCACCTCATTCACATTCGTACTTGTGTCAAAGGTTTTCTCTAATTTACATTGACAAAATTCATCTTTGCTCTCTACTTCACTAATGCATTTATGCTGCATCCCCTCTGTGTCTCTGTGTGGGGCAAAAAACCTCAAAATCTTGTATGACTATAAATAGTGCCAAAGGTGTAGACTTCTTGGCTCTAAGAGTCTTAACAGACAAATGTGTCTTTTGTTCTAAATACAAGGTTTGACATAGCTATGCTGGAGGTATAAATCAGCACAACGCCTTTGGCTTCAGAGGAGTTCCATCAATTCACACCGTAGGAATCAGGCACAGGACCTGAAGTCTCTGTAGAAAAGAAGTTTTCACAGTGAGCTGAGTGTGGTGGTGACTTAATCACAGAATCATAGAATCATAGAATGGTAGAGATGCTGCAGATCCTGCTGTAAACCTCTTTCTGATCTGACCTACCAGTCAGACAGGCATAGGCACAGGTACCCCTGTGTCTTGGTGTAAAGAGGCATAGTGAGACCCAGCTGAGACTAGTGTGACAAAATAGGGATACTTGGGTAGCTGCCCATTGCTGGAGTCATTGTGGTTCTGAAATTTTCAGACACAGTGGCATTCTGGCAGCATATAAGTCTGGTCTGGTTCCTCACAACAGTGCCGTGGCTATGAGAGAATTGTTAAAACACAATTCAGAAAACCTTGCAAAACAATATATACTTACTGTCAGTTTTCATTATTAAAAAAAAAAAAAAGATAAAAACTAAACAATATTAATGCTTGGGACTGAGCCTAGGAAACATAGCCCATCATTTTAATGACCATTGCAACATGTTGTTTGGAAGGCTTTCTCTGTCCTGCTTCAAAAATTGTTTTATTGCCAGTAGGTCTTATTTACACGCAAGCAAGAAGTTCTGGCTAGCCTTGTCAGTCCTCTCATTAGCTTCATGGGATTGTTGCAGCCACTACTTATTGAACATTAATGTTTTTATCTCTGTCAACTTGGATACAAATACATTTCCTGTGTATCCCATCGTATTTATCTCCTGCATCATCATTACTAATACAGCAAAAACACTAAGGAGATAAAAATATTTTTTAATTGCAATGCTGAAATACTCTAAACCTTCTGGAAAAAAATGCATCCTTAACTTTCTCATCAGTGTTTTAGAATTGAAGAGAATTTTTAATTGGTCTTCCTGGATATAGGCCAAAGAGACAGACTGCTTCAAAATGGTTACTTATTGACCTTTTCATGAGTACAAGATTATTTATTTGTGTCTCATTAGGCAGAGCTGTGGCATTGTTTAATAATGTAGTGATGGCTATTCAAGCCCACTTTCTTTCCAAAATTAGTTCTCACATGTAATCTGTGTCCTTTGATTCTTTTTTTACAGTGGATACATCAATGTCCTTTATTAAGCAATCTCAGTTTAAAATAGATTTAAAAGTAACACTTCATTCAGATCAATTTTGAAGGCATACAGCTGAATCGTTGGAGAAAAGGGGAAATTTAGGTCACAAAAGCATGTGTTTTAGCTGCAAAATGGTTTATATTGTGGAGAGCAGAGCCCAGTTCCAAAGCCTCACAGCTGCTTGTACCAGCCTGGTCTTATTTCATGGAGGACTTGACACACATGTACCTGGTATGCTTCCTAAACACAAAACTGTATTTGCTGCAGATGTGGAAAAGTCTGTGAAATCACTGACCCTTCTCATGGAGTAGTGTCTTCAACAAAAAGAAGTGATGCTCTATTCCTTCCTGTGGCAGTCTCACAGTTCCACTGGAAGTGCGTGTTGTGGATTATAGGCTCTGCTTAGCCTCAAAGCTGGGACACAAGTCAGAGGAATCTCTTGCTGGAGCCAGGCTCACATGCAGTATGAAGTAACCAGCATGATTAAAGGACTACAAAAGTAACACTTCCTGAATGACGTTTTTATCTCTGCTTAACTTGTGATTGTAATTTAACACATATTCATAATAAATTGATGAGTTAAATTGTGTTACCGGTTTTGCCAGAGTAGCTACTCCCGGTTTGGTGTTAAAAACAGCAGGCATGTTGCTATTTCTGGAGATAAGCAGCCAGAATCTTCCAGGAATTAGTTTCTAAAAGTTGTCTCTGTTTTCGTCTGCTGATTATGGTGCTGTTTTGTTAAGTGCTGACTCCAGTAAGCTTTTTCAGAAAGACAATTAATGCTTTGGAAAGCAGCCATCAGCCATCTGAAAAACAGGCTCTTACAGAGCTGTTTATGCATGGCAAGGGGGGACTCAGTTATAACAAATTAAAGAGGAATCTTGTTTAAAGTGAGGCTACTAAGGACGTATACGTTATATGATAAATATATTGACAAAGCTGTCCTGCAGGAAAGATATTCAGTAAATTGGATTACCTACCTCCTAACAAGATTATCCACTTAAAGGACTCTGGAGATTTGCTGGTTGAATAAAAATATAGGCAAGATCTAGCCTAGATGAAGATCCAGCTAAATATTTTTTTAGTTCTTTTTCTGCAATTAATTAAGAGAACATCTTCTCCTACTCCTAATCACCATTCTGTGCCTCTGTACAATCAGTGCTTTGTGACACCTGTAGATTTATTTCAATATACAATGATTTGTCAAAGATGCCTTCCACTTCATGTCATGCTGTTCAGTTGACACCAGTACAAATTGAGCCCTCAGCATCTTTGAAAGATCAAGACTGTAGCATCACCCAAGGCCTTGAATGTGGGTTTTTTTTGCACATGTGTGGTGAGCGTCTTGTTAACCAGTATGGCATTTTGATATGTTGGGAGGAAGCTGCCGTTGGGAGCAGTGTTTGAATAGCATATATTGGAGAACTATCATCATTCACTATTGCAGCATGAGGACTGAGATTTTCTTGGGAAAGTACTGTAGAAAGGAAAGCTTCTAGTGTTCTCCTCTATCCTGCAACAGCCTCACACTACATGACAGCATTTTGCTTCTTCAGTTACCTACTAAAGGAAATGCATGCTTGAATTAATATTCAGCAAGTGGCTCATAAAATGAGTTTCAGGAATTTTTAGCATATAACTCATTTAAAATTAAAGGTAGCTTTCAACTAAGAAAATACAAGTACATCTCTAGTAATCTGAGAGTATACTTTAAAATTCTGTAGGAGGGAAGGTATCAGTTCTTCTATTGCTTCTAATTTTTTTGGCTTTTTACGAAGTATAAGTGCAGAAGCACTTCAAATAACAAGAACCTTGTGAAATTCACCTGCTTCATTAATCATGATTTCTATTTAACTATAAGTAATGGGTTTTGAAAGGTGTTTTTGTAGAGCTTTCGTGGTCACATTTGAGAGCTGTTATTTTTCAGCTGATGCAATATCAGACCACTCCTGATTCCTGAGACAAAACAGTCATGACATTTCAGCAAATTTCCCAAACTGGCTTCTTGAATATTTACTATACTTCTTTAATTTTTTTCTTGTATATAATGCACTGCTTTTTTGTTATAAGATAGGTAACAGGTTGGCTTTTCAAAATCTGATGCTATCCAGATGCCATCTTACAGGATGCTCAAAGCTGTACTTATGCAAGTGAATGGCTATTTTATGGACCTATGTGTCACCATGAGTGCCCATGGTTGTCACATGGAAGTGTTCAGTTTCAGTTCAGATTATGAAACCTGAAAGGTTGCAACTTTCCTGAAATAATCTAGGTTCATAATAAAAATCAAATGAATGCAGTTACTTTTTTCCAGTCTCACCCATTTTTTTTATCACAATTCAATTATCCAGAAGTGAATCTGGAAAAAAAAAATCCATCACATCCACTAATGAAAGAATATTGTTTTAATTGCCAGGATAAAATATACCTTCCGTACACTACCAATACATTCCTTAAGGAACCACTATTCTCAGTGAAAGGTAGCCTTTTCTGTCATCTCTAATACTAAAAATACAAAGATATAACTAAACCTTCAAGAACACAAGTTTTCTCTTTATTTATTAAAATGAAACAATTTAGTGGCTGGGAAAACCTTACAGCCAGTCAAGCTGATTCAGCTCCTCCCCCTTGCGCTCAGCCCTCCTTCCAGCCATCAACAGGAACCACCTCCTGCTGCAAGACAGTATCATGTTTGTCCTGTTCTTGGTACTACACTGGATAAGAAAAAATGCTGAATTAGATGTGGTGCAGCTCTGTGGATACCTATGGCTGTGTTTCCTCCCTGGCTGTGGGCACAGAGTCAGCATTTCAGGGATAGTATTTTATGGACAGGAGTCACAACATAGGGAACATGGTGGGAGCATGCAGGCAGTTAAATACTGATGCTCAGGTCCATTTCCAGTAACACAAACTCTGGAAAGATTCCCATCGGTTCCTCACTTTTGGACATGCTAGGGAGTAGAGCATCCTAATCTTCTCTTACTTTCATGAAATGTTACTTCCAGTGGAATTCATGTATCCTCTATTGAGTAGAAGGTTAAAATTGTGCTAAGGGGTTGTAGTTAATGCTTTCATCTTAAAAGAGCTACAGTGAAATAATGATTGGAGTTGATTTCTTAGAAAATGGTTGGGAAATGAATATCATAGAATCATAGAATGGTAGGGGTTGGAAGGCACTTTTAGAAATCATCTAGTCCAACCCCCCTGCAGAAGCAGGTTCACCTAGATCAGGTCACATAGGAACATGACCAGGCAGGTCTTGAAGACCTCCAAGGAAGGAGACTCCATAACCCCTCTGGGCAGCCTGTGCCAGGGCTCCATCACTCTCACAATGAAATATTTTTTTTCTTCTATTTAAGTGAAACTTTTTGTGTTCCAGCTTCATACCATTACTCCTTGTCCTGTTGCTAGCTACTATAGAAAAAAAAGGCATGCCCCAACCTCTTGACATTCACCATTTATATATTTATAAATGTTAGTAAGATCTCCTTTCAGTCTCCTCTTCTCTAAACAGCCCCAGTTCCTGCAGCCTTTCCTCGTATGAAAGATATCAATGATTTCCTGAGATCATCTGAGGGACCATGTAACTATCCAAGTTAAAGTTTCTCCCTTGACTTCAGCATGGCAGGGCTCATGCTTTGGAGAAAAACATTTTTACATTACAATGTCAGTTTTCCCATGTGTCTTTCATGGCTGCCATTTTAAGTCCAATATTCTTGCTTCTTTGTAAATTATTGCTTCATTCCAGGGGCAGAGTGAATAATCTTCATCTGTTCTCTACCCTTTAGGTTAATATCAAATACTGGTCTTCGGTTTTTGCCTGCTGTCCATAAGGTGCACTCTTTCCAGAAAGTTTTACTGTAAGTTTTAATATCTGCTTTTCACTTTTTAAAGGCTTCCTTTGAACACTCTCTTGCTCCAATAAAACCTTTCAAGATGTGATTCCCCTTCTGTTCGCTTATGAGCTTCACGGTAGCATTTTGGGTTGTAATCTTGTAGGCATTGATGATAATATGTCCCAAAAGGTCTAAATTCTCTGTAGGTCTCCCTTCTACAAAGCATTATAACTTGCACTTTATAGACCACTGTTTCTTTAACTACTGTGTGTCCCTGGACAGCCCAGAGGACAAATTATTACTCCTTTTGCTCCTTTTTCTCCACATGGAATCAAATCCAGGCTGGTGGCAGTGGAAATTTGTTGCCACCTGGTGACAGTTCTCTGGCCTGCATGGGAAGAGTTGCTGTTTTCTGCGGACAGGTGGCCACATGACAGAGAAAAAGAAAGAAAGAAAAAAACCCACTGGAAGACATCGCTACCTTAATTTTTTTTTTTTTTTTTCAGTGACAGTAAAACTGTACAGAGAATATTTTTTTCTTCCTATGGAAAATTCCAATGCCAGCAGGGAAAAAAAAATGTGTAAAATTTTGTGTTTAATCAGGTTGGGTTTTTTTTTTTGTAAAAGAACCTTTATTTCTGTTAAAAATACATATCAGAAAAAAAACTTGATTTTTGTTTCACTGTAAAGGATCTTGACATAAATTTTTTAATCAATTTTTACTATAATTGAAAGCAAAAAATCCAGGAAATAAGCAACTATTTCTTCTCTTCCTATGCACAAGATATATTGCTACTGCAGAGCCAAAGTTCTGCATGTTCATATATTTTATTAAATGGTTTCAAGTTGCCAAAACATTAATCTTGCAAATGTCTTAGTAATGGTCATTAATGTAAATAAAAATGCATAAAAAAACATAGAGAGGACTGCCTAAATATAGTATACATGCATACAACAAATAAATTTCTGTAATACATTTGACATACATAATTGTGAGAACTACACCTCAGGGCTCCCCAAAACCATCAAGCAAATGCAAGATACAGAGCTATAGAGCCTTCCTCCTGTAAACCTTTATGTTCATCACCTGTCTTGACTTGACTTGAATTATTGTGTCCCGCTGAGCAAGAGAGAGGTAATTTTTTATCAGGTGAAACTCATCACTTTCCTGGAAGAGTAAGTAGACCTTGATTCCGCTTGAATCCCCAAACTAGAGCTTGGTTCAAATCCTGACCACACCAAAGTCAATAAGAAAATTCCTTTTGGCTTCAGTTGTGCAAATATTTAAGTCTTGATGGGTCATTGACATTTATATAGTGCTCTTGCAGATCCTTAGCAGAAGGACACACTTCAATTGCATGGGTGCCATATTCCCTCCCTTTTCCTATCTCTGCTCACCTCAGTTTGCAGAATGAAGCCTCTGTGTGTCACTTTATGCAGAGTTGTGGCCGTATTCAACTGTCAGCATGAGGTAATTTTGGAACCACACTTAATTTCAAGCTTTGCAGATGATTAATTTTGTTCTGTGCTTTCTAACACAACCAGCATGAAAACAGCTACATCCCCAGTCTAAATTATGACTAATACTATTTAACTTTTTTGTGGTCTATTTTGAGCAAGCAATAGAACATATATCTGTCGTTCCTTCTTTCATATATATATCAGTGAAAACTGCTGAAAGACTGAAATGCCTACTGGTCAGTTCAAAAAATTACACTGACAGAGGTCCAATGTCTTAAGCTCTTAGGCACATATAAAGCTTATAAGCAGCCCTGTTGACATCAGCATGGGAGTGATTTGTGAGCTGGTAGGTACCCTGCTGAATCAGGCCAAAGAGGCTAATGGCTTTTCCTTCTGGTTGCAAGAAGGGATGGCCTTGTAGCCTCTCAGCTTGCATTTTCTGTGTGGTATGTTTGCTGAAGGAACTATTTCATCTGTCTCAGGGTTACGAGACCAAAGATTTTATGCATTTTAACAACTTCAGCTTATTTGGGAGGAAAGTATGGGGGTGTTGGAAATATTTTACTCCAGCTTTTTTTTTTATCAAGAAGATTTCTGCAGAAAAAGCGTCTTAAAAACCTGTCATTACCTTCTGCCTATAATTCTTCCTCAGAGCAAATATAAGAAAAAAGTAGCAGGTATGAAGTAGCATATGGTATTGAAAGGCTTTCTGAGGTACAAAAACATGTATTTTCTATTGCATTTTATTTTTCAGAGATATTCAAGACAATATAAATATACGTACGATTGAAAGAAATTCATTCATGGGCCTGAGTTCTGAAAGTGTGATTCTGTGAGTAAGATACAGAAAATTCATTATTCTTCTTGTTACCTCATTTATTTTCCAGAATAGGGTCAAAGAAACCAGGGGATGGGCATTGTTTCATGCACTTGCAGATTCAATTTGAGGTTTTATACTTCTCCCCTACGCCTGAAAACTTTGTATTCTGTTTCCCTGCTATGAAAAATAATGCTTTTGTGGGTTTTTGTTGTATTCTAGTTCTGCTCTTTATTTTACAAGCACAGCATAGAGCAAATTCAGTAATTACTGGTGCCGAGGTTAAACATATTCCACCTACAACAACAGTTCCATGTGATACAAATTGTGTTCAAAAGGATGATATGACTCATAAATATTTACAGTCAGACACATCATTCAAAGACATTTATTACTAAGGCAAAATATATGTAGATGTTGTGGAAATGTGGTATATTTGTACACAATGTTAATGCATTGATACAGACCAGTTCACAATGTAGTTTCAAGGTGCATGGTTAGATGACTCCATATTTGCCTTGAATGGTCATGCATTTTAATGAACTTTCTGGATTCTTTGATCCTTTCTGTTGGTATATCAAAACATACTGTTTGCTTGCTAACAAGCTGCCTTCCTTTCACCTAGCCAGTGGCCAGACTGGAAGAATTTCCCACTGTGTGTGTGCAGTTTACCTCGCATACTGAAGTGGACACGCAAGGTCTGATTGACTGA
Organism: Urocolius indicus; assembly: GCA_013401255.1. Taxonomy (NCBI): domain Eukaryota; kingdom Metazoa; phylum Chordata; class Aves; order Coliiformes; family Coliidae; genus Urocolius; species Urocolius indicus. The sequence continues at coordinate 161,108 of WBNH01000274.1, read as the reverse complement.
TTGGGCTCATGTTGATTTTGGTGGGAGCAAGGTCAGACATCAATATTTGAAGAGAGGCCAGTAACAGGTCACTTAACTGTTCTGTCTCCTTTTTCCCCATCACTTATGCACAATCTCTGTCTACGTCCAGCTCCTGAAGTTTTAAACACAAAGTTTTCTCAAATATATATTTAACTAATGATAGCCCAAATACACTGGTTTATCTTTTTTCTTATGATGATAATATTTACTACTCAGGTGAAACTTTGCTTTTTCAGACTACTGTTCTACAAGTACTGTATTTGTGTCTATAATACTACTAAGGGATAAGATAAATATCCTGTATTTTTACTGTGATCTGACCTCTGCATGCTACTCAAGAAGCATGAAATTGGCTTCCCTTTTCTCCCCAGGATGTCTCATTACCTATATGATTATTGCCTGGATATTGAAGGATAGTCCTCTCTGAGGACTTGAGGCTGCTGGTTTGATAGCAAAATTGGCCTAGAGGGGAGATCATGTCTTCTTCCAGTTGCTTTGCCCTGCCTTTTGCAACAGCACCGTTGTCATGGGCTCCCTAGTTTTAACTCTGTGCAGCACTAGTAAAAATTGTGGGAACAGATCTAGCCACCACCAGCCTGGTCAGATGACGTCCTGACTCTGCTGTAGTTCTCCCTTGGGACAGAGGCCTTGCGTGTGCTCTTTCAGAGTCCCTGATTAGGCTTTTCTTGTGCCATGAAGAACTTACTTACCTAATTTTAGACCCAAATTTGCTAGTTTTCTACGTAAAACTGAAGTCATTACACAGTACAATAGACAGTTACTGTTACAACATGATGTGGTGAAACCAGGCTTGTCAGGATAACATTAAAAGTATCCAAGATCCATTGAAACTCTCTGTTCTAAGCAGGCACAGTTTTCACGGGTTTAGCTCCAAGCATATTTAAGTCAGTAATCTGGATTGTATCTGATCTTACGCTATGCATGGATGAGATAATCACAGACTGGAACTGTGCATACATTTGGTAAAAAAGTGCTAGAAATTTATGGAGGAAATTCACCTTGCTTCCGGGTCTGCAGGCCACTTCCAACCTAATATACAGTTTCTTGCCCCAAAATAGAGTATAAATATTACCTCAGGGCAGTGATCTCCTGCACCAGGAGCATTATAAAGTGTGTTTTAAAAATACTACTATAGCCATGAAATGGTGAGTAAAAGCCCATATGTTCAAGCTTTGAATCTCTGCCACTTTGCCACTTGTTGCCAGTGTAATAGTTAGTGGAGTCAGTAAGGATGCTGGCTAAAGTGAGGGGAGAATCTCATCTCAATAGAAAGTTGTCTATATGTAGCATAAGGACATCTTGGGATTAGAGGTTATTTCTTTTTTACTATTTTTACTTCTTGAATGCATTTAGCCAGGTGACAAGAGTGCGTAGTCTACACTGTATGGCAACAGTGACTCTGATTTTACGAATTTAGTATCTCATTGCATTGGCATCATGTTCAGTGAGAGAATGCAGTAAGTGGTGATACTGTGATTAAAAGCATATATGTCAGCCTGCTAGCTAAGAATGGATAAGATCAACGTAATATAATAAATGTTTTAAATGCTATAATCAGAAACATGTCTCTCCTCTGTGCCTGCTCACTCATGTCTAACAGTGCTTGCAAGTGAAGGGGATAGTGAAAGTTCTCCTGATTCGACCTGGCAGACACTATAGGCAGAGAGCTACGTACATCTGTCTGTCATGGTCAAAAGGGTGATTCTTTCAGCCAAGCCCATAATGGATTTTAATGCTGACCTTAGCCCACCACTTCAGACCTTAGATAAGTGGGTCACTTGCATGCTCAGCTTTCAGTGTGAATTAGAAACAAAATGTCCAGGTTTGCTGACAGTTTAATTAAATGAGGGCATTTTTTCCATCAATCAGAACTGTCATTGCCTGTTGGAGGGGGTGTGAGCTGCAAAGTGACGTTTAAATCAAGGTGAAAGATTTCACCGTAAAGATGATAAATATAACTGACCCAAATGTAAATTTTTAGGACCGTGAAGGGAAGAGAAGGAAGGACATTAAACATTAATTAGTTAATGCACTACAGTAAAAACTTGGCAGAAAGCTCCAGTAACTCCAATTCCCAGGTTCACTACCTGTGTCTCCTCTTGGGGGAAGGAGCTCAGGGAGGTGGGACTAGGGCAGCAGAGCAGACAGGGAATGTAATTTGTTGAGGCAGTAGAGGGAGGAGAAATCAGTTGCTTCCCACACAGTTTGGCACCACTACTATTCTCCTGCTGCCCAGCTCAGTGACGGTCAGCCTTCCTCTTTACCTGCCCAGCTGAGGACATGTGACCACAGCAGATGGTGGTCTTTTTTCTAATAACTATCTCAGGTTATACCATGATCATATATTTCAAAACCATCTTGAAAAAAGTAAAAGTGGCATTGACAGCACCAGCAGGAAAGGTCTCATGCCTCCTGGGATTAAACTAGAACAGCCTTACTGACTCCACTGCAGCCTTTCCAGGGGAGCCACAAGCAGCACCAGCATCTTCGTCAGCTCTGCTCTTGCTTCAGAAACTTTAACTATCATCTCTCATGGTAGCACTCATCTGCCCTATTCATGTCTGTACTCTCCAGCTAGTATTCACAGACATTTCACCATTTGAATGTCCATTTAATTATTTTATTTATTTGAGATCCTTTTCACTGATTTGGTTCACATAGATTCTAGTTATGAAGCATGGATAAGAATACAGATCCCCTTTTTTTTTTTCCTTTATTGCAGATGGCTGAATAAAAATGGGATTCGGGAAATTGAGAATCATGCATTTAATGGAACCTACCTGGATGAACTGTAACTATTTCTGTTATTTACTATACTGAAAAGCAATCATTACCAGCTAGTAACTTCTACAAGCTATTATTTTAATCTCAAATTGTTTTATCATGAATATTGTTGTGTTTTTCAGAAACCTAAGCGATAATCACAACCTAGAAAAATTACCAAATGACGTTTTCCAAGGAGCCAATGGACCCGTTGTTTTGTAAGTAATAATCAGATATTTTCCTCATTATTAACTCCCTAGAAAAGAGCAAAAAAGATCATATGAATGCCAGTCTGGATCTCAGAAACTTTGGAGTTAGAAAGTGTAGGTGTAGTTCTGAATATAAAAAAAAACCCTTGTAAGCTGTAATCAAAATTTCATTCTAGTTCCCTGTTTTCACTTTGTCCTCAAGTTTTGGGAAGTATTTGGATCCAGAGATTTAGATCCAGAGTCCTCTCCACAGTTAACTGAGCTCTGTAAGGCAGTAGTTCTGTCTTATTTATTTTCCAGAGAAATATGCTGTTAGCTTTTTGTTTGAGGAAAATCAACAGTAGGTGAATGCATTCTCAGTGCTTAAATCTAAATTGCTTAACATTGAATATCTGCCCCTGCATCTCTGAAGGTTAATTCCAACAATAAAAGCTCTACCCTACAGGAAGAGGGACTGAGATGTCTCATCTCCTGTAAAGACAGGTATATCTCATGCAGTTATAGTAGGATGTCTTTCACGGGTGATAGGATGGAAAGCGAGATCTCAGCAGTAGAGATTTCGGCAGTAGGGATGCTCAGGGATCTCAGTCATCATTACCACAAGCCACAGCTTGCTCTAGGGTCTGAAAATGCTTGTGAGTGTGTAAAACTGTTTCTGTTTCTGAGCACAAGCCACAGCACATAAGAGCTGCAACAGAGACATGGGAGTCTGTCTCACCAATTCATCAGTCTTTCTCTCTTCCCATCCACCCTTGATGTCCAGAGAGGGATAGGAGTCATTCAGAAAGTGTGAAAGGGGCTCACTGGAACTGTTGGAAGATTTTAGACAGAGCTTAGAGAGGTCAGAAATCTAAAAAAAAAGAGGGAGAAAAATGTCTGGTTTTCCTTGAGTTCAGATCAGAGCTCTTCTGAAGGTCTTTTTCCCATCATGGTCAGTGCACCTATGATATAAAGAGTTATGGTTTGGTTACTTGCATCTGGCTCCATTTCCATCCCTCCCTCAAAGCATCTTCCTTCTTTGAAAAAGACTGCCAGTGGACCATCTTTTCAGCAATATGATAGATTGTTCTTTGGAAAAGCATTGCTTCCTGGAGCAAAAAAATAAATGTATTTTCTTTGCACATTGTAGCTAATACAATCATATTCTGGAGGTTTATCAAATTGATTTGGCTGTAGTTCAGATTCATTTGATAGTTCAACTTCTAACACTGAGTTATTTGAGTAAGAAGTTTTCCATTACCAATATATCCACTATTCTATGGATGGGAAATTACCTTTTTATCTTGACTGAGATCATGAAAGAAGAGCCTTCTTAGTCATCCATCACTGTAGTGCACACCAGGAGCATGCTTTAACCTGTGGGAACGATTGACCTATAATCATACCTTTGCTGGGTCAAATTGTGTTGTTGCAATCAAATCTGTGTCGCAGACTGGAATGCATTAGAAAGAGCATCAGGATGTATTAACTCTTGATCTTCCCAAGCCAGTGTTCTATGGTCAATTAATATGAACTTCTATTTTATAACTCAGCATATTAATGTGAAAGAAACAGAGAAAATACAAATAGTAATGTCAGAAAGCACCAATCATCCCTTATACAAGCTACACAATTTCGCGAATCAATTCCTCTCTCTGGCTTACAGCTCTTGGCTGAATTAGAATATCTCTTTTGGAAAGACATCAAGTTTTGAGTTAAAGGATTTCAGCACTGACAGCAGGCAAGTAAATCAAATGGCTAATTACTCCCACACCTATGCATATTCCTTCTATACAAAAATACATTGTATTTCAAACTTGGAGTTTCAAAACTTCAATTTTCAGATGTATTTGTTCATTTAATCATCTTCTGGTGCTCTAAGAGATGCAGTGGCTTTCACTAGCTTTTACTGAAGTCCTAAGGGAGTTCTCTGACTGCGCTCTAACTCAGACACAGGGCAAGGTATGGCTGCAGTCCATTCTATCCTGGCACTTCATCTTTGATGGTAGACCCACATACAGGGGTCACAGAACATCTCCAGTAGATCCCCAGCTCAACAGCTGTGTCCCTGAAGCACAAGTAGAAATCAGTTTAGATAGAAGCACAGAGAAAATTGTTCTTACCAATCACTCTACCCCTCTCTGATTTCTGTTCTGCCAACTGTTTCTTGCTATTTTTCTATGTGCCTTTCAAACCTCAACAATTGGTCAGTATTTTGCTAATCCAACAGAGACTCCCAGTGGGAAAGGGAAGTGATTGGAAGAGAAGTCAGGTTCATTTGCTCTTCCTGCACCAGGTGCTGTCAAGGCTGATGACTAGCAGCCAAGCAACAGTAACACAAGAACATGTTTTTCAGTCGCTGATGCTTTCTGATTTGATTTCCTACTGCCACTTTATCATCTTGTTCAGCATGCTTATTTAATTTATCAAGCCCCTAACTAGAGAGCAATGTCTCAAAGAACCTTTGCACTGAGGGCTGCGTGTGGTGACTCAGTGGAATAAGTTACCAAACCAACTGCATATTGTCTGTGTTTGCTGCTGAGGGGCCTGGCAGTGGTGTATTGATAACTGTCCCCAACAGACATACCATCACACCCCACAGTACTATGCAAAGCACTTTCCCTAAACTCATTTCTTTTTATGTGCAATAATGAGCATAAAAAGAAAAATTTTTCGAAGAAAAAAATATAGTCATTTAAAAATATTTCATATTTATGGAATTATTTAGAGATAGCCAGTAACAACTTCACTGATTTTAAGTCTGGGAGATATTCCCGTTCATTTTCAGGTGTTATTTCAACACAGTGTAATAACAGTTTGGGCTCAGTAAAGGTTTTTAGCTAATAAGCCAAAGAAAATATTTTCCATGCAGAATTATGAGCCTTTGTGAAGTTTCACAAGTTCTTAATGGTGCCATGAGTGATGCTGCCTTTAGATTTAGACAGAAAACTGCTGTTTGGTTGTTGAGTCACGAGCATATACTCTAGGTGACAGTTTTTATTAGGCAGCATACTAAGGGCAATAATCAGTCCATGAAACAATTGAGGTTGCTTGTTGCAACCTAATTACCTCTTCAAGCATCTGTCAGAAATCAATAGCCTAAAATTTTTCAACAGCTGCTGCTTTTAGCCCCTGTGAGAAACAAGTCAGGCCTAGAGCAACCTCAAGATCACAGTGTGGCTTCTCTCATTCTGACCTTCTGAAGTTCAAAGCAGTTTGGATACCACCAACCTGTCTTGTCCCTCCAATAAAGAGTAGCAAAGTGGAGTCTGTGTTTGCTCCTTTGCTGACACAGTTCATGGCCCAGTTGTTGAAGGTGGTATATCCTGTAGAGCCTGGATGCAAAGCCTCAGCTGTGAGCCCAGCATGGACACAAAGATCATCTTTACCCACAACCAATTTGCTAACTGCTTTACTATCTGCCTATGAATTTGTTAGACTTAGCCACCCTAAGCTAAAGACTGAGCTCAAACAGAGCCATTTCCTGGTATTAAGTTTGTTTCTTAGAACAGAATAGGGGTGCAAATATACATGTGGTACATAGCAAATGTCTGAACTTTATAACATGCTGCTCAAAGCTGATGTCCTCCTCACATGACATCACACTACTGCATCAATACAATAATAAAAGCAATTTGTTCCTGTTGGGTAACAGAGATCAAATAATATGTTGTCCCGACATCATACGGTTGCAGATTAATTGAAAACTGTACTTTGGAGGGAGCCTGGAGAAAATTACAAATAACGTCTGTCCAACTTCTTGATTAGGGCAAATTCCTTTCTTTTGTCAGAGAATAAAGCAAACACTGCATCCTGTATCTGCCTTGAGCCTTAAGAACACAGGGGCAAAGGGAGGAAAGGATCATTTTGTGCAGTTCATTTTCATTTTTACTCTTAAGACAAAGGAGTATGCTCTCCTGTTGTAATGAGCTGAGGGACACAGTTTCTGCACTAATGAGGGAAATGTGGGGATATTTTGCCCCATTTGTTACACCCTGGAACCATGGGGATGGGTTCCCAAGTATCTCTTAGCCTGAAGATGAAACAACCTTGGTCTTTGCTTTCCCTACCTGCATGGCACAAGTCAAGATTTACTGTTTGGATGATGTTTCTTTTTAAAAGTTCAATTAATGTTGTCTTTAACACATTTGTAGCTGCTGTATACATCACTGCCTTTGAAAGCCTTTCCCACACAGTAATTGCCTTCCTCATAACTACACCTCTCCTAATCTCCTGTAATCTTGCCTCTTTCTTCGCTTCCTATGCTCCCTTTGCTTTTAAACTGGAAATGTTTTGTGATTCTTGTTCCTCACAGTTTGAACCATATCACCCCATCTCTCTTTAATCTCATGTTCTTTCTAACAAGTACAAAATCTGGTATCCCCCATCCCTCCTTACATCTGTATCCCCATGTGAGCTTCTCCTTTTGTGTTTATTGCCGTTTCCCATGAGATGATGTTCATGTAGCAAACCTCTGTTGTGATTTCATCAGCCTTTTTTAATCCTGTGACAGTATTCTTGGATGACTGCTGCATTTACTGGGTATTTACTAAACCAAATATTGTATGGCCCTAATGGTTTGGGCCTGTTAATTCCTACGTAGAGGGTTATGGAATTTTTTTTTCTTTATTCTCAGATGAGATTAATATCACGTGATTGTAATTTGCAATGGATATTACTTCAAGTTTCCTGGAGAAACACCTGATTTATCTCTGGATGCTCTTTTCAGTGTAGATTTTCATCTGATCTCTTTCCAGTCTCTACTCTGATAATGAGTATGCAAGTCTAAAACATATAGCCACTGTTGAGTAGAAGTAAATTTGCTTTTTACTGAGATTTTCATATGTTTTCTTAAAGGGATATTTCAAGGACAAGAATCAGTTTCCTGCCAAATCATGGATTAGAACTCATTAAGAAGCTAAGAGCAAGGTCTACGTACAATTTAAAAAAGCTTCCTGCCTTAAGCAAATTTAGATCTTTGATTGAGGCAAACTTCACCTATCCTAGCCATTGCTGTGCATTTACAAACTGGAAAAGACAAAAGTAAGTGTTTGATTTGTTTTTCTTTTTGGTGCTTCTCAGCAGTTGATAGTGAATTAAATAGACTTCCCCAAAATCTGCACAGAAAAGGTCTCTTCAGTGAAGGTAAGTAAATGGATATAATTAAAAAATATACAATACATATAGGTTTATACATGCTACCCAGTGCACTACCCCTCCATTACAAAGGAGTAATGAATATTGATAGCAGTGTTAGCATTAGCATTTTCCCCAGCTGTGACTATAGTCCCCACCTGTCCATAGGACTGTCTTTCACTGGAATTTGCCATCCTATATCATCTTGAAGCAACACTGAAGACAGTCAACAGGAAAAGTTGTATAACTTTTCAGGATGTAACTAGAGGTAAAGCTGTGTTTGCAGTAGTGAAGCTGATCAATATTTGACTATCAATTCAGGAGGATAACCAGAACGATGAGTGCTCTTAATTCTTATCTCAGAAAGTCACATTTATGTTGGAACACCATCCAACCAAACACCACAGATACACCATCCCCCAAGTCTACTTATGCAACATTTCTGGACACTATTTCTGAAATGGTTAACCTAGAACAGACTCCTTTTACCCAAATCAACAGGTGGGAGAGTAACGTGTCACTTTAGACTCCCCAGATAATTTTCCATGCTTGTTTTAATTTTCCAGTAGTGTGTTTCAGTGAGACTTAAGGTATCAGCAATTCTCATTAAGTATTTTCAACTTGTCAGACAGACTTTAAATGTACAGGTTTACTAGTTAATGGACCTCTTGAATTTATGACACTGGAAAACATGAGGAACTGGTGCCTATAGAAACCTCTGTTCAAAGTTCTTCCTTTACTGGAAGTCCTCAAAGACCTGGAATTTGCCATGGCAGGAATAAAATTGTGGATTATTGTTATGGTTCAAGACATTGTCTTCAGAAGTTGCCTAAAACTTTAAGAAAAGTAAAACCATGAAGAGAAAACATAACCTATGTTTAGCTTCTACTTTGATATTTAGATTAACCATTTGTTTTATTTTTAGAATCATATTATCAGGAGGCAAGGAAAGATAACTGATCTTGTGTGTGCTGATAGCTAATAAGTATCACCTTCATGTGTTTCTAAGAATCTCTGTGTAAAGAGTGCAAGTCTGATGGCAAAAACTGTAGTGATAAGGGAAGTATCTGTAGTGATAAGGGACGTATCTGACAAAATCAATTCTCCATTTTCTACTTTTGATCAAAAACTAGCTAAACTTTTTACTAGGGCATTTATAGCTAGACTTTTCACTGAGACAGTTTAATTGCAGGAGACATTTTCACGTACTTCTGCAGGCACAGTGCTTGGTAGCTTCCTAAGTAGAAATGGATCTCATCCTTCCACAACTGGTGGAAAAGTGATATTTGCCAATGAGTCCAATGGAAGCATGAATCTGAAAAGGGACCTCGATATCATATGATTCGTATTTTTGAAGGTACTTCCTTCTGGACTGCTTGGATAAATTAGCGCTCAAATCCCAGAACCCACTACCTAAGTTAGTCAATTGGACTTTTCAAAAACAGACTAAGAGTTACTACTGAAGGAAAGCTGCAGGAGGAAAAGGCCATGTAGTAAGCTTACCTAATGCTAAGCTCTCACTATCTTGTCCACTCAGGTTCTAAATAACTTCCATGTCACACACACTCCAGGCAATTGAAGCGCACAGTACTCACTTCCTCCTTAGTATAGCCCCACTTTTGGAAGCTTCAGCCCTGGAAGGTAAGAAGCCAAGGAGGACATAGCCCTTCCCACAGTCTGGGCAACTGTAATTTTGCAAAGAAATGCCAGCAAACTGTTCAGAGTTTACATAGTCTAAATGTGAATGACCAGTGAGAGGGGCTGGAGCACAATATGGTGGTGAGTCTGCTTCTGGAGCAAGTCTGGTTGTGACTTCACAATCCCCTCTAGTATCAGGTGTAATTCAACATGAGAAATGGTAGGCAACTCAGATATGCTCTTCTTTATGAAATATGGTTACTCGAATGAATGTATATGTGAACTGTATCATTCTGGTCAACAGAAAAAAATATTTTATTTATAGATGTCTTTAATAGTTATCAAATATATATTTTTAAAAAATATTAATCCTAAATGCAAAATTATTAGAACCACTTATTTAGATCAACTCTTCCTGTTAACTGCTCTAAAATATGATTAAAATGGCATTTTTTTCGTACAGTCATGTGTCTTGTACTGAAATTGTTGGGAGACTGATATCCTCTCTCCAGCTTAAAGAGAGAAAATGGATGCTCTGTTTGAATACCATAGGTATTACCATACACTTCAGCAGAGATTAGTTAAATGTACAGTAACTACACCTGTTTTCATTTCAAAGCAGGTTTTTTGACAGCTGGTACAATCTGCATGTGCATCGAAGATTGCTCAGGTTGATTAAGATTTATTAATAGCACTTGATCACAAAATGTGTATTATTTCTTTGGTGAGAACTGTGCTTGGTTCAGTGCAGTGAGTATTATTTGTGGTGGTAACTGTGATGTGACCTGACTTGCCATGCACCTTCACAGGAAACAGTTGTTGTCCTGTGTCTGTTTAGGTCTCAGAATACTTCCAGGCAGTCCAGACAGGATAAAAAAGATGCCTCACCTTGCCCAGAAGAGCATCTTTAAGGATCATGGCAGCAGCTGGTGTTCACATGGCAAATTTGTCAAGGACTTAAGACAGAGATGTGTGGCCTTTTTCTGACTACCCCGTTTCTGTCAGATTTCCCCTCTTTGAGACTTTTGCAGTGCTCAAGACCCTTAAATAAGTTGCCATAGTGGATCATGCTTGATCTCCTCTCCCAAACCCATCTACACTTGTGAACAGGCATTGCTGTGACAACAGAAAACCTTTGGCCTGTTTCAGTGGCAGTGCTAAGTTTTGGAGGATGTCACATCAAGCACAGCTCCACTAGAGTGAGACACAAATTAAAATACAAACAATAATCCAATAATGACAGATATTGACCTGTAGATTTATCATACTGGAGTATTGTGATGCTGGCCTTACAGAAGGTAAACTACTTTCTTAGGACAAGTCCAGTGCAGTATGTTGAACTCCCCCCACATTTTCTTGTGATTGGAAAATAATATCCTTGCAGTGCAGATAGGGCACAGGCTGAATGTTAAAACTCTCAACTTGACATAGACCATTATGAACTTCAGCAAGCTTTTGCCTTTCTTTGACATAAAGATCAACTCCTGCCTAAAAGAATGACATTGATAAGACTCTGTCCTTAACCTTGATCATTATTCTTTGGAGAAGCTGTCACTTGACATCCTACTTTAAAAAAAAAAAAAAAAGTGTCAGCATCAGGAGTCATGTTTGGGCCTCATCTCTTGAGAACATAATATCAGTTTCTCACAACTCAATGTCACTTTTCAGTGAAGATGATTGGTTTGATACAGGGCTCAATGCAGAGCCTAGGCTGGGACTGTTTATTCTGCTGAGCATATTTCTCAGCACACAAGATCCTCCTGTCACTGGATCCAGACAAAGCACATAAAATAACCACTTATACAAAGGTAGCAATTTTTGCTTATTTTTGTCAGAGCGCTCAACCAATTTTAATGTGATTCTTTAAGTTGTCCTTTCTCTAGCCTATTTTTCGGAGGGTTTACTTGAGCACAGCAATGTTAGACAGTAACATAAGGTTACAAAGGGACTGAATAAACGAACTGTTTTACGATACCTACCACCTCAAAAGCAAGCAAGAACATAGGTTACCAAAAACAATGATTTAACTTGTTGCTCTGAATGCACTGCAAAGTCCAAAGAGCAAACGTCCCAGAGCAAGGAACAGGTAAGCAGTCAGTACCAGAGGATGGCTCATCTTTCCCCCAGGAGTTTGCACCTTTCCATCTTACCTGCTCACCCTACAGGTAACCAACCAGAAGACTCCTGGCCACCTATCCATGGAACAAACAGTAACTAACTCTGTGGGACCTTAGTTTTATTTGGGACCACTGGTTGTAAAATAATTCAGCAATTACTAAATTGCAATGATCGGGAATATTTAATTGGTCTTACATAGCAGTTTATCAGGGGGATAGATTTAGCTACAGGTAGTTCCTCTGTAATTTGGGAAAAGGTTTATTTTTAACTTATAACAGAGAAACGATTGGGTAAAAACATTCCCCTTGTTTCATTTACAAAGAACCAACAATTGCAGTAGCTTTCTGTGCCCTCAAGTGCCTGATGCACTCAAAACTAAGGGACTTTCTCTCCTGTTGTTGTTCCTTAGAAGCATGTTCCTTTCAGCTAGAGAACTGTTGATATATGGATCAATACATTGGACCTCTCACTCATCCTTATGTGAGCCGAACACAGGGGACTGAAATGTAATGCCTTGTTATTGCTATTGTGACCTTCATAGTGCATATTTGACCTCACAGAAAATCAGTTTTCTGCCTCAGTTGACAGGCAAGATAAAAGATATTGATAATAGCAGAGGATGTTCAGAACCTTACCTTCTGGTGCTGGGTCTTCATTAGTTTTCCTTTTTCTGTGGAACTTTTAAACTCAATTTTTAGAAGATATAATGAATGCACAAAATCAAAAGTTAAAATTAGGACACAAAAATGAATTCTCCCTTTTAAGCGGCTACCAATTGTTTCAACCTATCTTGCCTAAAAAGCTCTTCTCTCAACTGTACTGCAAGCCAGGATGGAAGATAAGATGGAGTCCTCTCCTAGAAATTATACACCTCAACTGCTGTCTGTGTTGTCGATGAAAGTAGCCTGAGATGAATTTTGTTGATTTTGCAACAGCTGTTTAATTCCTAACTCAGATTAGGTCTAGATCCATTTTATGTGAAGCTATGGATGCAAGTTTCTGAGACAGCAAATTTCAAAGGTAGCCTAGGAAAAGCAGTTGTTGAAGTCTGACCCTTTATCTCCAGTTGATACATCTTGATCTTTCTTAGCTTGATGGAGCTGATATCTTTGTACCATCTCAAGCAACATATTTTTTATTCTGTTGATTAAGCATGGAGAAGGGCATAGAGTTAATAATTTAGAAAATAAAGCCAAACACAAGACTATAAAAAATGCTGGTTTTACCTTTAAAAGCACTTTTTTCTTTGAACTCTTTTCATTTACTTACCTTTGTTACTGAATTCTCAAATATGTTTAAAAAATACTTTCTGACAGAAACAAAAGCAACCACTGTTTCCTTAGAAGTGTAGGTTTAATTTGGTTTTGTCTGGTTTGGTGTGGCCTGGCTTGGTTTAGCTTTGCTTCACTTAGTCTCTAATCCATTTTCTTTGAAAAACAGTTTTTAAATTAAGTATTCTCCTGTGTCTTGTGTTTGTATCTGTGTTGGCATCTGGGCTGTAGAGATTATCTGGAAGCCTGCAACAACTTATTTTTACTATTTATTTGTGCTAATGGCCAGTTACCAATATGATATGAGATACTTAAAATGAATGGCACAAACTGGAGATATTCTGGACCCCGACAAGGGGTTACAAGATTGAATATAGCACACTGTCAAAAACTTTAGGGAAATGGGAATTCAAGAGTAATGCTAAGAAATAGTAACATTATTGTGATTATACAGACTCCTTATGGGCACAGCTGAATTTACTCATTCTTCAAAATTCTGTCTTACATCAGAATTAATCATCGTGTATTTCCCTGTGCAAGAGTCAGCTTATTGAATGAAAGTTATGTGAGAAATTTGGTTGAAATAAGGAACCTTCTCACAGAAAGCATTATCCAGTTGGATAATTGCATCACAAGTGTTGGTAAGGCAAACATTAGGCTTTCCTTTCCCCTACATCTTGTGATCTTTACAAATCATTTATACTTTCATGTCATTTTACAAATAGGGACCAGCTAGACTATTAATGTCAAGCTCCAGGGTAATCTATATAATCAGCTAACCAGAAAAACTGAGCTATTAATGGAAACTGGATGATTTCATGTTTGTTGTACTCCTTGTGCTGTGTCGCTCAGTTTCCAACTCTACCCTTTTTTACAATTTCAGCACCGAATTACATCCAATATGTAGCATATCTCAAGCCAAGCAAGACTTTGATGAGCAGCCTGGTGATAAGATACACAAACGATCTGCAGCCGGAGATTACATTTCCAACTATGGCATAGGATTTGACCCAGCAGAGAATGAATTTGACTATGGTTTATGCAATGAAGTAGTTAATGTAGCTTGCTCACCTAAACCTGATGCTTTCAATCCATGTGAAGATATCATGGGATACAACATTCTGAGAGTCCTCATATGGTTTATCAACATTTTAGCTATCACTGGGAACATTGTTGTCCTCATTATTTTAATAAGTAGTCAATATAAACTCACAGTACCTCGCTTTCTAATGTGCAATCTTGCGTTTGCAGACCTCTGCATAGGTATCTACCTGTTGTTTATTGCATCTGTAGATATCCAGACTAAAAGCCAGTATTACAACTATGCTATAGACTGGCAAACTGGGCCAGGATGCAATGCTGCAGGATTTTTTACAGTGTTTGCAAGCGAACTCTCAGTCTACACACTGACTGTGATAACTCTGGAAAGGTGGCACACCATCACCTACGCTATGCAACTGGATCGCAAAGTTCGACTTCGTCATGCTGTGATTATAATGATTTTTGGCTGGATGTTTGCTTTCATGGTGGCACTTCTCCCCATATTTGGAGTTAGCAGCTACATCAAGGTCAGCATCTGCTTGCCTATGGATATAGAAACACCATTTTCTCAGGCGTATGTTATATTTCTTTTAGTGTTGAATGTACTTGCATTTGTGATTATATGTGTCTGCTACATTTGCATCTACTTTACTGTGAGAAACCCTAACGTCATCTCTTCAAACAGTGACACCAAGATTGCCAAACGCATGGCTATACTGATCTTCACAGACTTCCTCTGCATGGCACCAATATCTTTTTTTGCAATATCAGCCTCACTCAAGGTTCCTCTCATCACAGTTTCCAAATCTAAGATCCTTCTGGTTTTGTTTTACCCCATCAATTCCTGTGCTAATCCTTTCCTCTATGCTATTTTCACAAAGACTTTCCGGAGGGATTTCTTCATTCTGTTGAGCAAGTTTGGTTGCTGTGAAATGCAAGCACAGATTTACAGAACAGAGACCTCCACATCTGCGCATAATTTCCACACAAGAAATGGCCATTGCCCTCCTGCATCAAAAACGAATAATGGGACTGCTTATTCATTGGTTCCTCTGAATCACTTGAACTAAAATGCTTGCATGAATTTGTGTCTGAGGCAATGCGACAGTCACTTTTGACTGTGAATTTTAATAATGACTTTATCATAGCATGTACACTTATTTTTTTATGAGGAAAAAAAAAATATTTCTGCTTTACTATTTTTTTTCAATGAACAGCCTTTGGAGATGACCCAGAATCTTCATCAGTTCTTGAAGAACAACGAACAAAACTTCAATATATGCCAAAACGTTCTTGTAGAATTGTCTCAAGGAGCAAATGAGACTTTAAACTGGTATTTCCCACCATACAGGCAGAGATTCCCTTCGTTCTAGGAAGATGTTAACTGCTTATGGGGAGTTAAGTAGTGATCATATGCAATTAAAAAAAAAAAAGTATAATTAAATTTTTTGCCTGTGAAGCTTGTTATAACAATGGTAGATAATTAGCTGTTTTCATTCATTTTATCTTCTGAGGTTACATGAGACAGAAGGCTGTCCTAAAGCCTCCCTTCAGCAGACTTACTAGCAATGAGAACATCTTGTGTTGTTTCCATTTCTACTAACCACAGCAGAGGTGCAGGAGGTATATCCAGCTAAGTTGATTTTTGCTGTTCCACACTTCCTTACTCTGCACAAAACTGTCAGTTTCGGTAGGACTTGTGTTGATCTAGATTGCCAGGATCAGACAACCAGATTTCATCTGACTTTGGATCAAGGAATTTGATTTGGTTTGAGATTTGTTCTCAAGGCGAGAAAAAGCAAGAATGAGAGCAGGAGAAACCCTTTGTAATAAGGGGAGTGTTCTCTCAAGGTAGTCTCATAACATATGTGTATTTTTTTTTTATTTTTTTTTTTGGCCCAGCCAGGGATGAAGAGCCACAATCAGCCACTCACTCACTCACTCCTCCCTCTCCTGACAGGATGAAAAAAGAAAAGTATTGAAAAGTATTTTTTGGAAAATCCCTAAGGACAGGAAGGGCTCATTCTCCACTTATGGCATCAGGCAAAACAAAATGACTTAGGGAAGAAAACAAAAATTAATTTAATCCACCAACAACCAAAAACGTAATAAACAGAAAATATATCCAACCAAAAACAATACAGAGTAGGACAATGATGAAGAGATTGACCAGCCCTTTAAGATCCCCTTACTGCAATCTCTCCCCTCTTCCTGGGCTCAGGCACCTGCTCCTGGTGTCTTTACATCCTCCCCTCCTCAGCAGCACAGGGGGGCAGGGAATGAGGGTTTCACTCTGTCCTGTTCCAATGACTCCTGCCATTTGTCTCTCCTCAGGGCAAGCAGGTTCCTTGCTGGCCCTTCCTGTTCCAGCTCAGGGTCCCTCACAGGCTGGGCAGCCCTGCACAAACTGCTCCAATATGCATTCATCTCTAGGGCTGCAGCTCCTCTCCACCTCCTGTGGCATGAGGCCCTCAACAATTGCTCCTTTGGCACAGAACCCTCCTGGAGCTCCAGGCAACTCTCAGTCCTGTCATTGTCTTCCATGCTTTTCAGGGAGGCATTGTGCTCTCCCACCATGAGCTGCAGGGGTTGTCCTCTCTAGAGCACCTCCTTTCTTCCTCCTTCACTGACTGCAGGTTCTGCATGATCATCCCAAACTTGTCCTACCCTTCCACCTCCTCCTACACACTACAAATTTCCCTTCTTAAATAGTGATGGTAGAGGCACCAGGTTGACCTGGTTAGGATGGAGGTGAGTCCAACTCAGAGACAGGGGAAGTTTCAGGAACTGTTTACAGGGGCAGCACTGCAGCACTCTCCCCCTTTTAACAAACAAAAGCAGCTCCACACAAACACATCACAATCTTTCATGTGCATATTTGAATATCAATTTTTTTTAGGATTAATCATTCCAAAACACACTAGACACTGAGGACTGAGTAGGGCTTTCTCACCCTGATTGTAGGTCTATGTGTGGTTGTGTGTGTATTCAGAAATGCAAAGAACAGGAGTCTAGGCTTCATTTCCACCTCAGAAACAATTCACAGTTTTGCCACATAAGATTATAAACCTTTGTAGTCTTCAGGGTTAAAGGTGATGTGCCTTGGATATTTCCTGACCTCAACTCCCTAAAATAACTTCAGAAGCAATTCTTGATGCTTCTATCCATAATTTCCCCTGTCATCAGCGTCATATTTTAGCATCTGAGCCTGATGTGAATAACTACAGGAGGTTATTACATATGCAGTTCTAGCCAAGGAAGGAAGTATCAGCTCCCTAGTGCATAATGCAGGGGAGATCAAAGAAGGTGTGTTTTAGGTGGGGAAATTTCATTACTCATCACAACACTCCCTCCAAGATCCATGAGAAGGAAGAATGAAAGAGCAAAACAGGAGAGACAGTTCATCTCTGAAAGGCTTTTCTGTCTACTCAGAGGAATCATTTCTTCACATATGCTTTATGTTAAATACAGTGTACTGCTGCAACCATTAAAACCCACTTTCATAAAAGGTTGATGAATGATGATGTTGCAAAATGACGAATATTCTAGTTGCATTAAAAAAATACTCCCGCATTTATTCTTGGTCCAAAAATGATGGTTGCTCTTTGGCAAATACTAGCTTTTTTTTTTTTTCTGATATATAGGGCAAATCCTTGTAGTGCATCCCACTTTTTTTGTCGGATCCCTGACCATTTGCAAATACAACAGGACGACACCTGGCAGTTGAGGAGGTACAGGCGTAGTCTAGAAGCCGGTTTTGTAAATTCCCTCACAGCTCATCTACTGCATGCAAAACTGTTGATCAGACATTTGCAGAACCAGCACCCAGTTAAATCTATGTTACAAACAAGTATCCCTGGAAAGGGACCTTGCAAGCTTGTGTCTTATAGCCAGAGACAGAGCAGGGCACAAGGTATGAAGTCATCTAGCCCATGGCTCTTCCTCCAGAAAAGACAAGGGATGATATTTGAAGAGTAAGTAGAGCCTTCATAACTAGACATCTTGTCACAAGAAGGAGGACAGCACAGAAATGATTGAGGCATGTGTCATCCTGCCCTCATATGCTGCACAGGTAAGACGTTAGCTCAGGCTGGGGCATCAGTTCCAAAGCTGCAAGACTGACCATGTGGTTGCTAAGACAAAAAACTCCTTATAGTCCTTAAATCTCCTTGGCTTTTACTATTCTTTAGATTTTAATTTTAATCATCTTCCAAATTGTGAGAGGCATTGTAGGACTTCTGTCTTCCCTATGTGGGACACTGGTCTGTTTCTAGCAGGTTTTTTTAAGCAGTTTTAGGGGGAAAAAATTGCAAGATATATTTTATTCATGTTTGTAATATAAAAAAAATAGCCTGCTGGTGTGGATTTTCTCAGCACTGAACAACATGTTTATGTGTGTAATCTTTAAACTATTTTACATTTCCCTTTCTGAAATCAATTTTAATAAAACCAATATCAAAACAAAGTGCCTTGAGAACAAATGTATGGCCAGAGATACGCTGAAAAGTAAGCAATAAGAGTTACTGCTTATCTGGAGAGCTTCATTTAATTGACACAGCCTCCACAGTTGGGTCATTGTGACATACAGATGAAACTTGGCTGATGAGTCACGCAGCAAAGAAAATCCTCCTGTAGCCTCCAGAGAGTCAACAAAACATGCAAAGGTATGTTTGAAACCTCTTAAACAGATAACTTACTAGCACTGACATGTCTTTGTTTTAACCGATCTCTTCTATTAATTCACATTTCTTATTAAATACAGTATAAACCATTGAAAGAACATTGACAGGTATTTTTCTCCTTTCTAATATAAGTGGCTCATCTTATGTGATGCACTCTCACTTTCTTTTCTTTTTTCTTATAGCTAGTGCTTGGAGCTCTATTTTGTGAGTCTTCTGTTCAGACAAATCAGACAATAAGTGTGTGTATGTTTGCACACATGTGTACACGTGGGTAAGAGAGACAGGCCACAGGTAACAAGGAAATTGAGCCAAAGTCTATCTCTTAGAGGGAAAACTTTGTTGTTCAAACTTGGAACCCATTGCTAGCTCAGTCTAAAGACCGTTCAACAGTCATCAATATTGTAAAACTTTCCAGTTATCCTCCCTGCTCTTACATGGTGCTTGCAATTCATTGTGCCCCAGAAAATGCTGTTTATTACTGTCTTTGTCCTTATGATGCCATCATCAGAGTGACATAAAGAGACTGTGCTGGTAGTGAGAACACAACAACTTCTTCATCTACTTGATAGAAGCATCATTCATTCTGGCATGTAGCTTGTGGGAACTCCATATCTGACCTCCCTGAGAAACATATACCTACTGTTGTGATGGGAAGTGAGAAATGAGGTCACTTTGGCTTGGCAGACTAAAGGCCACATCACAAAAATTGCCACCACTGGTAAAGGTAATGGGAACAGCTAATCAAAAAACACCAATAAAAGCAAAATCCTGACTCAGTAGAGAAAATGAACCATGAACCATTTTCCTTACAATGTTGCTGTGGGGGTTGCACAGATATGCCAGGCAGGGTTTGCTCATTAGAAGGCAGGTCTACATTTGAGCTTGTTGAGAATGCAAGATGAGGCTTTGCATCCCATTTAGCAAGTCTTCAAATCATTTGACAACATTTCTTTCCTGTAGATTCCCTCCTAATGATTCCACTGAGGACACAGTAGATAATCTTACATTTAATTTATGCAGCTTTGTTGTTAAGAACAGTTAATAATGCAAAATGATTTATCCTTGAGGAATAATTTAACCATCCCTCCTGCTTTCTGAATGAAAAAACAGAAAAAAAAGTGGATATGGTTCAAACTGTCAAGTAAGCACACACAAACCTCCTTACAGATTTGCATCTTTAAAATGGGCATGTGTAATCTCCCATTGTGTATGCAAATGTGAATTGCACTTAGACACTCTTCTTCAGAGTGAGTTTTTGGTCGAAGTATTTTGTTACAAGCACATATTGAAAATCTGAGCCTTGTTGCTTTAAAAGATTCAAGCACAGGAGTAGGATTTTATAGCTGTCATCTGGATAATTAAGCTCTTCATTAACAGTTGTTCTCGAACCAGTAGGTGACCTTTAATTAGAGATGAAAGTACTCAAGAATGGATTTCAAGCATTAAGAAACTGCAGAGAACCCTTTGCTCCCCGCTCTCCCCAAGCCCATTGAAAACCTTTTGTAAAGCATTGGCTTTCCAAGACAAATTATGCTGGGTGAGACAAAAATCTGTTTCCAGGTCCAACACATCAGATGAATGCTTCACTTTAGTTGCAACTAAAATACTGTATTTTCTTTTTTCTGTTTCATGAAGACTTTGCAATGTGTTACCTGCATCTTTGTTAACCCAACATGGACACCTGCACCAAGTTGCTCCCACACCAAACAAAAGAACAGGAAAAAGTAGCGAGTTCACAATGAGATCTGTGCACAGATGGGAACGTGCCGTATTTATGAGTGGGTGGAAGACTACATGACAGGACTGAGCAATATGGGCTTTTCTGTTGAGTCATTCAAATATCCAGTGCTAAAATTCTGTATTAAAGGGGCTATTTTGGCTGAAGTATAGTTCCCAGAGAACAAGCAATATCAATTTGCTTGGCAACATCCTATGGAGAGATAAACTCAAGAGGATGTTAAAGTCATGGGCTTTCATTTAATTGTTCAAGAACTATGATAAAGAAAAAAATAGAAAAAGATTGGTATAAATACCACGTATATGCTGCCTCTGGAAGAGCAGCTCCTTTAGGGGCCATCCAGGCTCCATACTGCACCACCACCAGTCATCTTTGCATTGCAATTCTGTGTATCACATGTGCATTACAAGTGCTTAATTAACTTTAAATGCTCCAAGTTTCTGCTTTTCTTATCTGTGCTGTATGGATAGGCATGTGCCTCATGAACATTCATACTCTCATCTTTTTATTGCCTCAGCTTTACCCCATCTTCATTCTTTCCATGTTGATGATTCATGCTGCTCGTGCCTAGAAGTGCTCTGCTTTTACCTGCAGTCATGTATTAACAGAATCCATGTCCCTTAGAAATATTTATTTAGAAACAAACAGTTGGAAAATCTTAAGTCTGCTCATTGCACTCTGTATACTGAGCTGCACATGTCTACTTACACGGCCTTACAGTTTCTAACTCCCATTGTACTTAATTCTTCAAACGGCTATTGTAAGGATAACTGGCCCTTTCCCAAGCTTAAAACATTCTGCTTTGAAAAAGTTAGAGTCTGAGCTAACCAACTTCAATAAATCGTGATGAAACACACAGATCACTTCTCATTGCATCTGCACACTCTCTAGACTTTGTTGGGGAAAAAAAAAACACCTTATTTTTACATGAGCAATTCAGAATTTTCCTTCCCCACATTACCAGCTGCACCTTTGCTTTGTGGTACGGGTGTCATTGTGCCATAAAATATCAGTAAGTGCCCTGGAATAAGACTGGGGAAGAGAGAAAGAACAGCTTTGATAAATTGGGACCTTCAAAATTTAGAGAAGCACAGACAAATTATGGAAGTTTTAAAGTGATCTCCACATACTCCAAGGACTGCCTGAATCTACATCAAGGAAAAAATGAAAAACTTGCTCTTTTTTTAAGTCCTGCTCCAAAGTCTGCACTGAGACAGGATTCACTCAATTGTGCAATCTCTGTGCATATCTGTATTGCATAAGGCCATGCCAAAATACCAAAATAAACAAGGGCGCCAGAAACAGGTTTTTTTCTCAACACTGTACCTGTGCTAATATACTCTTGTTTCTCAGCAAAGGTAACTTGCTTGGACTAGGCAAAAATTGAGTCGAACTCGCCTTTTTTTGTAGTGGTGGCATATCCACAGCAGTGCATTTTGGACAACATTAATTTAACAAAAGTTTGGGGTGTTTTTTTCCAGCAACTTCAGCTTCTCTTGCTACCCCACATTACCTTTCTCCTGGACTACTTGTTCTCTCCTCCTTCAACAACTGCTGCCGTCCACACCACTGTTTTTAGTATCTTTTGTATATTCCTTTCCTTGCCTGGATAGTGGCATCTTTTTGCATGATTTCAACAGAGTCACAGCTGAAACATTTATTAGTCATTGAAAAAGCTTTCAAGGCTTCGGTATTCTATTTTTTCACATAAAGGTGTTGTTTACCTCATTTTAACACTCTTCCTACAGAAAAGTTTTCCACGCATTTAACACTAACTAGCGCTCAGCTACAGCACCTGTCCTGCAGCATGCTGTAAATGAAGGCAACAGCCCAGTAGTTCTTTTGGTCTCGGTTTCACTGTCCCTTCTGCACCTGTGTTAACTAGGTAAGTGTCATCATTCTCAGATCCTCAAAAGAGACCTCTGATTGTAGGTGCTAGTCCTGTTTTGATATTTATCAGTGCCATCAGAAGAGATCTGATTTTGCCCAGGAGGATAGCCCTGGTGGGAAACTGTGTGGGGAACAGGCAACCTGCATTCAGAACAACATCGTTGTTGCTTAAAGACCTCAAAGAGCATGTGGAGGGCAGTTAAATCACAACACATGCAATTACAATTTGGCTTCTCTCCTTAAAACTTTAGATAAACCTCTATGTATGACATAGCATGATGGGGCAGTGTCACCATTGCTAATCTGTGTCCCAGAACTCGTGGTGTCAAAGCTGCAGTCTGTAAAGCACTGCAGGACCTCTCCTGTGAAACAGGAATGGTTGCCTTTGTTAACACAAGTTTAAAGAGGTCACTAAGAGTTAGGTAAACAGGAAACTAATTATGCAAGTAATTCATTCTCACCTAATTTCTGGAAAATAACCATCCAAGAATTCTTCAGTTTGTTTCCTCTTTAGGAATAATTCATTAACAAATACATTTCTTTTCTTTCTGTAAAGGGTCCCTTGTGAGTTGTAGCCCAAGTGGTTTCTGATTACTTCTTTCATAATTAAAGATCCCTTGTCACTTTTTCAAAAGGTGAGAGACAACAACACTGTTCTGTCTGGCATCCTCTTGCCTACCAGACACAGATGGCAATGCCTAAGGCTGTGAGCAAGCTGAGGCTGTTTGCATAATGCACGCTTCCTTTGTTCATCGGGTTACTGCAGTCGCCACACTTTCCTCACTTTCCCAAAGCTCTGTTGACAGTTGCATGTAGATGGTAGTGAAAAATGTAGGCAGAGCTCTTCAGGGTAATCTAAGGAATTAAGTAGTCAGGATTCATGGACAGTCACGGGGAGACTTCCTTTGAAAACTTGGGTATTTAGCATCCCTTTGCTCTGGAAAACCGTTTGAGGAAGAGGTTCTGGTTTTCCATGAGACAAGATGATCATCTGCCCTATTTTATTTAATACTTACTTACACAAAGGCTATTCTTCAGCCAGCAGTGACCTCCTTATCCTCCTGGATTTCTCCCTCTCCCAAAACATCACAAGAATATAAAGGCTTTTGAGGGATAAGCCTGGAGAAGCACCCGCTGCTAGCAAAGTGAGGAGAATCACAAATGAGAGAGGGAGAGAGAGAGGGATAGCATCTCAGAAAACAAGATGCACTTAACAGGAGCTTTTGCCATAAGTCAGAAGTTGAATGATTTTCTTAAGGCTGCACCCAGAAACCGGACGGTCTTGGGGCAAAATCTTCCATGTTCTGTGTTCTTCAGCCAGCAAAGAGAAAATGGCTGTCTCAGGAGAGAGTCCTGGTGATGTTTTCAAAGGCTTTATTCATTTTTTTAATGTTGGCAATCTCTGAAGAAACAGAGTTGAGGAAGGACGCAGGAGGGAGATGGAGAAAATTAGATTTCTCTTACTTAAAATAAAACTATACAAATAATTCTTATGAGGGGAGTGAAAAGATTTGCACTGAGGAGGATCATAAAAAACAATGTTTAATATTTTTAAGCTGGGCCTCCCGCAAGCAATGCTCTGCACTGAAACTAATATCCACCCCTGTTTAGAAAACCAGCACAAGGAGTTTTTCCACAATAAATGACCTTTAAAGTGGGGCTGACATGACATGTAAGTTTTGTGCTGGCCCTCTGCACTGCAGCAAATTGCATCTTGAGGAGAGAACACTGGACTTTCAGCTATGAAAAATTGTTCACGCCTGACCCAAAGCCCCCAGCCACTCCTAACACACATTTGCTTATGTGCCCTGTTGGCTCCGACACTATGCATCTCAAAATAATACCAGAGAAACACACTTTTCCAAAAATAAAGTGTAGTAATATTCTTCCCAAAAGATAGGTCACTCCTGCCTATTACCTGAGATCAGGATTTTGGAATTTAAAGTCCCAGAAAGGAGGCTAATAAGCCACAGGAGTGCCTCAGATCCTGTCTGGTCCAACTACATGGGGAAAAAAAATACAGAGAAGAAAGCCTGGGCAAACAGACAGTGCATTGGAGTTGGTGCCTCAGCTCCTAACCTCTCCAAATGAATATTTGTCCCTCTGCAGAGGTTGGTTGAAGAGCTGTAAGATGGTGAAAGGGCAGGAGAGATGATAAAATCTTCTGTCCTCTCAACAGCTAAGCAGTTGGGCTGGTCAATGTTTCTGGCAAAGATTTATATGTATTGTTACCTAGAAATAAATCAAATGGCTGCCAAATTACAGCCAAATATACACAAAAACCTTGTTTCATTACCAAGCACCACTTTTACCACTGCTGAATGCGAGTCTCACACTATCCCATCAGCTCTACCTCCATCATGCTACCTGGGGATGCACTAATGACAGAATAAACTCTTCCCATCTCATGTCCGCAGAGCAACAAGCATGCTGGGACCCTATCCCAAAACGCTCCCTGGATGATAACGTCAAAATCAACAACCACGGCAGTGCCTGTGGACTGACTCGAGCCTCTCCTTCACTCCTCTGAGGTCATCAAAGCTGCACAGCCTGGCAGACTTATACATGTATATGCAAGGCATGCTTCCCCCAAGCAGGATGTTAGGCGTTGCGAAACTAGAGCAAGCCTTCAACGCTTTTGCAGAATTGCTTTTGATCAAGTGCTGCATTACAGTAACTTGCAGGGAATGGCATGTGAAATAACTGAGCATATATTGTCTCCCCTGTGCAAACATTAAAGCAAAACAGATAGTGGGGGCTGTATGGAGGAGAGCAGATAGCAGGCTGGGGAGTCCCTGCCCTCCTCTCTGTTTCACACAGGTCCTTCATTCTAGTGCAAAAATGGTTTATGTAAATGTGTATGAGGGAGCAAGAACAGAACTGAGGAAATAAATTTGCTGTGCTTTGCTACTACATTGTTCCTGGTATTTGTTAAGAGCCAGTACACAAAAATAAGGTAAAGCCTGAGCATCCGAGTTAACTACTCAGCCACATAATTTGAGAGCATTGTGGGAGCAAGTTGAGCCTGACAGCTACTCAAGGCTGGCCCCTGGCTCTTTGAGGGGTGAGAGAGCTAGACTCTCTGCTTCTCCCCCAAGGCTACATATTCTTTATGTGTAACATTTTAAAAGCCAGTGCATCTACCTGTTCAGAGGAGAAATCATCCAGTCCTGCTAGTTACAAGGGTCAGGAGGCACTTGCAGTGCCTATGGCTCTGCCATCATTACAGCTCATTCTTATCATGCCTCATTCTTCACTCACCAAGTTGCACCATGTTTCTCTTCTGTAATCCACTTCCATATTTTTCTCCACAACATCTGAAGTGTCCTCTTTCTCTTTCTCTCTTAACTGATTTTCTTTTACTGCCTTTCCCTCCCCATCACATTTCTTTCAATGAACCAAGGAGTTTTACTTCTAATGGGAATATCTGGTACTCATTAAACACACAAATAGCTCAGGGGGGAGTTTTGAGGTACTCGAGGCAGGAAGCCTGAGCTCCGTCAAAAGGCTGACATGTGAGACATTTTTTTTGAGAGACTGAGTAGAAGAAATGGAAGGAGAAGACTTGGCCAAGCCCATAGGATCCCTGAGAGCATGTGTGTCCTGATTTGGGGTGCACTTATGCAACCAAAGACTAATCCCTTCAGAAGAGCTAGGTAGATAGATTGAGATGGAGAGGTAGAGATGCTAGCAATTATGAAAACTGATTGTCACAAAATTTACAGCACATTGGCTGGCATTTACCAGTTAGTAAGAGCAATAGCAGAGTAAAGAATTTTGCTGTGCTTGAAAACTCTGACGGGGGAGGGGGGAACAAACCAAAACAACTAGAACCAAAAAATAAACAACTGCTAAACAATCTAGCCACAAAATTAGGCTGTCTGGATGCATTCTCCCCACATTCTGCAGGCAGCCTGGCCAAGCTCCTAACACCTATCAGTTCCTTCAGAAAGCAGAAATGCCAATTGCTGGGCAATTGCTGTGAAGGTGTATTTTTCTCTCTTCACATTGCCTAGCTCTTTGCATGTCTTCTCTCCACTGAATAAGCCCAGTAAGCAGAGAGGAAGGGTATAGTGTCCACAGATGGGGACCTGCCAATGGGTTGTCCCCGCTGCTCACCAGCTCACATCAGCTCACAAAGCAAGCTTGTACAGTGCACCCACACCTTCCTAGCCCAGGGATTTTGCAACCACCCACTTTTTGTACTTGTAATGCTTCTTCACAGTTTTCTAGCCATTCTCTTTAACGAGATTAACTCACAGTTGCATGGAATATCCAGTCTCAACTCATCCATATTAATAATTCAGAAGTTTCCCTTTCCTCTTAAAGAAGAAAGCAGTTGTCCAGGATTTCTACAGCATCTAGTGTTTAGCATATGAATGGGATGGCATTAGCTACCGCTGATGCTAAATGCTGAAAGATATGACAGAAATAGCTCTGCTTTCTAGATTTGACTCATACTTCTGCTAGGAATGGACTTCCTGCTTTTTTTCTCAGAGCAGTGAGCATTGCTTTCTCCTCTCACACCTGCTGCCTCACCAAGTTTTTCTGGACAGCTCAGCTAACCCTTTCTCTTGCCATGACTGAGGGTGAAGAGACCATTATCCTCTTCCTTCAAACTTTTTCCATTAGATCAAAATTGTTCCTCCCATCTCTTTTTCTGGTTTGTCTAGTAGAAGAATGTCAGATTTAATGAAGCACAATGAAAATATGCACATAGTATTAAAAAACAAACAAACAAACAAACAAACAAAAAAACAAACCACCAAAAAAAAAAACAGGACAGATATGTTGCTTTCAGTTTAGAAAGTAGTAGTCTTCACATTTTAGTACACATTCTATATGTCAGGTCAAGCTTTTCTTGACCTCTGAGCCATTTTGGACAAACAGTATACATTTTTCTGCAGAGGCTTAAGGTCTTGATGGATAGAGAATGTTTTGAAGTAAAACTTAGTAGGTCATGCAGCTGTTCAGTCTAGAGATCCTTCATTCTTCTTGGAAAGTAAGATACTCTGGACATGCAGGGAAGTTTTTGCTTAATTGGAAAAAAAAAATACAATGGATTAGCAAATCCCATGCTTTCACACTTCAGGAAAACATGCTCATTATTCTGGAGAACTTCAGACTTTGCAAAGCTTTTAGGTACAGCATTAAAAAAAAATAAACAACCACAATACCTTTTCCATAGTAATGCCCACATGCTGACTGCTGTCAGGACACTGCTGGACACCTCTTGTTCTCCTCCACATCAGTCTCTGGAGGTATCAGCACTCCTGGCATACATGCACCAGCTGGAAGCACTCACTCACCGCTCTGCTTCCTCAACATCTTTGATCAGGTTCAGGCCATCATGTCCCAGAGGAATTTATCATGATAGGCTCTCACAGCAGTCACTTTGTGATAGCAAAATAATAAAAATACTAATAAATTCTGGTCTGGCTTTGTGGCAATACAATAAGTTTTTATGCTGGAGGCTTGGGCTCGGAGAAGGACGTGAAAACCAGGGCTGAACAGCAGGAGCTGACAGAAGTTTCTGAGTGACCGACAACTTTTGAGCGATCACAAAATCAGACATTTTGCCTATGGGAACACAGCAGATCTCATGGCCAGGAAAGCTGGTGTACAAATGATGGGCATGCCCTGAGGCAGCATCAGGCTCTTGAGGTAATCGTACATAAATGGTGCACAGACACAAAGAAGCGGGTGAGCAGCACCTCAAAGGGCATGTCTAAAGTGCTTGGAAACATCAGGGTGCACAGACAGCTCACCCATGCCCTAGTCTATGGAAAATCTGTCACTGATGCTAATGAGAGTGTTTCAAGTTGCTGAACATCACAGGAAATCTTGCCTTATCAGTGATGCTCATTATCCAATGCGATGCTGATGTTTCCAGCCCATGTCTCATGCACCTCAGGCTTCCAAAGTGGTGGAAAGGAACACCCTTCACCATGATACATCCCTCTTCATCATTGAGGCATGTCTGAAATGCTCCACAGAGGGTGTAAACTGCAAGGGACAGTACATCTGCAGCTTCTGGCTCAGAAGAGAGCTATGGAGCCAAAGGCAAGAGGAATGATACACATGAGACAGGGCCGCTACAGGGAGACAGGGCCACGATGCTCAGCTCTACTTCAGTTCACAGTATGCTCTGTGGAGAAGTTTAGCTTGGATCAGCCATCACTCCCAGATGGCAAACAGCAGGCAAAGCAGCCTCCAGCATGGCACTGTCTCTTAGCTTCTTTCTCCATCCAAGGTCAGTCCCATGCCAGGGAGACTTCTCAGCTCTGCTGCTCCTGAAAAATGAGTTACTCTGAGACTGACATTGCAACATGCTCCCACACATAGCTGCAGAGTTATTGAACTGCATAATATTATTGAAGTACAGAGAGCAGTGCCTGTTTTCTTTCCAAAGCAAAAAAAAAAAAAAAACCAAAAAAAAAAAAAAACCAAAAAGGAACGTTACATCATGCCTATACTGAGAAATATTGCTTCCTTAAGGACAACAACAGAAAGCTTATCTGCAACAGCACTGACAGATAGGGATGGGAAAAGCTGGCTCCTTGCATCCCACTGTCTGTGACTTTGTCCACATTGTTCCTCTATTTCCCACCCATGGGACATTGGTCATTAGACAGAGGATGAGGTGTGCAAGAAAAGTTTTGTAGTGCCTCCAGCTTCTCTGCTGCCAGTTCAGGAACCACATGTTGTGCCACAGAAATTTGCAGAATTGCCAGAGGGAGTTCAGCATGATGGAGACGTCGAGTCCTGCCTGCATAAAAGGACCAAAGGTGCCCAGCAACTCTCAGAAGTGTGAGGATAGCAAAGGGATATGAAGCTCCTTACAATGCACATTCAAGTTTGACATGGAAAGATAAGAGGGGACCTGCGTTGATGCTCACAAATCTGGCCTTGACCCACAGCTAGCCCTGCTAGCCCATCAGATGGACCTTGGCACAGGCAGGTGATATTGAATTTATCCCATCTATAAGCACAGTGACCCAGCCTTCCACAATTCAACATTATCTGAAAGGTACATAGGAAAAAAAAAATAGCTATAAACAGGTTGAGCCAGGTCTCCAAACACGACTGGTGTCATGGTTTGACACGACAGCCTTTTCTGGTAAGGGGGATGGGGCTGTAAAGATGGTGTCTGTAAGAAGTTGTTTGCAACTGTCCCCAGCTCTGAGCCAGACACACTTCTGGGGCTGAGTCAATTAGATGCCTCCACGATCACTTTTTAAGAAGAAGCCAGAACAGAAGATTTCTTTCCTCCATCTTCTTTCTGCTTCTGCCTTCTTCTATCTCTTCTTCGTCTTCTGGCTGGTTATGGTGCAAGGAGTAGGAACAGTGAGAGAAACAACCATGTGGATTCCAAGGTCAGTGATGAGAGGAGGAGATGTGCCAGAGCAGAGACTGCCCTGCATTCTATGGAGAGAACTGGTGAAGCTGAGATTTATTTTCATGTCTTTAAAGACTCCACATCAGCGTCAGAGACTCATTTTGATACAACTGGCCCCAGATCAGGGGCAGCGATTCATTTCACTACAGACTCCGAGCCAGGGGCAGTGATTTTCTTCTTTAAAACTATGGCCAGAGCAGGCTGTGTCCCAGAGGAAGGACCCAGCTGTAACTGTGGGAAGGAACCCACAACAAAGCAGCTCATCAAACCAATGCCCAGAAGAGGCCTTGTCCTGAAGGACCCTGTAACTGCAGAAACTGCAACCGCGGTGAAGAATTCACACCAGAGATATTCACCAAGGACTCTGTCCTGAGAGAGTGACCCCATACCGGCAGAAGCCACAGCTGCTGGGAACAACCCACACCAGAGAAGTTCGTTAAGGACTGTGTCCCGGGGGAGGAACCCCGTGTTGGAGCAGGGGAAGAATGCCAGGAGTCACCCTCATCTGAGAAGACAGAAGCGGCAGAGCCCATCTGTGAGAGACTGACCACATTCCCCATCCCTTGGACCCCTGAGCCATTGTGGGGGGAGGAGGCAAAGATATCAGGAGCAGTGAGCTGGGACCAGGAAGAAAGGAGGGAGGGAGGGGAGGGAGATCTGAAAGTGCTGGGTGTAATTTTCTCACCATTCTACTCCCTTTTTATGCTTTTATTCCATTCTGTTTTTTGTTGAATAAACTTTCCTACTTTCCTCTCTAAGTCGAGTACTGGAGTTTGTTTTGCCCGGCACCGTAATTGGCAGTGAGCCCTCCCTGCCCTTGTCTTAATCCACAACAACCTTGCTTATCTTTTTACTCCCATTTCGCTGGGGCCTCCGCCATCCTAATGAGAGTGGGGGTGAATGGGGGCACCGAGCGACTGTCGTGGTGCTGCTGTGCTAGCTGGGCCAAACCACGACAACTGGGGTTATAGTTTTTCATGCACTTTGTAAAAGATCCCCAGATTTCTTTTGTACTGTCTATGCTGTTGAATCTGACAGGAGTTAGCATGCATTTAATACCAGGTGCAAAGTTGAAGACAGCACTGCACACATGGATGAACCCTTACAGGAGTCTGACAGAAGAGATTCGCCCACAGCAAAAAAAGGCAGACATTTGTCTTGATATATCTTCTGTCACCTACTGCAAATATGTCATTTTGTTGCTCTTCCTCCTCCTCCCTCCCAAATCAGCATTTCACCTAGAAGGCAATTCAGAAAAATAGATTCGTTTATTTCCAGACCTATAATAGGTGCAGGTTCACTTCTCTTCTCTCTGCATTGGTAAAGATTTACAATATAATTTCAAGGATTTTTAAAATGTATTTCCATATTTTTTCATGTATGAGACAAAAGACTAATTATGTTAATAAAAAGACAATTATATGCATTGGTGAGTCGAGTCTGATATACTGGGGCAACAACTCCTGTATAGGGACTGGTTCTCTAAGGCTCTCAGTGTCTCTTACAAAATGTTCCACAGCTTAACTTCCTTCTCTGGAGGAAGAAGATGTCTGAGTTGCCTTGGAAGGACCAAGGAAATAAGTATTTTCCATGTGTTCTTGAACAAAAGTTGATGCCCAGGTTTTGCTGATGGCAGACTTTTGCTTTCAGGCAGTTTAAAAAGGCTGCAGTGGTGGTGCTCACTGAAAATTTATGCTTAACTGATTTAATGATATTTTTGAAAAATTTGAGAAAAGTCTGGAAATTAAACCAGCAGTAGCAAAACCCCTACAAAATGAAACTTTAAAAACCACCATGTTCCCAGAACTATTCTTGGAAAGGTTGTCATATTTGTGTGAAATCTAAGGGAGGGAATGTATGCAAGCATTCTGCTTGCATGAACCCCAAACACCCACCACACTACTAGATTAGATGTAATAATGTGTTCCAAAAGGAAGATACACTGCAAAGCAAATTACACAACCCTTCAGTGCATTTTGACATCCAGAAGGGAAGGGTGCCAGAAATGGGATTTTTTCCACCAAACACACCAGATCCACAGTAATGAACCATGAGATTCCAAGAAAAATGTGCAGCCAGGTTGTCAGCAGCAATAAAATATGACCACAGAAGGAAGAAGTCAGTCTCTGAGAAAGAAGGGGTTATCCATGGACCAGTTGCTCCCACCAGAGCTGTAGCTGTCATCCCTGGGACTACAAACTAAGGCTCTGCCTTTCAAAAAAGTTTACTTCTTCTAAAAAGAGATGTTATTGAGTATATGTTTGTTGAGAAACAAACTTATTTGTACGTGTAATAGGAAAATCTAGATGCAAAATGGAATTACTGAAGTTAGCTGCCTTTCTTACAGTAAACTGGTGTCTGATTTCCATGGGAGTGCCTGAATTTTGTTAAATAATATGAAAGGGAATATCTGCAACATACAGTGTTCTTTGTTCATGTGCTCTTAGCATATGTGGTTTTATTTCTTAATATTTCTTTCCTGTCACTGATCTTGTAACAGTAATGAAGTCTTGTAAATAAAGGACATCCTCTGTCATTGAAGATTGCATGGTAGATTTAATTTTAATATATGAACATACACTATAACACTAGCAGCATGATCCTAGTAGGGGGTTAATCTTAACCCTGCAAAGGAACAAAACTGTGCAACTCTTTGCATAAATCACAATGAGAAAACAATCCGGTCCGCCATTAGGTATGTACAAAGCGCATTCCAGGTCCCTATAAGACTATTTTCTTCCTAGACTAACTCAAGGCTCCTCAGTTGTTTTGTTGCCTCAAGTATGAGGACAAAAATAACCAATGTAGGCACAAAGCAGTACTGCAGTGAGAGCTGTTCAGCTCCACCCAGCACTGTTCCTGGCTAAATCAAGCCCGTATGATTCTGAAAAAAAAAATCTTTCTTTTTTAATATCTGTTCGATTGAGGGATCACAGGCAAAATTAGTATTTTTAAAAATATTGCTACATATTACATTATTGCTTATTTTCTAGAATCTGAAGTGACCAGTCTGTCTTTATCAGAAAAGATGAATTGTATCCCTACAGTAAATCAGCATGTCCTTTCCTGTACGCAGGTTGGGGAGCTGTGGTTTGCAGACCCAGGCAGACTTCTACATTCAGCTCATGGAGGGACTAAAAA
The DNA here is from genome assembly GCA_013401255.1 of Urocolius indicus. Taxonomy (NCBI): domain Eukaryota; kingdom Metazoa; phylum Chordata; class Aves; order Coliiformes; family Coliidae; genus Urocolius; species Urocolius indicus. The sequence continues at coordinate 128,061 of WBNH01000274.1, read as the reverse complement.
CTACAAGGAAATAAAGAATTTGCTACATAACAAATATCTTAACAGGAACTGGTATCGAGACTATTTCTACCAACTCCTGTATGTGAGCTCAGAGAAATGAAGGCCCAGAATACTTGCCATGTGGTTTTTATTAATGATCTTGAAACAAATCAATGAGATTCTGACACTAAAAATTTGTGCTGCTCTGGAGGCAGCTGAATTATTCCATTTGCAATTTCTTCTGAAGATTTGCAGTCTGTAATAGATCTCAAAGAAAATCCTGTTGGAGCTGGTCAGGAACCAGGAACCAGTTGAGTTTCACATGACTTTTGAGTATGATGGAAAGTCTTTCTCACTGCTGGGTAGAATGGAGTTACTGAATTTAATTATTTCAAGCTGCAATCATAAAAAGAAAAAACTATCAGATATATTTGTCTTTGCTTCAACACATAGGGAGAGAGAAAGAAAAAAGGAAACTACTTAATTTGGAACTATTTCCAAACTGCACTAAAAGGGTTCATTAATGTTGTTAACTGAGTCTAATACAGTGTAAAGAGGAGTGGTTTACATGTGTGAATATATTCANTTTTTTTTCTTTATCTTCAATGTTTTGTTGGATAGCTTTGGAAATAACAGGGTTTTTATTCTTCTCAATTTCATGATTGGTCTGAAAATTTCTATCAAATTTGTTTCAGATCAGTTCAGAATATTCATACTTTTACCTGAAAAATGACAAAGGAAAACTCTAAAAAACATACAAATGGAATGTTTTGTATATAGTTTTCTGTTATATAATCAGGTCGTATTTTAAATGAAAGACTGAAACAAAACCTTTAAGTTCCAAAATAGTTAATAAATTTAAATAAAATATTTAAATGCGTTTGGTTCTTCAAAACTAGGGGTTTTTTTTTTCAGTGAACTTATTGTCAGCTTTTTTCTCTTTTTTCACCTTTGCTCAGTTGGCTACCAATTAACAGCAACAGGGAATTTTTGGTGCTGCAAAAAGGAAGAGGTTATAAGAATTGCTGTGCCCTCTGTGGTAAGCACACAGCACAAGTCACTGGTAATTCTAACAATCTCAAGGAAAAAAAAACCACAAATTAGCCCTTTCTTACAAATGGCAAATATGGGGCACAGATCCTTGAAATCACTTGCTGTGGTCATGAATGACATCTGAGGCTTATCAGGTAGCACAGTCCAGGAGAAGTGGAGTTGTAGGGAAGAATTTATGGAGACTGGAGGTCCATGATATTTGTGTGCAGTACACAACACTCACATGAGTAGTTCTTTCTATTTATTTCTTTCCAGTTTGGTTCCATAAAGCTGAACCCACATTCACAGCGTGCATTATGTGCATGTCTCCAGTTTGCTCTGGAAAGGCCATGTGGTTCAAGGCTACCCTGCAGTGGGAAGCAGAAGTAGAGTGAGGAATGATGGTCAGGAAATTAATTTCAAAACACACTCTAGTCCTGTTGAAAAACGCTAATGCAGATACTACATTGCCTGTACCGGGAGAGCCTAGGTCTCTGGAATGCTAATCTTGGCCCCATTTATATCATCTTCTCACTTTTAACTTGAAAGAGGTCTATTGTAAGATGATTTGAGTGTTTCAGTAGTACTAGCCAAAAAATGTAAGCTCCTGAAGTAGTTGCAGTCACAGGCAGTCAACAGATACTACTCATTGCCAGAGGATGTGGGCTGTCCCAGTTCCATTTTTCAAATGTACAGGTTTTTTGATGATATCACCATTATCATGACTATTTATAAATGGTTTTAAAACTGCATACCAAGAAAAGAATAACTGCTTAAGAAGAATACTGATACAAAATCAACTAGTTATGAGTGAATGAAGAACAAATTTTAATACACACAGGATAGTGGACGTTAAACAAGAATCTCCCATTGTTTTAAAATGAGGATGATACATTTATGGATAGGATTGCATAGATAAGAGATTAAAACATAGGATTATTGTACCAGGCCTGAGACCTTGAATTTCTCAATATATGCAAGGCAGGAAGCTGATCAGAGCTTGCTTGTTAGTGGTGCTTGTTCATACTTTATTGTGCATTTAAGCATGTCTCAGATCCCTGAGAGAACCTAGGACAGGCAAAGTGGTGGGGTATTTTTGTTTTTTCTTCCTCCTTATAAACACATA
>WBNH01000274.1:73720-125637 GCA_013401255.1 Urocolius indicus | reverse complement strand
TTTTTTTTCTTTATCTTCAATGTTTTGTTGGATAGCTTTGGAAATAACAGGGTTTTTATTCTTCTCAATTTCATGATTGGTCTGAAAATTTCTATCAAATTTGTTTCAGATCAGTTCAGAATATTCATACTTTTACCTGAAAAATGACAAAGGAAAACTCTAAAAAACATACAAATGGAATGTTTTGTATATAGTTTTCTGTTATATAATCAGGTCATATTTTAAATGAAAGACTGAAACAAAACCTTTAAGTTCCAAAATAGTTAATAAATTTAAATAAAATATTTAAATGCGTTTGGTTCTTCAAAACTAGGGGTTTTTTTTTCAGTGAACTTATTGTCAGCTTTTTTCTCTTTTTTCACCTTTGCTCAGTTGGCTACCAATTAACAGCAACAGGGAATTTTTGGTGCTGCAAAAAGGAAGAGGTTATAAGAATTGCTGTGCCCTCTGTGGTAAGCACACAGCACAAGTCACTGGTAATTCTAACAATCTCAAGGAAAAAAAAACCACAAATTAGCCCTTTCTTACAAATGGCAAATATGGGGCACAGATCCTTGAAATCACTTGCTGTGGTCATGAATGACATCTGAGGCTTATCAGGTAGCACAGTCCAGGAGAAGTGGAGTTGTAGGGAAGAATTTATGGAGACTGGAGGTCCATGATATTTGTGTGCAGTACACAACACCCACATGAGTAGTTCTTTCTATTTATTTCTTTCCAGTTTGGTTCCATAAAGCTGAACCCACATTCACAGCGTGCATTATGTGCATGTCTCCAGTTTGCTCTGGAAAGGCCATGTGGTTCAAGGCTACCCTGCAGTGGGAAGCAGAAGTAGAGTGAGGAATGATGGTCAGGAAATTAATTTCAAAACACACTCTAGTCCTGTTGAAAAACGCTAATGCAGATACTACATTGCCTGTACCGGGAGAGCCTAGGTCTCTGGAATGCTAATCTTGGCCCCATTTATATCATCTTCTCACTTTTAACTTGAAAGAGGTCTATTGTAAGATGATTTGAGTGTTTCAGTAGTACCAGCCAAAAAATGTAAGCTCCTGAAGTAGTTGCAGTCACAGGCAGTCAACAGATACTACTCATTGCCAGAGGATGTGGGCTGTCCCAGTTCCATTTTTCAAATGTACAGGTTTTTTGATGATATCACCATTATCATGACTATTTATAAATGGTTTTAAAACTGCATACCAAGAAAAGAATAACTGCTTAAGAAGAATACTGATACAAAATCAACTAGTTATGAGTGAATGAAGAACAAATTTTAATACACACAGGATAGTGGACGTTAAACAAGAATCTCCCATTGTTTTAAAATGAGGATGATACATTTATGGATAGGATTGCATAGATAAGAGATTAAAACATAGGATTATTGTACCAGGCCTGAGACCTTGAATTTCTCAATATATGCAAGGCAGGAAGCTGATCAGAGCTTGCTTGTTAGTGGTGCTTGTTCATACTTTATTGTGCATTTAAGCATGTCTCAGATCCCTGAGAGAACCTAGGACAGGCAAAGTGGTGGGGTATTTTTGTTTTTTCTTCCTCCTTATAAACACATATCATGGAATCATAGAATCATAAAATGGTAGGGGTTGGAAGGGACCTTTAGAGAACATCTAGTTCAACCTCCCTGCCAAAGCAAGTCCACCTAGATCAGGTCACACAGGAACACATCCAGAAGGGTCTTAAAGACCTCCAGAGAAGGAGACTCCACACTTTCCCTGGGCAGCCTGGGCCAGGGCTCCCTCACCTGAACAGCAAAATAGGTTTTTCTCATGTTTAAATGGAACACTTTGTGTTCCAGCTTCATCCCATTACCCCATTACACTAGATACAACAGAATAAAGGGATGCCCCAAGCTCCCGACATCCACCATTTATATACTTATAAATATTAATGAGATCCCCCTTTAGTTTCCTCTTCTCTAGACTAAACAGCTCCAAGTTCCCACAGCCTTTCCTCATAAGGAAGATGCTCGAGTCCTCTGATCATCTTGGTGGCCCTATGCTGTTCTCTCTCCAGAAGTTCCCTGTCCCTCTTGAGCTAGGGAGCCCAGAACTGAACACAGTACTCCAGATGAGACCTCATCAGGGCAGAGGAGAGGGGGAGCAGAATCTCAGTTGACCTGCTGGCCACACTCTTCTTGATGCATCCCAGGATGCCATTGGCCTTCTTGGCCACAAGGGCACATTGCTGGCTCTTGGTTAGTTTATTATCAACCAGGACTCCCAGGTCTCTCTGCTGGAGCTGCTCTCCAGCTGGTCAATCCCCAGACTGTACTGGTGCAGGCTGGTTCCTCCTCCTGATCAAGTGGCCTGTAACAAACTCCCATAACAGCATCAACTACATTACCCTGCCCCTTGACACAGCTTCCGAATGGCTGGGCTTTTTCCATCTTCTTCTGAAGTACAACAGCTTTTCCACAGGTGACAGTATAGCATGTTCTCAGTGATGTTACCCCCACCTCCCCACCCCTAGCTGCCCAGCTATGGTGTTTCCCTTCATTTGTTCAGGTTTAAATTCATTTTCCGGTTTGGAGTAAAAACTGGTTTTGTCCAGATACTTTAGAGATTATCATTGTTTCTTAGCTGACTGCTTTAGATTCTTTGCTTTCTATCTTTTCTGTTGTTTGGTACAGTCTACTTCACGACAGACAAATAAAAATCTCACTTTTGCAAGTCTTGGGACAGTGGAAACATCCTCAACTGTTCTGTGGTACACTGTATTTGGAGCTTTTGGTCTTTGCCACATTTCTTCAGTTTGATTTGTAGCTGATGAGGAAAGGAACAGTACATGAGGAGATGTCCAATGGTTCTTTATAATAAAGCACCTAAAACATGGTTTTCTATCATGGGAAGGGACTGGTCACATAGCTGGTTCCTTGCAATCCTACCTACCTGTATGGCAGCACTGACTCCCTGTGCAATATTTCAGGCTAAGTAAGCAATATACGTCAGAGCCAAAGGTGATACTGGGACAAGCACTCATAACTTCAATCTTGACTTTATGTCTGTGGTGAGTGGAGATGAAAGACAAGATCCAAACAGTGTTGAACTCTGGACAAAACCACTCTGACAGCAGATTTGTGATAAAGAGCAGGGTTGGTTTTTTTCTTGTTAGAGCTATAGTTTATTCTTCATGCACCACTGCATGATACATTTCTCCTGGAAGATATTTGTACAATTTAAAGGCAAAGCCAATGAGGACTATTGGCTATGACTGATGTTATGAGGTCATGTTACCTGAGCAAAAGGGACCTTCTTTACATTTCCAGTGGATTCTGTCAGTGGTGGATAATATCAAAGTATCACAGAGCAATTTGTGCACATGCATTATTCAATACATGCACCATTTTTGTGATCACTTTTACATAGAGGAATCAGGGACTGGTAAGATGTACTATATAAACAATATGGGGAGAAATTATCAGTATGTACACAGTGATAATATTAGGCAATAAAGGTGCTACCAAAATTGATTGATATAACTTAATAATGTCTTTCCACTGTCCTAAGGGAGGAAGAACAAAATGGAACTGAGAATTTCCTCTGTCAGAGATGATATTTTCAAAGTTCATATTTCTTTTCAATCACTTTCTAGGAAAGGATTTTTCAGCAAGAGTGTAATCTTCTCTTCAAGAACTCTCCTAGTGTGCTTCCCTTTATGAACTAACATTAACTGTTATTAAAGCACATATTTATTTACATGGAATTGAAAACACTCTTGTTTCATTTGGCTTCTACAAAAGTATATAGTAATAGTAAATGTATCAAGTCACTGCCCTCTTTGCATGAAATTATCTCCTTCTAGATTCTGCTTGCAAATATAGGAATAGATTAGAGCAAAATATATTTTAATATGTAGCAAAACACAAAGTGCTTCAAAATAAAATCATTCTTTTCCAACTGCTTTTTTATGAGTTTTGCCTAAGGGTTTGGTTTCATAAAATCTAGATGGGTGTTCTGCAGTTTTTTTGCCACCGAGAGACTTTTATTGCAGGGATGGAGATTGTAAAGGTGGTTTGAGATTTCCAAGCTGAGTGTTTGTGTTCATAAGAAAGAACCACTTTCCCATAATGGCAAGGGTAAATCTGTACAGGATCATTAAAATTCTGGAGGAGGAAAAAAAACAATTAATGTGATTCTGTCAGTGTAGACAGCAGTACAAATGAACTGCTTTGTCAGAAAAACCCAGTCCTTCATTGTAGGGACACCTTCAACTGCCCTTAAACCCAAGCCTTCTAGCAGATCCCCACTATTTTGCCAACTGAGCTTACTTACCTCTTCAGGCTGAAGCCCCTGCTCATTTAAACCAGTGAGACATTTCTCACTTCTAAGATTTTAAGGCTAGAAAGGCAATTTTGACAGTGGTGCCTGAATGTCACAGACAACCTCACCCGGCATCCTCTGCAGCAAATTTACAGCTTTGTTGAACTCATGTTGAGTCCCCTGGAAAGGTAACTTAAAAAAAAAAATAATTGCAGTTGAAGCTGTCTGCACAGTGAATGATTGGGCCCTTCTGATTAGAAGTTCGCTTGCACTGCAGGTTTACTATCTTCAGGGCATGTTTTCAGACTTGCACATAATCTAGTCACTCTTTTCCAAACCTTTGCCAATTTCTCAGTGTTTCTCAGTGAGGATATCAGGATGAGATGTGGTGCAGTGTTAACCACATCACTGCTGCTCCACCAAAAGCTACTGCCACTTCCCCATTCGATCACCTCTATACCTAAGAACTGCATCCACCTGTTCTGCCTCAACAGCTCAGCTGACATACGTTCAACACACCTTCCACTACAAGCCCTGAGCAGATCTTGGTTTTATTGCATTGGAAGATGCAATGCTCCTATATGAGACACCCATTATGCTTCCTCCCTAGATTCATCAGCTTGCATGCCTACTGGTCTACTTTCTAATGTTATTGACTACTCCACCAGTTTCACCACTACTGCAAACTCTACAGATGGTAATTATTCCAAATCATTCACAAAGTTGCTAAATAATAACTGCTGAATAGTACTAGATTTAGTTGCTAAAATGTTAAACCAGTACTAGAATGAATTCTTGTGGTAAGCCAGGAGACATACCCTCCTTTGGATAACAGTTTTCCATTCACAGTTACATTCTGCAGTTTAGCAGATTAATTAGCATATAATCCCCCTGGTAAGGGCCCACCACGATATTTGCAGACTGCCAATGTTTTCATCAAGACAGCAGATTTCAGTTGTTTTTCAGAAATCCAAATATACTGATTGGCATCATTAAGCTCAGAAAACTAATGCTTCATAAACCTAGAGCAATACTTCTGCTATTATTTTTACTTCATTACTTATGGATTCTCTCTTATTTTTACATGATATCTCCTCCAGAGAGTTGCTAGATTAATTGGTCTGTAATTTGCTGGGTCATTCAATTTACCCTTTTAAATTGTGGCATAATATTAGCTCTGGCATCCATCAGCCCCTATGCTCCAAGACTTGCTAGAAATCAGTGCAAGCAGTTCATAAATCTCCTCAGGCAATCTTTTCAATGCTTTTGGATACAAGCCCTATAGTCCCGAGATTTTAAATGTTTTACTTCAATGGTTCCTGTTTAACATCCTCCCTAATTAAGAACTGAAGAGAAAGCGTTTGTTACCATACTGAGACACAAAACCATCGTTCTACTTCTTTCAGACCACAGAACAAAAAATTACTGAACAATTCTAAGCAAAAGGTTTCAGAGAGAGATAATATCTTTATTAGAATAAAGCTTTCATCATACTGATAACAAAGTCTAATAAAAGATTATATCACTTCCTGCAAAATTTGCTTTACCTACATACTTAAACTATCATGGATTTAGCGCACTATTATGGAAAAAAAAACCATATTTTTTTAGTATCAAAACTGATAGTTTTATTATGCTTGTCTATGACTCTCCATGTACCAATGCTAAGTTTTCATCTGTTCCTTATACATTTAAGACATGTCAGAAGGCTGACCACCCAGAGGGAGCATCAAATCAGGAACCATCCTTTTGCATCCGTCCAGGGAAACCTGTGTGTTTCAGTAAACCCCCGTGTTGCCTCTGCTCCAATGCATGCAGCTTGGGGAATAAGCAGGAGGAACTGGAGATGTGAGTGCAGATGCGGAGCTACGACCTCATTGCAGTCACAGAGACGTGGTGGAACAGCTGCCGTGACTGGAGAACAGCCACGGAGGGCTATGTACTGTTCAGGAAAGACAGGCCGACAAGGTAAAGAGGTGGAGCTGCTCTCTATGTGAGGGAGCAATTCATGTGCATTGAGCTCTGCCTGGGTGGGAATGAGGGGTGGGTTGAATGCTTGTGGGTGAAAAGTAAGGAGCAGGATAAGGTAGGTGAATACTTTTGTAGGAGTCTGCTACAGGACACATGATGAGGAGGAGGAAGTGGATGAGGCCTTCTACAAACAACTGAAAGGTACCTCAAAATCACAATCCCTGGTCCTATGGGGGACTTCAACCACCCTGATATTTGCTGGCAAAGCCACTCAGCCAAGCACACACAGTCCAGACTATTAATAGTCCTACAGACTATTAATGACAAATTCCTGTCACGGGTGATTGAGGAACCAACGAGGAGGGGTGTGATGCTTGACCTTGTGCTAACAAGTAAGGAGGGTCTGGTTGGGGATGTGAAGGTTGGAGGCAACCTTGGCTGCAGTGATCCCGAGATGGTAGAGTTCAAGATCCTGTGTGGAAGAGGCAGGACATAACGCAGGGTTGCAACCCTAGATTTTAGACAAGCTGACTTTGGCCTCTTCAAAGACCTGCTGGAATGAATCTTATGGGATAAGATCCTAGAAGGTAGAAGTGCCCAAAAGAGCTGGTCAATTTTCAAGCGTCCTTTCCTCCAAGCCCAGGATCAGCATGTCCCCATAAGTAGGAAAGTGGGAAAAGGAGGCAGGAGGCCTCCATGGATGAGCAAATATCTGCTGGGACAACTCAGGCAGAAAGCAGCCACATATGAGAGGTTGAAAAAGGGCCTGAGTATAGGAGCTTTGCCAGAGCATGCAGGGGTGCAACCCGGAAGGCTAAAGCCCTTCTAAAATTAAACTTGGCCAAGAAAGTAAAGGAAAACAAGAAGGGTTTTTCAGGTACATCAGCAGCACAAGGAAGATGAGGGGGAATGTGAGCCTGCTGCTGAACACAGAGGGTGCCCTGGTGACAGAGGATGCAGAGGCTGGACTTTTGAATGCCTTCTTTGCTTTGATCTTTACGGTCAAGGCCAGCCCTCAGGAAGCCCAGTCAAGTGAGGATAGTAGGATGGTCTGGGCAGCAAAGGACTTGCCCTTGGTGGATAAGGAAGAGGTTAAAGACTTGTTGGGCAAGACTAACACTCTTAAGTTAATGGACTAATGTGGACTAATGGATTAATGCTAATGTGATGCATCCAAGAGTGCTGAGGGAACTGGCTGATGTGGTTGTTAAGTCACTCTCCATCATTTTTAAACAATTGTGGAGGACAGGCAAGGTGCCTGAGGACTGCAGACAAGGCCAATGTCACTCACAGGAAGGAGGACCTGGGAAATTACAGGCCAGTCAGCTTCACTTCCATCCCTTTCCATCCCTGGAAAGGTGATGGAACAACTCATCCTCAATGTTGTTAATAAACATATGAAGGAAAAGATGGTTATCGGAGGAGTCAACATGGATTCACCAAAGAGAAATCCTCTTTGATTAACCTGATAGCCTTTTATGTAGGTATAACTGGCTGGCCAGATGAGGGGAGAGCAGCAGATGTCATCTACCTTGACTTCAGCAAGGCTTTTGACACTGTATTCCATAACATCTTCATCAGAAAGCTCAGGCAGTGTGGCTTGGTTGAATGGACGGTGAGGTGGATCAAGAACTGGCCGAATGACAGAACCCGAAGGGTGCTGATCAGTGGCACAGAATCGAGTTGGAGGCCTGTGGCCAGTGGAGTTCCACAGGGATCAGTTCTGGGGCCAGTCTTGTTCAACATCTTCTTCAACAACCTGGATGAGGAGATAGAGTGTACCCTCAGCAAGTTGGCTGATGACACCAAACTGGGAGGACTGGCTGATTCCCCAGAAGGCTGTGCTGCCATTCAGCAGGATCTCGACTGGCTTGAGAGTTGGGCAGAGAGGAACCTCATGATGTTCAACAAGGACAAGTGCAGAGTCCTACACATAGGAAGGAACAACCCCATGCACAGTACAGGCTGAGGATTAATTTGCTGCAGAGCAGCTCTGCAGAGAGAGACCTGGGAGTCCTGGTTGACAATGAACTAACCATGAGCCAGCAATGTGCCCTTGTGGCCAAGAAGGCCAATGACATCCTTGGATGCATCAAGAAGAATGTGTGGCCAGCAGGTCAATCGAGGTTGTTCTCCCCCTCTCCTCTGCCCTGGTGAGGGCTCATCTGGAGTACTGTACTGGAGTATTCATCTGGGCTCCCCAGCTTAAGAGGGACAGAGAACTTCTGGAGAGAGTAGAGCACAAGGCCGCAAACATGATCAGGGGACTGGAACATCCTCCTTATGAGGAAAGGCTGCAGGAACTGGTGCTGTTTAGTCTAGAGAAGAGACTGAGGGAGAATCTCTTAATATTTACAAATATCTGAATTGTGGATGTCAGGAGGCTGGAGCATCACTTTTTTCTATTGTCTCTAGTCCAGGACAAGAGATAATGGAAAAAAAGCTGGAATACAAGAAGTTCCATTTAAACATAAGAAAAACTATTTCATTGTGAGGGTGAGGGAGCACCATAATGGGCTGCCCAGGGAGGGTGTGGAGTCTCCTTCTCTGGAGGTCTTCAAAACCCCACAAGGACCCTTTCCTATGTGACGTGATCTAGGTGGACCTGCTTTGATGTGGAGGTTGAACTAGAAGATCTCTAAAGGTCCCTTCCAACTCCTACCATTCTATGATTCTATATTTCTATGAAAGAGGTTTAGGCTGTTCGTCACTGTCTTTATTCTTTTTTAGCCATATTCTGAATTATGTTATAGTTTACAAGCCTCACATTCCAATTTTTTCTACAGGAATGTTCATGAACATATATACATGTGTTTGATTTCACATATAATCAGTGCTCTCACTCTTAATCTGCAGCAGGCCATAGTCTGTTTTGCTCCTGTTGCTGAATTGCATGGATTTGGAATTTAAAAAGCCTTTCTTAAAGAGTCTCCTATTATCATTTGTAGTCTGGTGTTTCAATTTTTCTCATTATGATTTTGTCTTTTGAGAATCATTCCTTATGAAGGTGGAGAGGAAGCAAGAGAGAGAGATTGATGGATGGATATATCTGTCTTCCAGTTAGGATCAGCAAATGCAATTGGGTTTTATCACTTACATTTCAGTAATTCTTTGTACTTTATTCTGAAGTAACCAAGTTGCCTTATCTAACAGAATAATATCTAATACAGCATTTTCTCGATGATATGTAAAACATATTCTATTGTTCTTAGAAAACTATCATTTTTAGAAACTCTAAGGTCGTGGTGTAAGTGGAATAATGTATGTGTGCTCCAAAATTTGACCTCCTCTGCTTATGCCTTCTACTTACCTTATTTAGACTGTAAAGGGAAGCTCTTTGTGACCTTAAAACGTCTTTCATTTTCACTGTCTCCTCCATTCAGTCACTGCTTCCCAGTCCTTCTATATACAACCCTGTAACCATCAGCATATAAGAGCTCTTAGCCTTTTAGAAATAAATCACTGTGAAGTAAAAATGGCATCTTTGGTGGGGAGAGCTCCTCCCAGCCTACTGCAAGCACACGAAATATACAGACACCTCTGCTGCCCAATTTTATGTTCCTGCAGAGGCTATGGCCAGTGTTTGGGCCCTCCAGCTGTCTTGGCCTTCCAACCAGCTGTTACTATTCCTGAAAATATCCACTTTCTTTTTACAAATGGGAGTGTGTAATTCCTTTTGTTTATTGCCTGAGCTTTTTGTGTTGGTGGAAAGGCTCTTAAATAATTGCTTTTTTTAAATGCCTCAGTGCTTTGGTTCTTTATGTTGCTGTATCCTCAAGTTTAAGTAAATATCTCAGGCAAACGCACAGTGTTACAATCTTCTAATTCAGATTCATTTGTATGCTGGTTTAAAATCTCTGGGGTCACTTTAGTCAGGCAACTCCCCAGAAGATGGATAGCTTTCTTAGAACCAAGACAACTCACATGCCTTCCAGCTTCCCCACTGTATGCATTTCCCTGTCACCCTCCTCTGGTGTGTAATCACCCACAGCTCTGCCATGCCAACATACATAGGTATAGAATGCTTCTTTTCTCGCCTAACAGACACTTAGAAGTAATGGTTTGGAGACTCATGCAAAAAACCTTTCTTAAATGTACTTCCTCCTGTATCTTCTTCTATGTTCTCTGATGCTTAAACTCAAAGGTCCTCTCCTCCTCCCAAGCATATTCATGCAGAAAGCTCATCTGTATGTCCATCTAGCATGGTGACATTACACCAAAATTTTTACCTGTGCAGGTTTTGCAGACTGCTGTTTATGCAATTCATCACTGTAGAACATAAGAAGTGCCTCCAGCCTCATTAATCACATCATTTCACTAGGATGTTAGGCGTTATGACCACTGAGTTATGACCTGCTGTTCCTCTATATATCTGCAAGTTATGAGTAAGCCACCTTATCACAATGTGAGCTTACAGCATCAACAGAGACTTGAAAGACTAAATATTCTTCTCTAATACACAAATACACATGGAGAGCTCTACCCTCCCCCAAGCACTGCTCCTCCAGGTCTTGCTGCTGTTATAAATAAACTGCATGCTGCCTATTTTGCTTTCACAAACCGGTGTTCCTCAGGCGGTTCTGCATAGCCTGGGGATGAGCTGTAGAGATTAGCTCTGGGCATGCAGCCCTTAGGGATGTATTGTTGTCAACTTTCCTCATTTTTTTTTTCTGCAAGGAAGAGGAAATTTGACAAGTGCATCTAGTCCTGATAACAAAGTCATTGTGGGAAATCAAGTGAGAGTGGTGCTAGTTGCTGTGTTGTGTGTCTCCGTTCCCTTGGCACTTACAAGTCTATTTAAATTCTTTCTTGTGTCCATAGACCAAGTATGGGACACATCACACTTGCAAAAAAACAGACTCCTTTTCTTTACATGGTAAAACATGATCAAGTCTCTGCAGAACATTAGCTGTGCTAGAGAGTCTGGTTCTCTGGCTGAGGGGAATGGTGTCTCGCATGTTTTAGCGGAGCCACCTAAAAAATGTATTTCCATTTTAGACAGCAGCAGGATAAATCTTCCACTGACTCTCAACAGTAAGCATACATTATCTTCAGTAGGATAGATTTCAAGATCATCAGTTCAATGTGAGCTCTTAGTACAGCACTGTGGCCCTGGACAAACATAGTCATTAAGAGCATAATTAAAGAGTACTGATAGAAGTAGGGAGCTAGGATTTTCTCTGCATATGAGACTTACTCATCTATGATGGAAATGCTGCACCTGTCATTCAAAAAAAAACTCTGAAAACTTAGAAAATATTCCAAGAAATTTCCTGAGAATGATTGAAGGATTTGAAAGCATGTTTAAGAACAACTAGTTCCAGGGGTTAAGCTATTTATCCCATCAGCTCTGAGGGATTACTTGGATAGGTCCTAAAAATTCCTACCTGGAGAAAAGAATTTGGGCAGATCTCAGTCAGTTACCTGGCAGTCAAATGCATGAAAGGTCAAATGGCTAGAATCTGAAGCCATAAAAAATAAGACTCAAAATCCAGTGCAGTTTTTAAACAATGTTTGTACTTAGTCACTGGGCTAATTTACCAAGGGTAAATTGGATTCTTCATCACACAAAGTGTTGCATTAAAGGGGAGGGTTTGATTTGGTTTCACTAATAATTCAAATAAGAATTAACTCAGGACAGTCTTGTGGCCTTGTTGGTTGCTTTTAGCTTTTCAGTCCCTCCATGAGAAACCTCAGGAGGCACAGAAAGGATTCACAGCCATAGTATCCCCTTCTCAGGCCACTGCAGGCAGATGAGCCACTCAAGATCATGACATTCAAGTCTATTCATGCCCTCAATCCCTTTTATTTCTATTCCTACTGCACACAGTTCTCAGCCGCTTCTGAACTTGAACTCCTATGGAGTTCAGTTCCTTCTACACCTACCTCACACTTGCATATTTTTTCTTGAAATGAGTAATACAGACCTTTTGTCACTCAGCATCCCTGCTTATAGCAACAGCGTCAAGCTTATGGCTTCAGTAAGAAAACTGGGCAACATAAAGAGGCAAATAGCAAAAGTGCCTTTTAATTCCCACATAACTCTTCCTAGAGTACCCCTGGGTGGGAGAAATGTTCAGCCATCCTCCTTCTCTTGTTCACCTGGGTAGGGCAGTAGCCCCTTTTTAGAGCCCTGTTTACACACAGACATACTCAGGAAGGTCAAGGCAACCCTGCTGCAGGCAGGAGGTGATACACATAATTCAAAGTGAATTCAGTCTGCAATGCATATAAGTCAAGACACAGTCAGTCTCAAGAAGAAGCTAAGATGGTTTCAGGGTCCTAACATACAGGTTCTGCAAGATTTAGCTGGTGTTACAGAGGACACTGCCTTTTCCACCTGCCTGTCCTCCCTGCTTATTCCTATCATTAAAGCAAGAATGCAGGAGATAGGGAAGGTCTAATTCCTAGTGTCATGGTTCATCGACTTGAGAGTTAATCCAAACTGCAATTGATCGTGCAAGCAATTAATAAGACCGAGTGATAACTGCAGCACTGTGGAGAGGCCAAATTATGACCCTGCTGAAAGAAGTCTCCAGCTAGAGTAAGGAGCAGACTGCTAATCGGTTAAATCATCCCAACATGAATCACCCGCATTTGTACAGCAGAGTCTTTAATTCACTCTAATTTAATTCTCTGGGGCATAAACTACAGAGATCTACAGCCACTTAAAACTCCTGAGTGAGAGTATCCAGGCATGCTATGAATTTTCCTCTGTCTTCACGCCTTCAGTTCAATTTCTACCTCTCATGCAGTTGCAGACCAAGAGCCATGTAACCGCTTTTCAGGCTCAGCCTAATGCAGACAACCAAGGAAAGGTCTGACCACACAGAGCCTCAATGCTTTGACCAGAAACAGGGTTTTATAAAAGCTGTATATGCAACTCCTGACCTGCTTCACTGATTACATCTTTTACTGGTTCTGCTGTGAGAGAGGTATTTTTCATTTAACACTGGTTTTGTGATTAGGACAGAAGTGCTTACCAGTCTCATTTGGACTTGATATTGTCTTCTGCAGAGATTTTTTTTATTAGATGTAACAGAGTTATTTTTGTATCTATATCTATATATATATCTAAGAGTTTCAGTTGACATAAAAATTCCAGCTCTTTGTATCTGAGAAGTGTATAAATTTTGAATGCATAAGGTCTTAAAAAAATGAGCATCCTTAATGAGCTATGGGTCAGCAGTTCTTCTGCTGTTTCTCCATATCACTAAAAACTACTGTGAAGATTAAGGCAGCAAGGTTCAGAAATGTATTTTAATCATTATAGCTAGTTTATGTAAGGATGGTTATTTGAAATGCATACTGCTGAATATATATCTAAAACTTTCTTTTGTTCAAAACCAATTCTTTTATAGAAGGCTAAAACTCAAATTTAAGATCAGTGAAATCTTTCCTATTTATAACCTTAACTGCCAAAATTATCCTTATCTTTTCCCAGAATATCGTTTCTTCCAAACTGTAAGATTGGTTCTTCCCTATACACTCATTTATAGAGACACAGCAAGGAAATGTTTAACTCCAGTAGAATTTCATCAAGCTTATGAATGTTATTATGCTTTTATATTTACTCCAGAGACTTGGGCTGGTTATTGTACTGCTTATTTTTAAGAAAATAATCTTTTTTCAGACATGACCAGAATACCATTCTGAGTTTGTAGAAATTACATCAGCTCAAAAGTGGCTGACTTGTACCAGTCAGGAATTTACACCCATAGATATAAATCAGCTCCTGCATTAATGTTATGAGCAATTCTCTCTGCTCTTACTTGATCCCTTATAGAAGAGGAAACGTTGAAAGTAAACCAGAAATATCACATTAGAAATGTCAGATGTGATTGGAAGGCAATCAGCAGGCCAAGTTAATCAACTATTTCCTTCAACTGATACCTTTTCTGCAAAAACTTGATTGTATCCAAGAAGAAGAAAAACAGTTTGGCCCATAATCTCACCAAAACCTGATGTGCTTATATGCTCCAATAATTCATAGTAGCTTTGGTGTCACATCAACTTCCACTTTTTCCATAGCAAAACATGCAACACAGCTATCCTAGGTGCAGCTAGAGAGAGGATCTGTACCACATTGACACTTCTGCAGCATCCACCTCTGTCCAGGCTTTTGATGCTTGCCTCTCTGTAACTGAGGACCCACTAACTTACATTTTCAAAAGAGTGGGAGCATAGGTGCAGCAGTTACTAAAGTACAAGCTAGAGCAACATAGGCCTGTCCTTCCTCTCCTTGAATTTATCTAGTCCTGCTGTTAACAAGCCTTCGTAGCTCAACAAAAAAAAACATCTTTGGAAACAAAGATTCAGTCTTTGTCCTGATTTCACTCCAGCTCCCTGCTGACAGATACTGTGAACAAGCTCTTACAACTTGTCTCACTTTTCTGATTAAAAGCATTATCTTTATGTGAGGCTAGAATTTAAGGCATCAGATTGGACTCCAGCCGTACCTAAGTGACAGTGTTTGCTAGATAAGTATCCTGAAAGCTTTTCAGAGGGTTTGCTCTTCTGAAACAAACTGTAATGATACCATAAATAAAGAGTGGCACACAGGAGGGCTCAAATTGGATTTCAGCCTTAGTCAAGTGATAAAAGGGCAACACCTTTTAACTAGGATACAAAAAACCTTTATGTGAGTGGTCCTCCAGAAATGAAATCTAATAAACACTCACAATTAAGAGAGAGAAAAAACAAGAGACTATGCAAGGACAGTCAGTTTTCCCAGGTAAATTGGAGAAAGTAAGAGAATATGCAATGAAACAAACACATACGAGCACATCGATCACTTCAAACCATAATACACAAGCAAATGCTAGTCTTTTTCTTACCTATAAAAATACAATGGGATATTTAACCATGTCAGAGGAATAGATAATAACCATAACACTCCCACAGAGACCTGACTACTAGCATGGAGATTTTCCTCTGTATGAGAAACAGCACAATTTTAGCCTTCCAAACATAAATGGGAAACTGCATAGAGGAAATCACTGTCTACTGAGGGGAATAGTTTTTCTGGGTGGGATAATAATAGTTTTTTCAGCCTATGTCACATGTAATTGGTTCTCTTTTTTCATTAATGAATTTTTATCTCTGGCTTTACACTAAACTGGACCTCATGAACGAACAATTGTGAACTTTATGTTAGTAAAATCATCCATTCAGATGAATGTGTGGGAGAGGCAAAGCAGATCTGAGGAAGAAAGAGCTATTCACTCATATATCCATTTAAATTAATGTTTTTATTAATGTAAAGAGAGGTCTACCACTGTTAAGCCTTGTCAATGAGATCAGAGACAGAGCCTTGCTGTCTGCTCCTTCAAGTATATTATTTTTTTGTTAGATCACCTTTGTTCATAACATGGCCATTAAAAATTTAATGTCCTTACATATATCACTGTCAGACTTTATTGCACATTCACGAATGAAAGTCATTTCATCAAGTGATAGACTATGAAGGATACTAAATATAGATTTGTTGGAAATTCCTGTCGAAAGTGAGTGAATTCTTTCTGCCATCTGGAATTGAGAGCTACAGTCAAGCTATTTTCTTACCTGTCTGTCATTCTCAGTATAGAAAAAACGATCACAGATGAGTTCTAAAATCAGATTACCACAGCAGTGCCCATAAGCTTATTTTTCAGTACCCAGTGTTTGTCTTGCTTCTGAAAGGAAAGCAGTTTTAGTCTCCAGACTAAATGCTTGGCCAGAAACTACTGATTAAATTGAATCTTTAGGAAAAAAAAAATCTTGTTTGTACTGAGGTCCAATTCCTACACCTCTACTCAGCATATGGTTCCCAAGCCCAAACTCAAGTGCTGGTAAACAGCAAGGTGATGGAAGGTATGCAAATATGACTACAGCTCTGGACAATCAAAAGGCAAGAAAATCTCCCCACCAGTGAAGGCACCTCAGATTTCAGTCTGGACACCTGTGGTAGAAATTGAATGGCCCACACATCCATGACACCATTCTGTGAAAGGAAAACATGCATCAACTGACCAGAACAAAGCTATCAATGAGACATCTGGGATGTCAAAAGTTGCTTTTGTTTCTGTTTCTCACTGCAAACCAGAAAGACTAGACAAGGACACATGGAGGCTGCAGCAGGCAGAGGCCATCCAAAGCAGACCTGCCATTGGGAGCCGGTAGCCAGAGGAAGGGTTGGTCTTGCAGCCTGCTTGCCATATTACTCCTGGATTCTGACTTTTTTCCAAAAATAAGTGCATATACAGGGATATTCTTCTTGGAACTCAAGGTGCCTACCACTGTCTGTGTACTTGTCTCTCTTGCAAATAGTTCAGTAGTCACTGAAGGTTGTTTTCAGCAGCATTTATAATGCAGATTGGATGGACTTAAACAGGTTAAATATTTAATTTGGTAACTGTAATATTTTCCTTCTATGGTGCATCATGAGTTTCCTTTAAAATACTCACCAGCATATTTTTCTTCCTTAGTTTTCTGCTGTTCATTTCTCATTATTCCCACTTTTCTTCAGCTAACGCCATGCAGACTTACATGTTTGCATCCATGACGTGCAGGTTTACTTTTTTTTTTTTTACATGGGCACCTCCTGTAATAAGACAGAGTTATATATGCTGCACTGTAACCAGTTACACATCTGTGACTCCCAGGCACAGGAAAAGACGTGAATAAAGAAGCTAAGTGTTTCTTAGTACTCTGACAAAGAGTTAACCAACCAAAAAGTGAGCAACATGCTCATCTTCCTCTCTATCTGATCAGACAGCTGAACACAGTGCTGTCACCCACTCATTGCTGCTAGGGCTAGGGCTGAACAGCCCTGAGCAAAGCAACTTAGTGCATCCAAGCCCAGGACTAGGGCTGCTAATGGGGAAAGACTGTCTTCCAATTGATTAGCAAGCACAAACAGAGGCAGATTGAGTTTAGATTTTTGGAATCTGGTTAGAGGATTGTGCTATTCATTTTGCTTTTTCATTATCTTTTGTGTGTGTGTGTGTGTGGTAGGGAGAATTGTCCCTCTAATCTGAAAAAAAAGCTGCAAGACTCAGCCATCCCCTTGATATTTTGCCTGTGTGTTTGCAGCTGAAAATCCTTGTGCAAAAACCCAGAAGGTCAGAATCTGACTCTTCCTGCCACTGTGGAAGAAATGACATGATTCACTGAAAGCTTGAGACCCCTCCAGCAGAGAGGGTGCCTTTGTCTGAGCACTCTTGATAGCAGAGCTCTATTGCCCACTCACAGGCAGCCCCGAGGCTGGCTTTGCTAGTGCCAACCAGAGGGCCATTCAGGTCATTATCTCTGGCAGTGGCCTAGAGCAAGTGCTTACAGGGGAATGTAGAAACACAGAAAAGTAGAAAACACTGTTTCCCAGTCTCCAGGGATGTCCTGAGGAGAGCTTTCTGAGCTGGCCACTTCCCAGTCACTCTGCTACCCATCTCCATCCCACCAGAGTAGTTGATTGACTGATCATCAAGCAAAGGAAGATCCCATGCTCCTTTGTATACCCCTATTTTTTCTAACATGTTTCCTGGAGACCTCGTGCAGAGGGAGAAGGTGGCTGATATCCATTACTGTCCTGTGGATGAAAAGTAGAAGGTAAATAATCACAAGGGAACAGATGTGCAGAGGAAAGGTAACCTGGTACTGAGCCACAGGGGACAAAGGTAGTGAAATTTTATGTATGATAACAAAAAAAAAAAACCCTATAAATCCAAAAAAAGGAGAAGAACAAAGAAAATAATGAAGAACAAGAAATGAAGCAGCAGAGAATGGAGTAAAGAGAAGAAAATGGTATGGGTACAAAAGGACAGCATAAAATAATAAAAACTAGAGCTGCACTTGAAGAGAGAAGGTGGTGAAAGAGGAAGAACTGGTAACAGCTTTATTTTAATTGACAAAATTGCTATCCTTAAAACAGTTTGATAAAGTGATACTCCCAAGCAATTCCACTCAAGGCACACTTACTAAGTGCTGGCTTTAATTTCAGTGTTTTCTTCTTTGCATGAAAGGCACACAAAATACTGTGGAGCAGCAGGCAGTCAGCGGCACGTAGCCAGGTTTTTCCCATGCTTACACACATCCAGCTCTGAAGCTGGGCTCTGCCCAGAAGCACAACCCACAGGTACCAATTTCCTCCTGTTGAGTTTGGAGGGAGCCAAATTTGCTTCTGTTCCTCAAATTCAGCCACCATAAAAACATGGTGTCATTGTTTACTGTGGAGCCAAATGTTGGAGCTGGAAGAGTATCTCATTGTCAGCAATATCACACATGTTTTGGTATCAAAATCTGTTATGTTCAACCATCAACCCTTTTACTGGTAGTTTCTCAGATCAAGATCATGGAACTGAGGTTATAAGCTGATATGTATAAATAGGGAAGTAATTTTAAAGAGGTTTTTTTTTTTTTTTTTTGCTCGGGAATAAGATTTTTTGTCTCCTCTATTTTTCACACTTTTAGGTTTGATAAATGTCTTCATTTTGGCTGGGATAGAGTGAAGTTTCTTCCTAGTAGATGGTATAGTGCTCTGTTTTGGATTTAGGATAAGACAATGTTAACACGCTGATGTTTTGGCTGTTCCTGAGTATTGCTTACACCAAGTCAAGGACTTTTCATCTTCTTATGCTGCCCTGACAGCAAGCAAGCTGAGAGTGCACAAGAAGCTAGGAGGAGAAACAGCTGGGACAGCTAACCCAACCTGGCCACAGGGATATTCCATGCCATATGACTTCCTGCTCAGCATATAAACTAGAGGGAAAGCTGGCCAAAGGCCACTGCTCATGAACAAGCTGGCCATCAATCACTTGGGGGTAAACAGTTACTTTTAATTTGCATCACTTTTTTTCTTGGAGTTTATTTCTTTCTCTTTTTTTAAATTTTCTTTTTCATTACATTTTATTTTTTATTATTTTATTTCAATTATTAAACTTGTTCCTATTTCAACACACAAGTTTTCTTACTTTTGTCATTCTAATTCTCTTTCTCGTCCCACCACAGGGGGAGTGAGGGTGGCTGTGTGTTGTTTGGTTGCCAACTGGTGTTAAACCACGATGATAAAGAAACTTGCTACTTTTGACATGCAAAGAAGCAGCGTTTGGATTACTGTTTTGGGTTTTATTGATGACACTCATTATCAGGTCTGCTGCCCCACAGTTCTTATTATCTGCTATTATCTAGTTTGAAAAAACTATAAAGTAGGATTAATTTTGCTTAACTTCTAAGAGCTAAAATAATTAAGTTCTTTATTTCACTCCATTTTCATCAACAGTGAGGAATATTGTCGGAGTGCATCTACCTCAGATTTTATTGCTTGAGTTAATTGGCTTAATTAAAGGCCTAGGCATAGTCTCTAAATATTTTTTTTTCACATCAGNTATGTATAAATAGGGAAGTAATTTTAAAGAGGTTTTTTTTTTTTTTTTTTGCTCGGGAATAAGATTTTTTGTCTCCTCTATTTTTCACACTTTTAGGTTTGATAAATGTCTTCATTTTGGCTGGGATAGAGTGAAGTTTCTTCCTAGTAGATGGTATAGTGCTCTGTTTTGGATTTAGGATAAGACAATGTTAACACGCTGATGTTTTGGCTGTTCCTGAGTATTGCTTACACCAAGTCAAGGACTTTTCATCTTCTTATGCTGCCCTGACAGCAAGCAAGCTGAGAGTGCACAAGAAGCTAGGAGGAGAAACAGCTGGGACAGCTAACCCAACCTGGCCACAGGGATATTCCATGCCATATGACTTCCTGCTCAGCATATAAACTAGAGGGAAAGCTGGCCAAAGGCCACTGCTCATGAACAAGCTGGCCATCAATCACTTGGGGGTAAACAGTTACTTTTAATTTGCATCACTTTTTTTCTTGGAGTTTATTTCTTTCTCTTTTTTTAAATTTTCTTTTTCATTACATTTTATTTTTTATTATTTTATTTCAATTATTAAACTTGTTCCTATTTCAACACACAAGTTTTCTTACTTTTGTCATTCTAATTCTCTTTCTCGTCCCACCACAGGGGGAGTGAGGGTGGCTGTGTGTTGTTTGGTTGCCAACTGGTGTTAAACCACGATGATAAAGAAACTTGCTACTTTTGACATGCAAAGAAGCAGCGTTTGGATTACTGTTTTGGGTTTTATTGATGACACTCATTATCAGGTCTGCTGCCCCACAGTTCTTATTATCTGCTATTATCTAGTTTGAAAAAACTATAAAGTAGGATTAATTTTGCTTAACTTCTAAGAGCTAAAATAATTAAGTTCTTTATTTCACTCCATTTTCATCAACAGTGAGGAATATTGTCGGAGTGCATCTACCTCAGATTTTATTGCTTGAGTTAATTGGCTTAATTAAAGGCCTAGGCATAGTCTCTAAATATATTTTTTTTTCACATCAGCAAAGCTAGTGGTTTATCCTAAGGCTATACCTCGGGTAATATGTCCCCACCCAACCACCCCATTTTAAAAACAAACTCTTTCACCATTGCAATTGGTTCCAGATACCCTTTGATGGCTCGGTGTTATCTGCCCTTTTCATTGCATAGAATTTAGCTTTATCACAAGCTGTTGTCTTTCCATGGAGATGGTAAATCCATCCCAAACTCAGCACCTTTATTTTAAACACAGCTGCTGCAGCAAAATGATCTCCAGAAGCTCATAAGTCCTAACAAAGCTCATTGACTAAGCCTAAGTGGTACCACTACAGAAAAACATCAATTACAAGAGACAAGCAACATGCGTTAACCATGTTAAAGGCAATAAGTTCTTCTGTTTAAAAGTCAGTATTCAGAGTGCTCAACTTTACCCACAGGCTGTACAAGGAAGGGGGTTCAGCTCCATCTGGACTAGTTAGAGCACAGTTGAAAGGAATGACAGGTTGACAGACGACCACAATGTCCTGCTAACAGCAAGCCAAGTCTCAAAAAGGTTGTGATAATGTCCAAAGTGGTCTGATTACTCAGTGGTATAGAGCCATCCTTTCAACACAGCTCTTTAATTAGGCCCAAGAATAATATTTAAAGCATGCAAGAACAATAGATGCAGATGGTTTAGCTACCATATAGCTTTCATAGGTAAAATAGGATAAGAATATGTATAAGTTTAGCATGCAGTAACACAGCAGTGAGATTGTGTCGGTGTAGCATTAGACAGGCTAATTGGAGTTTGGATGCACAGGAAATGCTAGAATATCCAAGCAGAGATGAGCTGGGGGAATTAGGCCAGCAAATAAGGAAAGGATTGACTGTTTTTTGGACAGGAGCCAAGAGAAATCATTTTTGTCTTATTTAGAGTTATTTAAAATGGCATGATCGTATCTGATTACTTTAAGATACCTTTATAGTATTAATCAAGGAACCTAAGGAAGGGTCAGGGAATATCATTCAATTACTCTTAGGCTGTTTATCCAGAGATTTCCATGTGAAGAAGCTCAAGACATAATTGCTGCAGTTGTTAAGATTTCCACCCTGCTGGGTGAATATTAGTGTTCTTCAGGATAATCTTTCCTATGGATTTTAAGTATCTATCCCTCATTCCTTTTACATTTATTTTCCTTCTCATTTAGTATCCCCAGCATCACTCGCTGGGGAGGGGACACTCCTCTTCACAGCAGCATGGGATGGTGCCATGTTGTGCAGTATGGCCACTGCTCGCTACTTACCCTGTGGGCTGCATGATTAGGCAGCCAAAGACCATCCTTTCTATCTGTTACCATGACAGCCCAGTTGTCTTGGGGAGGCTTCCTGGAATTCTTGTATTTCCCACAAAATGGGGTCAAATAACAATTACTTCAGCTAATGGCATCTACAACATACCTGGAGGCCACTTCCAACAGCACACAGGGAAGAGTTAAGTTCTGCACAGAGATAAAAATAGAGCCTAAAATTCATAGACCAAATAAATTGCATAGTGCATCTGTAGGCCAAGTAGCTGAAAGGCTGTCTAGCCTGCCAGATTTCACATCCATTGGGTAGCTCGCGGGGACATGCAGTAGCCACCAAATCTGACTTATACCCAGTCAGTGTCAGCTCAGATCAGGGAGCTGGCAGGAGCCTGGAAAAGAAGAACAAATGTTGCTGCTGCCTGACTCTGTCAAAATGAATTTTTGTCTTGGGGAGATGTGATCTGAGAACAGAAGATGCTTAGAAGTATTTTCAAAGGGAAAGTGACAGACACATGCAAATGCTCACAGGAAGGAATTAGGGAAGGGGACATGGAATGGGGAAAGGCAGGAAATGGGACATGTGAGACATAGAATAGATCAGAGGACTCACAAAAAGGACAGAGGTGCAGACAAGGGTAACAGGTTAAAAATAATGTGAGGATAGGTAGCCAGGCAAGATAGGAAGAATAATGGCATAGCAACTTTCATGCTCTATTTTTCTCTAACAGGTAAGCTAAAGGATGGGGTTTTTTTTCATGATCTGGGACCTCAGTGTCCTTAAATCCCAGACAGTTTCTGTTCTTGTTCCCTTTTTCCTGGCTTGGGAAAGCTAAGCCATGTGACACTGCCTTTTCCTACATCTTGTATGTGTGCTGGATGTGGTGTGCCCCATGCTTGGAAGATCCCTGAGCCTCATCCCTGTAGCCCCACAGACTTAGATTTGGAAAAGCTTTTCCCATGTGTGCAGGAGCTGAGTTGCACTCTGAAGCTTCCACCAATCCCAGCAGCCTGAAATGAGGCAAATGTTAGAGACATTGAAATGTTACAGATGTTACAGACCCAGGCAGGGTGAGATGGCTGCTGTGAGGGGGGCAGAGATGCCCTCTGAGATGAATGGGGGAAGCATCCTGCTGCTTGCAGTAGTTGCATCAGGTGACACAGGCTCTTCTCACTCAGCTCACCACATCAGTCAAATGCAGTACACTATGTACCTTCAAAATACCCTTTCTGTTTAAAGGCCAAATACCATAAACCGCAAGGAGCAGAGCTTATCCAAGGGGCAGAGCTGTTGAAAGCAGCCCCTATCCACACTCCTCCAGAAGAATAGTCCTTATTTTCTTTCTATGCAGATAATCAACTGAACCATGTCTCTGTTTAGAGCCTTTCTCACCTAGCATGTACCCTAGCTATTGCACATCCCTATTAGGAAGGATGTTAGGATTCCTCTAGCCAGGGATGAGCTGGCTGTCAGGGTCAGAGGTACAGGATGGAGCTGCAAGAGGCAAGCAGGGAGTGAATTGCATCAAACACTCAAAGAGTTACCATTGCCTTCTCATAGTAAAACAGGCAGGGTTGTCTGACAGTGCACTGGAGAAACTGGTCTGTGGGGGACTGTGGCACCCTTTTCACTACCAGTAGAGTATAAACAGAAGAGGGTGGGAAGCACTTGGAAATTATGTGCATCTCTCATCTATGCCATAACGTGAACAGAAAATAAGGATGGCAATTACAGCTCCCTGTATAATCCTAACTCTTACAAATAATGCTTTCATTCCTGCCAGAGAGAAGGAGGGCTTGAATTGCAAAGTGAAGAGCTAAGGCTGGTTGATGGAACTTTCCAATTCAGGAAAAGCAGCGTCTTGAAAATCAGAAACTGGTAAATAAATGTAAATCCACATAAAACCTTAATTCCACTCTGTCTGAATGATGCCTCTGCATTCCCTTATAACTTTACTGTGACTCTGCTTTTGAACTGAACCAATCTGGAGCCAGCAGCTCCAATCCTGTAGGCTACCACTTAACTTTCAACACAGAGCAGCACAGCTGCTGAACTGTATAGTTCTCCACGCTTCTTACAGCCCTGCAGCTCTCTGCACACAAGGCCGCTTACTGCTACATTTTCTCCTGCTGTAATTACACTGGCAGCCCATGATCACCTCCCACCAAACTGCTGGCAGTCCCTCAGCTAGGAAAGCGCTGTGGCCTTTCATTGACACAACCCATATGGTTCAGTGGAGAAATTGGAAAAGGCACACCAGGTTTTCTCCAGGGACACACTGACGTCTTAATTTGCACAGAGGTCACGCAGAGAGCTGTGGCATTCCAGGGTCATTTCAAATGGGGCTGTTCCAAAACATGTACTCAATATGTAACGCAACTGCCTCTGATGCTGTGAATGCAGCTGTGCTTGCCTCCTGCCAGGTTCAGGGAGGCCACCTCACATTTACATGTCTATCTGCCTTAATGCTTTGCTACTTAGCTTATAGAAATGTGATATTTGCAGGAATGGATCTTCTGGGAGAATCCAAGCTGGTTGAGACATTGGTCAGTGTCAATGAAGTTTCTTATTTGATCTAATTTGAAACCTGCTGTAATAAAAGTGTAGTCAAAAGTTTTATTCACATACTAAGCTTTGTGAGTTTGCAGTCGGTGTGTGACTTCATATATGGGGGAAAAGAAGTAGAGAAGGAAAGTGCAAGATAAATTACAATGAGGTCTGACATACGGTTAGACATTTCATACACAAAGGTGGCAGTTGTGCTAAACTAACTTTCTAGGCACAGTATTTTCCTGACACAGCAAATGCAGTTCTGATCACCTGGGGAGAAAGATATTTATATTATTTCCAAATTAAATTAGGAAGAAGAGATGAAGTGCAATTTACATTTGTATTGCAGAAGAAAGGGCTAGAGGCATGTCTTGCTTTGAAAGCCATGTGAACCTGGGTTGAGAATCCCTCACTGCTCTTGCAAAGTGCTAGGTCTGTGATGCCCCAGAAGTTGCCACAGAGGCAGAGAATGTCGATGTGCTGCCAAAAGGCAAGAATGGGATTGGGTCACAATGTCCCACTGTCCCAAATGTCATCTGTGCTGGAGGATGCTGGTGGCAGTAGCTTTTACATTAGAAGCACATCTGCAAATTCCTGAGGAAAAGCAGGGGAAATCAGAGACTAGTATCTCCATCCTGAGCTTCTGTGAATAAAGATTCATCTTTTCCTATAAAACCTTTGAAAAGGATTTCTTTCCCCAGGATCACCTCTTTCCCTCTTCAGATGCACCGTGTGATGTTTTGTGTTGTGACACACAACGTTGGGTACTGTCTGTCAGGTCATGTTAAGCTACAGGAGTGGCCTGCAGCAGACACTCAGTGCAATTCCCAATAAATTGTCAGCAGAGTGGAAAGCAATAGTTGCCCATAATTTGAATTTCATGCCAGCTCGTCATGGAAATCTTATGTGACAGTTTGATGTGCCCAAGAGCTTGCTCAAATAGATGCCTGCATCCTTAAAAAGTCTGCCCGCTGGTTTGTGTTGCCCACACAGCTTGCTGGACACTCATTGCACAGCATAACATTGTGCCACCAGCATTATGAATGCCTACAACAAAAGCTTCATCAGTACAGGGCCCGGGTTTTAATTGTAACAGCTGTGTGGAAATGAAACCCTGGAAACCACTGACATTGACTTTTAACTTGGCTACAGAAAAACCACAAATTTAGACACTTTTGTCCTGGCTCAAACAAGGCATACATACACATGCCATCCCTCTGGGTTGCCACTCTAGTTTAGGCTCTTGTGCTGCCCAGGAGAGCTTCTTCTGACCTTTTCCATAAGGTAAATGATGTAGGAGAAAACGTAGCATTTCCTCAAGGTCTGCAGGAGCTCTGCCTAGCCCTGACAATATCAACATTCCACCATTCACACAAGAAAAGAAATGAAGGCAATATAAAGTTATGTCATCCAATGGGAGAAAACATCGAGGTTCTCTCAGTCATTGCAGGGAGCAGCAGTCCATACACTCAGTGGTCTGTTATCAAGGGGTTTCTTGTAGGTATCATAGCCTGGGAGAGTATTTAAAAGGGATCTGAAGGAAAATAACGTAGGGTTTTACGGGGTTTTCTGGGAAGCTTATTCAAGCATGAAAGGCAGCATTGGAAGAAGATGGGAAAGTGTTTGCAGTGTTAACAAGGCAAAGGTATTGGAGGTTGCTGCCTTGGGCAGGAAAGAAGCAAGAACAACATCTTAATGAGAGATAATATGGTAAGATACATCATTCATGAAAGTAAGGATGAATAACAAATATATTTAATGCTTGACAGAAAGTAGAGACCTGTGGGTAAGTACAAAATGAGAAACATAATTGAAGGGAATGGTTAGGAAAATTCTCTCTGCAACATCATTTGAGACTGATACCTGTAAGTTGGAAGTAAAAGGTACTGTTTGCCCATCTCATATACTTTGCAAGGACATGAAAAAAATCACTTGTAAAAATCCTTGATGAGTTCTATCATTCCACATGACATAAGACACCTTCAGGACACTGGTTTGTTCTCCACACCTTTAGAACAACATTTGTTGAAGCTTTTAACTCTAGCATTAGAGAATTCAGCAAGTTTCCTGTAGTGCGTTTGCTGCACAGGAAGTAATAATGGCTTGTTCCAGCCAACATTTGTAGCTGGCCACCAGTTGATCAGCTATTTGAGGGAGAAAGCAAATCCTTAAAACATCAAGAATCCATTCTCAAAACACCACAAAATCTTTAAGCGACATGTGAATATCACTGTAAGTTTAAGTCACAAGTAAGTAATGAGGAACTACCTAACCTCTTCTGGTACCTTTTCTGAAGTTTTATTTACAGAAAACTCCAGCAGCCTTGTGAACAGATCCGAGACTGGGCTTCCAGGCACAAATACAGTGCTGCTATTACTGTTGTGATGATTGCTTCTACAACTAATTGTTCAGAAAAAAAAAAAAAAAAGAAACATCATATGCATCTAAAGGTGAGTGTCTCAAATGGCAATCTCTGATCTCTACCACTGATATAAGGCAGAAAGCACATACCAGCTCTTTGCTGATGACAATAAGCAGAGGGCAAGTCACATCTCCACGTTTTGCCAGGGAATACAGAAGGTATTTTTCTCCAATATTGCCAATGAACAGGTTGAGTCTGTTTACAATGCCTGGTACTAGGCAAGTGGTATCTGCTCAAGGTGCCAGTGAACAGGTAAATGGCATCTGCTCATCATGCTACTCAATTGCGAGTCAAATAACATTAAGATTGGTGTTCAAAATGTTTTAAAACAATGAAATTGGAAGTTAATTATTAAAATAAAAGTAAAGCTACAATTTTATCCCAAACAGTTTCTCTAAGATTTTGGAGACTGTCTCCAACTCTTCTTGAGTTATCACAGGTAAACTGTCTGAACCAAACTCCTTTAGGGTCATGTCCCACAGAGTTTTGTTTGCACAATTGCACTGATGCACCCAATAAATTGGACAATGGAGCAGTATCTGTAGAAGTAAAATACTGTAGGACTTGCACAGGGTAAGACAACACTGAAGGAAGAAAAGTCAGCCTAGTCTGGTCCCTCTTGGCATCCTCCTTTTATTCCTAGTTCTGACATACAAAAGCCTGAAATGCTAATTGAATCTCATGCTTTTCCCACTTTGTAGTCCATAAAGAGAACTCAGTACATTTCTAGCTACATGTCCTTGCATTAAGTGGCTTTCTGACAAGCTCATACCCTAGGACAGAATGTAGTTTTCCCACTTATCCTCCTCTAAGAGCAGAAGCAGTGTGAGAATACTTCAGACAAAATTATACCAAGTCACAATTTTTTAAAGCAAGATTGAACATTTCACTTTGCAGCCAAAGCTGCAGGTCTAGGTTATTTTGATCACTTATATCTGGACCAGTTCCCTTCACCAGCCTCCCAGGCTGTTTTCAAGAGGTTGGATACACATATTCAGCCTGTCTCCTGGAAAGTGATTACTGTTGTGAACATTTTACAGTGCCCACCAAATCTTCTCTCCGAGTGTTTCAGTTCTGGCCAGGACTCATTCAAACACTTCCATGGGCTCATTTAGTAAGGGTCTCCTTGTCCTAATCCCAGTACAAACTGGCTCACAATAGAAGCAGTATTTAAAGGTATCTAAATAGAGGTCAAAAAGGAATTGCACAAATACTATGGCAGTGATTCACATAGACACTCTTCACAGAGCAATAGACCCTTTGGAGGGGCCAGGAAGCTTCAGTCAATGCTAATAGATACTTGTTGAGGAAGGAAGATTAAGCCCAGTCATAAATGTATTGCTCTTAAAAGCTCACATATACTCAGTGCTGAGACCCTATATGAGCCCACTCAATTTCTAAGTCCCTAGAACAAACATCCAGAAGAAATATTTATTTCAGTGAAAATAAACTCCTATGGAGTGTCTCATTACTACTTCATTGTATCCATTAAATACTAGAAGCAGTCTACTGATTTGAGAGCTGTATAAGCCCCCAGCTTTTTCATTAAATGTTTTAGGAGTTAGCAAAACCACAGTTACTGTAGGAGATGGTTGAAATCCTGACTTGTAATATTAGCTCAGATCACTGTATTTTCTGGTTTGTAAGTATAGACAAAAAGGATAGACTGCTTAAATTTGATAAAAATCTAAAAATAAGTTGATTTAATCTGAACCTTCAAGCTCTGAGAAAGCTTCCTGCCTGACCTGTTCTCACACCTCTGCCTCAAGCCAAACCAAATCTACATTTAATAAGACATGTTAAGTTATATAGGCTTAGTCTGCTACGAGACAGACATTCAATATAAGGCTGAATATAGCTGATAAAATCAAGTAGAAGTAGCATCAGCACTTCATTTTCACAAAACATCAGTATGCACAAGCTATGCTAGTCTGTGATTTAGAGTGTAGCTGAATATTACCTGTATTTGACAAATATGCATTCAAGTTCATCAGCTCTAATTTAAATACCTTGAGAGGAACAACTCCATTTATTGTTCTTTTAATCTTTGAATATACATGTTCTCGTAAGATGAGCTACACCAAGTGCTCTTGAATATGCTGTTTCCTCAGGATTGTATAGCAATAATTATTGCTATGGAGTGCAAGCATTTCTGAAAGATGTTTTGACGTTTTAAGGTGCCGATTATAATTGTGTTCCCAGCAGTTTAGCCACAAAATGGATACTTCAGCCTGCCATCATCTCCCTTTGTCCCCTACTCCCAGCCCCAATTCTCTAAACACATACAGTCATACTCAAACAAGCAGGAAACAAAACTTATTATGCTAGCAGGAGGTCTAGGGGGGTTCTGATTTTTAGAACTCTAAGATGCTATTTAGGGCCTGAAGCAATATGTGAAGAGAATTGCAAGTTGGAATAGTAGTAAAAAACTCCCAAAGGCATTTAAAGTCCCTTTTACTGGTTAGATTCTTTGAGCAAGGGTGACATTTTACTTCTCTTTTCAAGGTTTGCTTGTTTGTTTTACTGTAAGGTACTCTGCTCACTTCGGTGGAGTGGAGTACAACCTGAATTCTTCCCCAGAGCTGTTCAGAGCCATTGTTGCCTCCCATCAGTTGGGCTGACAGTAACATTGTCAGGATCACAGGGTACGAGAAAGTCCTTGGCCTACCTGCCCCATTCATACAATGTTCTTGTTTTCTGCCTTTTTCAGGGGTGTATGGAGAGAACAGGATACCAGAGGCTGAATCATAGTTCAAGCTCTGTGGCAGAAATCACTGCATGAGGCAAGCTCTCCCACCACTCCCAGAATTACATCCCTGCTTGTAAAGGCACAGGAAATAATATGCTTCCACACCTCTCATATACCAGAAAAACAAGCTCAAGGAATCCAAAACTAAATAGAAATAAAATGCAGACTTTGTGGATGCAGTGAATTATTTATAAAAATATCATTCTTTGAGGGTTGCTGCTGCATTCAGCTTGAAGTTTTAAGCACGCTCATTTATATTCTTAACAGCTATTCATTGCAGCCATGTTGATTTCCCATGATGTTTAATATTGGCTGCAGCAAAGTTTTGTCTGCACAGATTTGTGCAAAAGGATTGTTCTTCATGCAAGTCTCCATTTATCCTCACAAGAAAAAAAAAAAAAACCTCCTGCAAACAAGAGTATATGTGATTAATTATTTAGCAAATGCTACCTCCCAGTCTCCCATTTAAGAATTTTAAATTACCCAACAAGAAGCCAGAAACAATGCCATTTAAGGTAGGTATTCTGTTACACAAAGGTAGCAGGAAACAGTGAGGCTGAAATGTCTGAAATCAACACAAAACCTACCAGACAGTTAACTCAGACTGGCAAATATGTACAAATGAATAATACATTCACATAAAAACTCTTTCATTTCAACTGTGTCATGGCTGCAAAAATCCAGGGATGCTAATGCCATGTAGATTTTTCCAATAGGAGCACAACACACTTTTCAGCAAATCTTTATGATAGAACAGGATTTTCATCCAGACATTTATCCACCTATCTCTACTGAAAGTATCATGTCTCATGTTTTCATATGCATATCCACTGGCACTGACTGTGGCTTAAAGTGCATGTAGAGCCATTTGATAAGTGCCTTCTGTGCCAGATGAGCTTATTTACCCACCATGCAGTTGGACTGTAACAACACAAGGACCACATCTATGATCACCTCTGTTAGCTATCTGCTGGATACCTTATCAGACGCTGCCTGCACACATCATACTGGGAGGCCAGCTTGTTGTAACAGTTTGTGCTACATCTGTACTGATATCTGTACTACATGATGATCTCACTTTAACACGTCCTGAGAAAGATGAATCTTGCTGCCCCAAGGCTGAAAGTCACCAGGATTTTCTTGGTGATGGACAAGCCCTCAAACACATTCCTGATTGGACCTCTTGTCAGAGTTGATCCTCATTAATATTCCTTTCCTTTTCTTAATCTAATCAATCTTCCTGATTTGTAACTTGCTAAAAAAGTCATTAAAGATGAAAAGCCTCCTCCATGCTAATGCTGTGCAACTGCATGTAAGAGCCCAGTTATTACCTTTGTGGTAGGAAGCACCTCTAACTCTGAAAAATGAAAGGGAGGAATTAGGTGCAGAACACTTATAGTAACAGGATAAGGCTGACAGTCTCAGAGTCTCAAAAACTGAGTTTTGACATTTGTTATTTCTGTTTTAGCCGTAATTGCCTTTTGTTAGAAATACTGATTGGTTGTCATCCTTGTGCTTATCTCCCCTACCCTTTTAGTTTAACAGATAATGATGTGTCCTTATAGAAACTATTCCTGTTCACAACTTCAGTCTGAAGTCTTGTTGATAATGATAAAAATTAAGTGTTTCTTGGGAGACCATCCATGATTTTCTGGGGCTTTCCCAGAAACCAACTCACCAACCACTTGACTAATTTCTTTGTCACTGACAGAAACATCTGGTCCTTCCATTGGTTAGGGTGAAAGCTTAGTAAAAGCCTATTTGTTGGGGAAAAAAATGCATACTTCTTGAAAGATGATATCTGAGACAGAGGTTCTTATAATATCTTCAGACCTACCAGTCAATATCCTGAGGCATCTTAATCCCTCATCCATCTTATTTCTTTAGAGGAGGGATGGTCATAGACTTTTTTGAGGCTTAAATCTCTTTATCAAGCAGTCTTGCCACCTTCTGCAAAATATTGCTATCCAGGTAGTTTTCCCTCCTTCCTCTAAGCTGAGAAAACCATCTCCCTGCATAGGAGTGAAAGATACTGTTAGTCAACGCCTGAGACATATGCACTGTGATCTACTTTTCTGGTTCTATTCAGGTAACCAGACCACTCCTGAGACATTTGTATATTACTTCTGCCAGTCTCAGAATAATTAACCCTTTTGCCTTTCCTCCTCTAAGGCATATTTAATGTATTCTTCATGTAAGGTGTTCTAAACCTCCCAAGAAGGCTTCAGAGTCTGTAGGAGGCTCGCTGGACTGCACAAATTGGCCTGAGGCCATCCACTTGGTGCTGTGATTTTGCCTGATTTCACAGATGAAACCCAGATTGGGTTAGTGGCTGGTGGGAATATATGTTGGTGCATATATGCATCAGTTATCAAGGAAACACCTGTAAGCAGCAGAACCTAGGAAAAAATGCATCTCTAATATGAGCCTTATTTTCCTGACTTTTGTTGTGTAATGAAACATTCAAAGCATTCTCTAGGATCTGGTGCACGTGTGTGAAACTTACAGACGTGAATTTTATGCTATATGAGTTTTATTACACTGATGGAGAAGTTTCTTCTGGCAGGGTATCAGTCCTTTGAGAATCCAGTCTCTGGATTTTCTGCAGACCGTGGTCCTGCAATAACCATGTTAGCCTGCAGCTTTCTTTATGATTTCAGCAGTGTTCAGAGTGTTCATTTGGGAACTTTTTTTTTGCAGTGGTTTTGAGAGATCTAGCCATCAGGATATACTCATTGAGCTCTGAATACAGTATGACAGGAAGAGACATAGCAAGAGGCACTTTCGTCCTTCAAATATGCTGCTTCAAGAAAGTTGATCTATCAGCAAGATGTGCCTAAAAACAGAAGTTGTGTGGTCTCCAAGGTCACATGCAAGGATCACCTTGATCCATGTCACACCAAACGCAGGCACTCCATGAGCCCAGTGTATTAATTTCCATTCCTCTCAAGTATTCTTAGATTACTCCAATTTTATGTGGAACTGGGCTACAAATCTGAGATGAAAACCAAGCTGCTAAACAGTACTGCAACATCAAGACATTAAAGTAATGAGGGTCCCCACAGACAGTTAATCCCTTTTTCTCCTGCAGAAAGGATGGTGACCCATGAAGTTGCGAGATGATCATCACCTATATATTTCAGCTATGATTGTATGCAGATATACTGCATTTACACCTGTGTTCCTCAGCTTCACCAACCCTGAGAGCTTCAAACAGAGCAATCTTCCTGTGCTCAAAGCACAGTTGTACAGATGTGACAGGATTGCTGGCATGGACCCTTGCACAGCCCAGTCCCTCAGAAGTGTTCAAAGCAATTTTGAGCTCATGTCCTACTTGGAGAAATGTATTCAAAAACACAAATCACATCCTACTATCTAAATAGCTAAGACATCCAATTATTAATTAACAGCTCTTTTTATACCCAGAGGGTGCAACCTTGCTGCTACTGTGCATCTGTGAGTCTTCAGAAAAATCACAACTGGTTGGTTGTACAGATTAATTGAGATAGTCTAAAGTGCTTCGAGGCAGTGAGCTGACTGTGTGCTATGGCAAACAGCGTTGTCTTGTGGGGAAGAAAAAAAAAAAAAAAGCTGCGCTATCTTTAGACTGTGCTAAAAATCGTGACTCCTGGCAGAAGTCATGGTCAGACGATATGAGCCCAGGGCAGCTCTACACTCAGTTTTCAGAGCCAGCACTGCTAGAATCTCCCTGTCCCTGAAAGGCTATACTCTCTCCCACCTCTGCCAAACAGGACTTCAGTGAGACTGGCAATGTGAGCACTGCCAGGTACTTAGCAAGGCTCAGGAGATGTGCTTGCAGGAGGCTGGAGCTTTTGCGGCAATGTACTGAATAGTCCTGGAGTGCTGGAAATTAGACCTCTATGGCTCTATCTAGGTTTGCAGACAGGGATATTTTTAACCTCTATCTCTGTGTCATAGTTCCTGATCAACAAAATGGAGTTAATACATGTCCAGGTAAGTGGTATAAGATTAAATGCATTAATATTTGTGAAGCATTTAAGTACTGCAGCAATGAACATCAAAGGAGAGCTTGGGAGGAAATGAATAGTGTGTGGAAACAGTTCATGGGGTGCACAGGGAACAACTAGGAAAATTGGACTATTGAACACCTGCTCATTTCTTGAGCATCTCACTTCTGTGCACTGAAGCTGTCAACAAGCTGGTGGGAAAAGAGTATGCAGACATGGCATGTACATATTGCACACAAAAGCAATTCTCTAGATTTGAACAGGCAACTTAGTTCTCCAACTTTGCCTTCTGTAGAAGAGGAACTTAAAAGTAGTATAATAAGCATGAGAACAGGAAGAAATTATATTAGACTTACGATTCCATCACATCTAAAACTGTTTGTGCCCATTCAAACCACACACATGGCTTGCAGTACAGTGGTCTCCAAGAATGCAGAACTAAGATTGTTGCAGATCCAGTTGTCTGGTACAACTGAATACTATATTACCCTCAAACTATCAGAAGTTAGGAGGAAAACAGATTTGAATCTAAAAAGGCATGTGCCAGACTCTCTACTGGTAACAGAGATTAACCAAGGCCCTAAGATTTTTGATCAAGTATTTCAACACAGAGGAAACAGCTCAACATACACTAAGATTTTTTTCATTGCCTAACTGGACACACCACCTATTTTAGAAATTGTTTGAAGTGCCACTTCTTTTATTTGCTGATTAAGTAATATAATTCTATCAGTCCATGCATCCTTAATTCAAGTAATTCTATTAAAAAAAAAAAAGATGGATTTGCTCAAATATTTTACTACCAAGCAACTAACATATGCTGTAGAAGGAAATCCCAACTAGATATCAGTACAGGAGACAGACCTGAAGGGTCATGGCTTGCTCTGTTTCATTAAAATCAATGGAAGTACTGGGATTGATTTCAACTGGAGCAGGCCTGAACATTCATAGAGAGGAAAGAGGGCTTTATGCAACAGGGGATTGTAGGTCTGTTCTCTATTTTTAGCCCTGACACAGAGTCTCATTACAATCCTGATTTAAGACAATCTTTGGAGAAATGGTTTTATTCTTGTTATTTATAAACTCACCTGGCTCCTGCACAAATTGCTTTAAGTTTTAACATGTTTCTGGATATCAGTGAACACAGGCCAGGAAAAAAATACACATAATTGAAAGAGCTAAAATTCCAACTGACATGAGGAAAGAGAAAATACATTGCAGGAAGAAGTGCTGACTACAAACGCTTGTCAAGAGAAGCGCCCAATTTTCCTCCTTTGAGACCTCTCCCTCCAAACTTTGCCACCTCCCTCACTCAGAACATCCTTTGCTGTGCAGTTCTTGTTGGCCCAGGCCAGACACAGTACCCATTGATCTCTTACCCACTGTACTTTTGTAGAGCAAGGCAATAGCAAGCCCTGGAAGTAGGATGTGAGCTAATGCACTGAGCACACGTTAGTCTAAAAGGTCTACCCTTAAACCATCCTCACTGCCTTGAAAGTTAAAATCAATATCAATGAGAGGAACACACAATATTGAAATTCTCATTCAACATGTAAGCCCACAGCATCTTCTCATTTATGGTTTGGTTTTTTGTTTTTGTGTTTGTTTTTTTTTTATACCACTTGATTCTACTGCATTTATTCACCGTTCTTTATGCATGCAAGGTCTTGGCCAAGTAACACTCTCACACGTGACTCATGTCACACATCAGTATTTCAACAAAGTGATTTGAAATGATCCTTACCTTTAGTCTTTAGTATCAGAAGCTCTCGAGCTGTGCTAGTACGGCATTTGTTGCTTTATAGACTTCACATGAAATCACTCCTTCCAAGACGCTCCAGACCCTTACCTATTCCTCTACTCTTCCACCTTCAGCTGATTCAAAAGCCATCCTTCCTTGGCTAGCTACTTCCTTATATGCTGCTTCCATCCATGTGATCAATCACCCAGGGCCTAACTGATTAACTTGCAGCACCTGTTTCTGATAATTGGAAGTAGTTTGCCAGCTGCATTAACTTGTCCCTACTACCTTTATTCAAGCTGGCTGGTCCAAGTCATATTTGTGCCTACAGCCTTCCAGCTCTGAATGATTTAAATACAACTTTATGGGGAATGTAAACCAGTTTACTGGTTGCTACTCATTGTACAACATACAACTGGGATTTTCCTGGCAGGTTCACAGTCAAAGGACTCACTGTACTGCATGCTCTTAGAAACACTTTGTTGAAGTTGACAAGGCTCATCCCATTTCCACCAAAAGAGAGGGTTCCTAAACTGCCTTTATGTGTTGTTTTGGTTATGAACAGTTTGAATTTAAATATTTTGCTAGCTCGACAATATATATGAAATCAATTCTTTTGTGCACAGTAAAATTATAAAGACCTTATTTAAACTTATAATGACAGTGGCTGTGCTAAAGAGAAGTAGATAATTAAACGAAGGCAACAATAAATCTGTCAGAATCAATGGCAAAAACCATGACCATAGAGTGGTAAAATGACTGTACACTGACTGTTGTTTCAGTATAACAGCTACCGTTAAACTGCAGTTTTATCACCAGCATTATTTATTTATTTTGCTGAATTTCTACAATACAGCCCTATTAAAATCTTAATTGAAAGTGTATTTCTTTTTGTATTGGTTTTGTGTGGCAGTTTTGGTAGGAGAGGAGGGTCTACAGGGGTGGTCCCTGTAAGAAGCTGCTAGAAGCTTCCCTAGCTCCAAGACAGACCCACCTCTGGACAAGACCAAGCCTATCAGTGACAGTGGTAACATCTCTGAGACAACCTATTTAAGAAGGGAACACTTGGAGCAGAAGGAGGATTGGGATGGGAGAGAAACAACCATGCAGACACCAAGGCCAGTGAAGAAAGAGTGGAGATGTGCTGGAGCAGAGACCCCCCTACAACCTGTGGCAAGATGGCAGCTGTTCCCCTGTAACCCATGGAGAATAAAGGTGTAGTCAAGATCCACCTGCAGTCCATGGAGGACCCCACACAATAGCAGAAGTCTGCACTGGGAGAAGGCTGTGACT
The DNA here is from genome assembly GCA_013401255.1 of Urocolius indicus. Classification (NCBI taxonomy): domain Eukaryota; kingdom Metazoa; phylum Chordata; class Aves; order Coliiformes; family Coliidae; genus Urocolius; species Urocolius indicus. Next base: position 89,007 of record WBNH01000274.1, on the reverse strand, counting down.
CTGTGGGTAGCCTGTGCTGGGTCAGTCTCTGAAGGACTGCAGCCCATGAAAGGCATCCAAATTGGAGCAGTTCATTAAGAAATTCTACCTGCGAGAAAGACTCATGTCAGAGAAGTTTGTCAAAGAATGTCTCCTGTGAGAGGGACCCCACACTGGTGCAGGAGAAGAATGTGAGGAGTCTTCCCCCTGAGGGGGAAGGAGCAGCAGAAATCATATGTGCTGAACTGACCACAACCTCCATTCCTTGTCCCTCTGCACTGCTGGAGGGGAGGAGATAAATTGGGAGCAGGGAGCTGAGCTCAGGAGGAAGACAAAGGCAAGGGAGGAAAGTTAAGAATTGGTTTTATTTCTCATTATCCTATTCTGATTTGACTGGTAACAAGTTGTGGGTTTTTTTTCCCCCAGGTGAAGTCTGGTTTTCCCATGGCCATAACTGGTGTCCTTGTCTTGAACTACAAGCTTTTTGTTATATTTTCTCTTGCCTGTCCCACCAAGGAGAGGTAAAGAATGAGCGAGCGGCTGCATGGTACTTTGTTGCTACCTGGGCTTAAAACCACAACACTCTTTTGCTAGTGTTGAAAAGAGAAGAATATTAGGATTTTCCATTTAGATCACGCTGCAATGCAAAAAGTCCATGAACATAATTTTTGAGCTTTCACTTGGAGGTGGAACACTGGGCAGGAATTAGCCCCTCGGATGATATAGAGAGGTACATGTGCAGGCTGAGCAGGTTCTCATTAATGGCTTTGGCAGTAACCAGGGACTGTAATGTGAGTCCAAAGGATCTCAGTCCTCCTAGATCTCCTGACTGAGGTGCCTAGCCTGGAGATCTCCTGGCCAGGCCAACCAGAAACATGACACAAGCCAGGACATCTGGAGTTGTCCAAAACGTGCAATGAGAAATAGCCAGTCACCCTACCAGCAAAGACTTTCAACAAACTTGACACTTTGGTGGGGGGGAGGTTCTTGAAGGTTTTTGGATTTAACTAGTTAGAGTGGAAATGGATGTTCAGTTCCCAAGGTCAACAGATGCACAACTTCTGCAGAAGCTCAGAGATTCACAAACCAGGTTAATTTTGGCTGTGGATTCCTAAGGCCTATCATGCCTAAGCTTTGCATAGCTGTAGATGGAGCAATTATATCAAAGCAAAGAAAACAGAAAATTAGCTGAATCTATCATAAGCCCTATTTTTATATAAATACTGAGGAGGGAGGGACAAATCTTGCTCTATTTATCCCTGAGCATCTTACAGAAATCTGTCTCATTTAAACCACCTTAAATTTTCTATTAATAACGACAAAGCCAACAGTGTACCTACACAAACAGAAAAATTAATGAGTAAAAAAACTAGCAGCAGCAGCAGCAGCATCAGATGACAGATCTCTGCTGCTGCTATAAAAGCAAAAAAAAAAAGTAGCTAGCTAGGTAGGGCAGATGACTGCTCTGACTTTGCTATTCTTTCCATTGCAGTGCCCTTTATATATGCAGGCTGAGTGGAATGTATCATAAAAGGTGACATTTTATAACAGCAGTTTGTAAATTTTACAGAAGCTTACTGCCTGTAAATCACACAGCTTATTCCTTCACTGACTTTATTACTGCAAACCCAACCATGGATAAACTCCATGCCAGTTTACCTGAAATTTATCTCTTTTATTCAGACGGAACTCAGGTCTTTTAATATTCCTTTTCTAATGATAAAGCCATCCTGATAATCTTATATCCTCTACAGACATTTTAAAGGACTCTAATGTATCTTGAAAATGCAATTCCTGGTTTTGGTAGTTCCTGAGTTGCTCTTATTTTAACATGTATTTCTGCTGTCAAAAGATGTGCTTTCCCCCTTTATTTCAATTATATGTATTTATTTTTATTACAAATCCTCCCCAGACACCTAACCCTTTTTAGATCTAAACTATGTCCCTTTGACTTGCCTTGCTGTGCTTTGACATACTTCACAGCCAGACATCACAGACTGGGTTTAAAGGATCTATGCACAAACCTGTTCTTTATTTGGTAACATCCACATTTATTTCATAGCAGAGTTACACAATTTACTCTCCCATCTGTGCAGAGATTTTTTTTCTTGGTATATTCACAGGCATTAATGGAAACTGATGGCACAAATTCTTCATGCATCAGTGAGAGTTTTGTGAACAAGGTAGTTAGTGAATTAACTTGCTTTTCCAAAGAGCTTCATGGAGCAGAGTGGCCCAACTAATGAGTTTCCCTGTTTTCAGCAGTTCTTATGCTCTGCTTATGGCCCTGCTCATATGTCATTTTCAATGCTGATTGAAGCAAGCCTAGATTCTGCTGAAAACCCTGTTTCAAGGGTACAGAAGACCGTTTGGAAACCAATGTGGAAAGCTATTTCTTCGGGATGGTTCTTAATGCAATTGTTTGAAAGTTCAGCCTTATTTTCCTTGGCAAGCAAAGCAAGATTTGTAGACAGGTTAGACTTAGTTCAACACACTCACATCTGGAGCTCAGGAAGGTGTTATATGTGTTAAGGTGTTGATTGCAGTGGAAATCTGCCAGTGTGGAGTGTGATACGACCCAGCCCTTTTAAACTCCACTGGTGGCTACATGCCTGTTTGGATTTCACGTCATTTTTAACAAGGATGGTATGAAGTTTCATCGATAGACCTTGATTTCTATCTACTGCTTGGCACCAGAATCTAGACAGTGTCTGAAGTCTCTCAAGACTCTAAAGAGTGGCTCATACTCCAGACCCCTTTTTAGCTTGTGATACACTTCACTCCTTAGCTGCGGAACATCTACAGTGTTGGGGAAAATGACACAATCTCTGCTTGAGGCTATTCTAGCCAGTGACATCAGACTCAAAATTAAACTCTGTAGTGACTTATAGTCAACTGGGAGGTAACTTGACAAAAAAAAAAAAAAAAAAAAAAAAAAAAAACTTTGGCTCACATTTGTTCCAAGACAACAAGCAGTTTCAGCATACTGTGTTTTGTAGTTCTATGGTTCAGTACAAATGGGTCTCTGAGACAGCTGAAACAAAATTATTTGCTTAGCTACTTGAGAAGTCTGCTACAACTTTGCAGTGTAATGGGTTAAAGGTAACTTAATGGTGAGATTTAAGTATTTTTATAGGACCTTTTGGTCCTACAGATAGAGGCAAATGCTTACTGGGATATTGTAAATTCCTAGGAGTTGGGGATTTTGTGTGCTAATAAACTGAGACATGCAGATGGTTTGCTAGGCTAGTGTGGGAGTGACCTATCTCTCTGCCCTCTCATCCATTGACCAATAACCTCAATATCTTGAAAAGATGTCCAGCAAACACAGGAATCTCTATTTATTTAGGTCTCATCCACAGGGACAAGCAATCTCTTTAAACACACCACAGAGGACTTTGTAGACATACACATGGGTGTCCCTGCTGCAGCCTTATGTTGCCAGGGCAATCACAAAGGTGTTCCACTAGCATTTACTACTGATTCTGAAATGGAGATTTCATTTCCCAGCAGAATCCTTCAACATATCCACAAGTAAAATCCATTTGCTTCATCTTTGGTCCACAGAGATGCATCAACATATAAAGGCATTTAATTGCTGCATTTTAAATGCTCTGCTCAGAGATTAAATATTGCATAGAAAAATGGATTCAATAAAATGGAGTACAAATCATTACAATTCCAAAGCCAAAATCTCTTTGTTACTTTGCATTACTGCTCTTCTCTCTGATGCTGCTAATTGTTGGCATGTTTCATTGGAGCTCTTCTTATTTTTGCTTTAAAGTATTGTCCTGGTTTGAACTAGGATAGGATTAATTTCTGTGAGGAATCAGGAAGGGGTTCCTGTACCCTATCCTAGCTCAAACCAGGACAAGTATGTGCACAGAAAAGCAACTGGAAATCAGGTGGAGCGTGAGGGCATTTCTTCAGCTGGCCACAATGAGTTGAAGAAATATACTTGCCTAACAAAATCAGATTTTTGCAGGGTCCTAGTTCCATATGGGAAAAAGTAGGCATTGCATCATTTGGAAAGGAGCTTCTAAAGATATTTCAAAAGAATGAACTTTCAAGATTATCCATTCCATGTGCCCAAGACATCTTCTTTTATATGAAATTTAATCAGCATTGTGTAATGACATTACATTTTCTATTGCAAATTACATATTGTAATTACCTAATTACACATTGTAAATATATGATTACATGAATTTGCACCAAAATTCATAATTACACTTAATTACACTAATTGCATCAATCTAAACTAATCAACTACAAAATACAAGGAAAAGTCATGCAAACAAAACCTACAGAAAGAACATTTTGAGAGTTAGCCCACATTCCCAGAGTACTCAGAGACATAACGCTGCCTTATATCTGGAAAACAATCCATAAGCAAAGCTGTGTGGGAAACGATTTCTCTGACCTAAAGGTGCTTTTATGCTTTAAAAAACCTGCTTCTGCTCTGCACTGGGGCAAACACACTTTTATAACTTAAAAAGTTTTGGAAGGTTAGGTTTTTCTTTTTCTTTCTGCATGAAAATACAGGAGGCTTCCTATTCACCATAGTCTACCAGTGAGTTGTACACCACTTGGGACAGAAACGAGATACAGCTGGCAGCAAACCTCAGATCAGCCCTGCAGATCAAATGCCCCCCTGAGATACAAGGAGACCAAAATTTTCTTCTGAACTACATCAGAGCAGCCACTTGAAGCAGAGCTGATTATATCAGTGTTGGAGTCTGCAGTGCTCACTGTGTGTCCCTCTGAGTATCATCCTTGCTGAAGGTCCTACATCTGCTGCCAGGGAAGGATTTGGCTTCAGTGAGTTGCCTGTTTCCATACTAGAATTTCTTCATTGGGAGTAACAGGTACTTTACATTTCTTAAAATCTAGCCCCAAATCTCCACTTCAGGAACAGGACAGGATTTACCTCTGCTATGCTGTGGGCAATGGTCTGAGTAGCTGATTTAGCTCTGGAGCACAGCCTTTGTTGTAAGTTCAGGGCTTTTGGTCCAGCACCCTTGCCTTTTTGTGTTCTGTCTTGCAGCGTTAGTCCTTAAATATTCTTTCTTGCAGTACTTTGTAACTGCATTAGAGTGGATATTGCCATGAATGATTATAAGTTACTTTCTTTACTAATTAGTGGCCTATTTTTCTGTCAGATGGTTATGATGACTCCAGGGAAGGTTTCAATCATGGAAACACACAGTGCTTTTGATGCACTTCCAGTAATTAAATCTCATCTTACATATTTATATATGTTCGCTTCCTTTGAGGAGCAGTTCTGAGGAAACTGATGGAAGTCCTGCTGATCAGAGATAAAGAAAGGTATTTATAGAGTGTCCCCTTTCTTTCCTTTCCTTTTATCACTACAGTATGTGTAATTAAAACTGTTGTACTGTAAATATTGTTTTACACATCTCAAATGAAGAGGAACTGTTGCCAATAAAGCACACAGTGTGGACAGACAGTGTCATCATGAGGGAAACGGACAGAGATACAGTGTACTTCGCTGTGGATGCAGTCTTGTAAATCCCATTAATGCTCATAATTTAGTGATGGGGTGGGTGGGAGAAGACATTTAGAAGTGACGTGACTCAACTGTGGTGTTGTAGATGAGCTTTAAAATGTTACATCCTTTCTCCGGTGCTCAGTTTGACAGGAAAATAATCTTTCTAGCAGTTTTTCTTATTTTCCTGATAGATTTTTTTTTTAAAAGAGCCTTTTCTCTGCAAACAGCCAGAGGTGAACCTGTGCCTCTTGTCATGAGTGTCCTTTTCAAAATGTCTCCTTCTGAACCAAGACAGGGTTTCCCAGATGATGTATTGTGACTCCAAGAGTGACCCAGATGGCAAGTGGGGGGTGAAAAACAGCCTCTCAGTCTAGAGCAAAGAAACCTCATGTTCCCATACCGTTATAGGTATATGCTATCTTTAAAGGCTCTGTCAGACTCTTAAAATACATCAAGTTGTACAATGTTATCCTTATTCTTAGTGATATAATCGTACCTTCATGTTTAATGAAAAAATGAGGGAATGACATGATGCTTGCTGTTCGACCAGAAGATCCTACATTGAAAAGACTCTACTCATATAAAAATAATTACAACAAATAGTGCTTATGTTCAAAATCAGCAACATTTGTCTACTACTTTCTAAATGGCATCGATCACACAAAATATTTCCAAATAGCTAAAATTTATGTTAATGTTTCTATTCAAGCATATCAATGCTAGGCTGTCCTGCAGTTAAACTTATATATGTAATCTCAGTTCTTGCTGTGTGCAACACAATCTTTAAACACTCAGTTACACATTATATTTTCCAATTGATTAATCTCCTTGGAGGCCTTCAGCAAGGCATCACTCATTAGGTCTAAATCCACACAAAAGGACTTAATCTCACAGAGCACAACATCACAATGTCTTCAAAATCACCTCTCTGATTCCACCTGGCTTGGGAGATGTCTCAGGTTTCCAGGACTTATTATGCCACATCTGTCAGTAGATATCCTTAAGGACTCGAGGCACTCCCTGAGGGATATGTTCAGTCCGAGACCCCACTGAGGTGAGAAAACTCATCACTCCTCAACCTGCTTTCACTGAAGATAGCTAGAGCACATTTATGTGGTCAATCTCTTCACTAACAAGAAGCAGAAGGGGAGCTATTTATTTTCCCATGTGTGCAACAGCCCAGGGCTGAGGTCTCACCCAAGGTACACATGGAGCTCCTTCTCTGCCCAAAAGCATTTTATTGTCTCTTTCCCCTCTCATACAAACATTCAAAGTGGATGACACAAGGGAACAAGTCATAGCTGGGCTTGCCTGGTCTGTTTTATTTAAGCTCTTCCACTTTAAGTAGCCTAGCTCAGGATATATCAAAGCAGACACAAAGCAACATCAAGTTTCAGCCTGTCTTCAAGTGACACCTCCAAATGCGAATGGCGGGCAGCATCAGGCATTGCAAGGCTCTAGCTCTAGTGCTTCCAGCCTGCTGAATTTTCTCACCACTTGAATGGAGTGAAAGGATGTTATTTCACTTTGCAAAGACGAGAGGTGAGACACAGAGATTAAATTATCCAAAGTGTCAATCAAATTCAGGTGCCTGATTTGCTCCTCTGAGTGTTGCCCTGTTAAGTCTAATCTGGGTTAATCATTTTAGGTCTCTCAAACCACCCAAGGTAGAATTATGTACAGATAAAATAAGGAAACATTTCTAGAAGTGACTTATTCCACCTACCCTGGGATGCTCTTTACCTGTTCCACACACAACACACTAGAGTGGGCTTTTAAATATTTCTGACAGTGACTTTGCACAGAAGTGAAAATGTGATCTTTGCCTTTCCTTCACCTGACACTTTGTACAATGTTAGTTTAAAGACCTCCTGAGTTCTACCTCATAGATCAAACTGTTTTGTGAGGTCAGGAGTGAAGCTGATGACTCTTGCTGAAGAAAAGATTTCTGCAATATTCTGTTCTCATAGCATCACGTTTAAAGCTGGGTAAATCCAAACCAATTTTCGTTTTAATATCTCTTCCTGAAGGAAATGTATTTATATACTCAATCAAATGAAACCTCTCATTGTGATTTTAAGCTAGCATAAATACTTTTAAAAAGAAATTAAAGGGTTTTTCAAAACAAACAGCTATTTCATATTGAGAAATGGATACACTTCCACAATTTTCTCAGGTTACTTTAATTAAAAAATGAACAAAATATAAAACTATTTTTTTAAAAATCCATACAAAAATGTCTTTAACCACACTGCTAATTATGGTGAACCTTCAGACATGTTTACAGTGCCTGTCACCCTCAAGTCTGGGAGTGGTGGTCTCATAAAACTGTTGTACTTTGTTTGTGCTATGGCCACTCCATATCCTTCATTTTTCCTGAGAAAACCACTGGTAGAAAGCTAAGCACCCAGAAAAATCTCAGCAGCCATTTCCGTGTACAATCCTGTAGCAGTCTGGTGATATTGTTATGAGGTATGTAAAGTTATGTACATAGAGAAAACAACTCCAGGAATGCATGCAAAACAGCAGGGTATTAGCTAATTCTACTTCAGACTGTTCTGCATTGTTCTCTGAAAACATCAACTCAGTTGTCAGCAGGAATCAAAAAGGCAGGTATAATGTTTGGAAAGAAAATAAGAAAGTAAACCCCAGAATTATGCCAAATGACATTGCTTCGTACTGTGCCTGTATATCAGATATCATGCAGTTCTGCTATCCCCTTTGCTCTCTAAGGAAGGCACATTAAGAACATAAAAGCTCATGGCTGTGACCAATGGCTCCACAAAGGAGACGTAAAATGGGTCAGACTTCTGCATAGATATGGAATGACAGAGGGAGCATGTAGAGGAGGTTAAGCTTGGTAATTATGTTTGGCTGTAAGAAAGCCAATATGGATATATTAACTATTGCTCATAATCCAGGAACTGGAAAGCAATGGGCTTAAAACACAGAGAAGGCAGTACTGTCTTCACAAAATGTATAATTAAAGCACAGATCTCATTGCCACAGGATGTTAAAAAAGCTGAAGTTATAAATGGATCTGACCAGACAAATCCATGGTAGAAATTTTATCTGAGAGTATTAACTCTGAGGACTGAGAGGCAGCCTGTATCTCTATCTTGCCTGTTGAAGAAATTTGGATAGGTATAGATATGTATTTTTTTTTCTCAGAATGTTTTCTTAAGTATCTGCTGTAGTCAGATGAAGGGTGCTGGATTAAACTGGTCTGAATGTGTCCAAAAGGAGACATGTGGGGTAAAGGATGGTGATAGAGACAAGGTGCATCCAGCACACCAAAGGTCACGTTAAAGAAGATATCAAATGTCTGCTAATGCTAAGGGCATGTTGAGCTACAATATGGTTAAAGATGGTCTGAAAGCCTTTTGTCTCCATGAGAAGGCAGCATACTTTCACACGCTCACATCCCCAGCCCACTGTATATGTCTCCAGAGCCAGTCTTTCCAACTTTAGGGAGCTTTTATTCCTATAGTGAAGCTCACTCTCATTTTCTTTGTCACAACAAAGGCAGACGGCTTAATTTGCAGCCAGGTGTAATAAACAATCTGCCTTTCGGGAGAGCCAGGAGAGGAAGCACCTTAATTCTTCCCGGCAAGTGCTGAAAAACCCTGGCACCAAGGATGAAAGCCGCAGGAACCCAAAAGCGGTCTCAGAACTTCATCTGATTAAACAGAGACATCCATGCACACTGCTCTCCATAACAAGCAGCAAAAAATGATTAGCCTACCAGTTAATGGGAGTGCACATGGTTCACTTCTCTGGCTCAGCCACAAAGGAGGCAATAGCAATTGCTGTGTTTGAATAGTTTCCTTGCAATCGCAGCTGGGCAATTAGACTCCTGCCTTCATTTGATGGCTAAGTTAGGAAACTGGGGAAGGAGGCAAAAGGATTATTTTGGGACAGGGGGAGCATTTACTACAGAGTATTTGGGTTAAGCCAATGTTTGCTTTATGATTTTTAAATCACGTCAAGCCACATTTCTAAATGAAATGCTTAAACAAATGTTCAAAATTATTTTTCTAACACATTTTTTAAACAAATACTCCCCTCCCCCCCATTTACATCATCCAGCCTATTTTCACATTCACCACATATTCATTAATAGCTTTAGTCAGCCTAAAACTGTGGTTTTGGATTAATAAAATATTTTTCTAATTTTTTTAATCTGAATTTTCTCCAAACCTCTTTACTCTCTTTATCTCATCATAGCTGGGTTGGGAATCGTGTGTCCATGCTCCTATTCTTTAGATTTATATATATCTATATCTATATTTAAAGTGAGTTAGTGTCTTCTTTTTAACCTAGTGAAAAATCATGCCTTTGCACAGTGGCTTTGACCCAAAGCTGATTGAAACAACAGGAATCCTTCCCTTGACTTCAACGGGTCGGGAACTTGGCCCTTATGATTTTGCTGAAGAATAAGCAAAAGCTATTATTTTGGCACTGTGAGATAATTGTTTCTCTCTTCTGTCACTGTGCCCTAGCACACCAAGCCAGCAAAACCAAGAGCACATCTTGTCTGACACAGTCTGAGACGCCTTTCAGAGAGGCCTTTGCCAGGCCTTTCTCCAATCAAAACAACACACGTGAGACAAATGTCATTGCTATCTGTACTCAGCCATACCAAACTCCACATTATTAGTACATGTCCAAGGCTGAAAAAACTCCAGGGGCTTGCAAGTCAGTGTTGGTTTGAATGTACAATGCAGTGCAGAAATCGTGGAGCCGCTGCCAGATGCAAAATAGAAACAGAAGTGCTTTGTGGGGCTGCTAGGGAACAAGTGGTCCAAGGGAGCACAGTAGGTTCATCATGGCTTGGGACCAGGAGTATCATAATCCTGCAGAAGCCAAACACTAGCAATGTGTGAGAACACAATAAAAATTTTCATTGTAGCAGATAGCAGGTGCTGTTACGGTGACTGGCACTCATGAGGCAGACATGGGCTCCATTTTACAACTTTGATTTGTTTTACTTACTCATGCAGCTCATTGTTTTAAAGAAGCTGTCAGTTTGACCAAGGCAGGGAGACTTAGATCTCTCGCAAAGCATTATTATAGTAGGGTTAAAAGAAATAATGTGTCAGTAAAACAGCTACTGCTTGGTGAAATAAAAGAAAACAAGAATTAAATCCTCATTTTAAAAAACATTAAAAAACACCAAAAATGTTTTTGCAACAAACGCCTCATTATGAATATTAAGGTTTTGTGTGAGGCAACATACCGCTGTGTGATTGCACATTTCTGCAGCTTGCTGCTCGCATCAGGGTCTAGGCAGGTTTCATCCCTGCTCCTGGAAAACACTGGTTGTAGGTAGCGTATAGAAACCAGGGGGTATAAGTATGAAGCGAAATGTCAGTGAATCCATACCCCCCATAAGTCTCCTGCTTGACTGGGGCATAATATTATTTGCCAACCAAAATGCTCTAAATCAGTATAAATGTTATCTTTGACATTAATTTAGAGGTAACTTGGAAATGAGATGGTACAAAGTAAATATGAAAGGTCTAGCCTGGCTCCAGCAATGATTTCACTTCTCTGCAGTAACTTACCTGGAACAGTCACATGATAGCAAAGGTAGGGAAACTAAGCCTCCAGGACAATGTCTTTAATAAAGATGTCAAACAGAAATGAAACCACATTTCAGGTTTTCCATTCAGGTTGAGTTCTTTGACTCAAAAATTGTCCACTCAAAAATTGTCCACAGCTATGTCTCAGTGTTGGTCATAGTACAGCTAGAACAAAGCAGCTCTCTGAGTGCTTTGGAACACTAAAGTCCTTTCCTCATAATTTTTTATACAAAATAATAGATAAAAATTTCCATGTATGTACACAGAAAGTATATACAAGCACACTTTCATTGATAATAAATATGCCCATTTTCTTGTTATTATAAGGCCTTAAATACTCAGTTTTTTCATCAGACCTCATGATCTAGAGGATTTATTGAGGTCATAGACGTTAGCTTTCCAGGAGATTTCCACATCTCTTGGAATCAAGCTTAAGCGGGGTACTTTTCAGTTTCAGAAGGTCCTGTTCACCTTCCAACTTTCTCCTTTGGACAAATCCTGCCTTGAGGTAAAATAATTTCAATAGCCCAGGGTCATGTATTAGGAAGGAAATGCTAATCTGCAGTTTATGCATACAGACAGATTCTGTGCATCTTCTGAAACATCAATGACTGATCAGCATCTGAAACGTTATTTTCTACTACAACCAGGTGAAGACATCATGCTTTGTCATTCATTAAGTGAGAGATAAGGATAGCCAGTAATTCCAAGAAAGTTCTCTCCATCTTTGTTTAAAAGACACAAAAAACTCAAAAAGACACAAAACCCAAAACAATACCGGTTTTTTTTCCCCAGTTTTTTTTTTCTTGCAATGAGGTTCAGAGCTCCTTGCTAGAATAGCAGATGTGCAGGATGTGAGGTAACTTGCAAAGTGTGAAGATGAAGTTGCAGAAGGAAGTATGAGCTAGAGGCACGCAAGTGTCCACAGGGCAGGTGAAGTAACATATACACTTCTGGAGAGTTCAGTGGAGAGCTACAAAGATGATAAGGAGACTGGAGCATCTCTCTTACGAGGAAAGGCTGTGAGATCTGGGGCTGTTTAGCTTGGAGACAACTGAGAGGAGACGACATCAAGGCTTATAAACATCCAAAGGGCAGGTGTCAAGAGAATAAGGCCAGTGCCCAGTGCCAGGGCAAGCGATAATGGACACTGGGGCAAGTGCCCAGTGGCAGGACAAGGGGTAACAGGCACAAGCTGGATCACAGGAAGTTCCACTTGAACATGAGGAAGAAGTTCTTACTGTGAGGGAGCCCGGTGTTGCAACTGGCTTTCTGGTCTGCAAACTCACATTACTGGCTCCTGTCCAGCTTTTTATCCACCAGTACATCAAAGTCATTCTTGTCAGGGCTTCTCTCAATCCTTCCCTCCTCCAGCCTTTGTTGATGCCTGGAGTTGCCCTGATAACCAGTCCAGGACCTTGCCCTTGGCCTTGTTGAACCTCATGAAGTTCACATAGGCCTGCTCCTCAAGCTTGTCCGAGTCCCTCTGAATCCCATCCCTTAGCCATACCAACCACACAACTCAGCTTGGTGTCGTCTGCAAGTTTGCTGAGGGTACACTTGTAGCAAACACAAAAATGTAGTTCAGTGCTCGTTAGAGGAGAATAACTCAGAATATATAAATCATAGGAAATAATAGAATAAAAAACACCATTATGTTGTTTTCTAAATATTTGATCTCCCTGTGTCTTGAACACCACACGTATTTCTAGGCCATCTGTTAAGAAAAAGTCCACAGAAAACCGTCAGAGAAGGACAGCAAGGCTGACCACAACCACAGAATGGCTCCCCAACACAGACTAGTGGCACTACAGTAACACTGTTAGCCTGGAAAAGAAGAGACTGAGAAGGAATATGGCAGGAGTTCATTGAATCATCAATTGCATAGGAGATGATAAAGGGGGAATGAGGGCTAAATGGACATCAGTCCAAATCAGTACAACCTTCCTATGTGCTCCATCTTCAAGGGGCAAATGAGGCATTACTCAATCTTGCTTATCCTAAGAAAGCAGTTGGAAGGAAGAAAGACATAAAAAAAGAAGACTTCTGGTGAGGCTACTGAAAATGAACACCATGTTAACATTAAGATACTTCTATAATGTATTCCATCCACACCTCAATCTGCTCAGCCTGAGGTGCCTCCATGACAGGTATTGCAGTCATCACTTTATAAAAGGAAAAACTGATACACAGAGATTTATTAATTGGCCCAAGGTTACATGGCAAGTCTGAGGCAGAAACAGGTCTGCACTCAGATCTTCAACTTCTACCTACAACTCAATGTGAAATGCTGAGAAAAGGAAAATGTTCCCAGAGTGGTACAAATTAGGGGAGGGCATATACAGTGTGCCTCATTGTAAGCCTGTAAATGAATGTTAAACATGGATTTTGAGTGCAATTATTCTGCCCTAGTCACAGAATATATTTGAAAAGGCTAACTGGCTGATGTCAGCTTTCATCACTGAGGACCTCTGCAACCAGCTCACAAATCCAGGGATCCACTTAGGTGTTTACAGTAACCTGGAGGAAAAAAAAAACCAACCAAACCAAAAACAAGTTTCNAAAAAAATAAAAAAAAAAACAAAAAAAAAAAAAAACACGCAAAAAACCCAAACCAAACGAAATAAAAAAAAAAAAAAAAAAGAAAGAAAAACTTACAAATTCTACTCTTGGTGTCTCATAGGGCTCACAATTAATCAGAGCACTTTCACAATTTGAGAAATGTGAGACAGAAAGGATAAGCAGGAAAAGATTGTAGACTGCAAGACAAATCCTGCACTGTCACACACAAGAGAGACTGCATTGAAATTGATGGGATTGTACTGGTGAAGCCACAGGGAAAAAAAACAACCTGACATCTCTACAAAATACTCTTTGTCTTGCAAAATACCAAGATATTCATGTAGCTTAGAGATGACGAATTAACACACAAACAAAACATTGTAATCAGTTCTTTACAGTTAAACCAGAAGTGCTTTACCTATCCCTACAATTCAATGCCTTCTCGTGTAGCAGTTTCAAAGTGGAAAGTGGGTACTCAAGTTGGGGGGGGGGGGTAGGGAAAGAAGAAGCAGCAGGTATCATCATTGTTCTTGCCAGTGTCTGAAAGATCAGCTGTAATGTTTGCAAGAAGGCTGCTGTGGAATATCCTGATCCTTAACTTCACCCAGCAAAAGCCTTGCAGAGATTGCTCTGAAGTGCTTCCTATGGAGATCATGAGGTTTTGCAGAGGATAAACACAGTTTGGCAAACAGATTTGAAATTACTGATTTACTCAGATTTCCATGTTTACTGGTTTGCCATTGCTATAATTTGTACCTGTTGTCACATCTCATCTGGCCACATTCTGCACATTTTGTAAGAGAGAATCCGGGAGGATTCATCTTTCATAGTTTTAGCACCACCATATGGTTTGCTGTGTTTAAAACTGCAGTTAAGAAACAGGGATGGGTTTTTTCCCCTCTTTTTTTCTTTTTCAGTATTTTTCACAGACAAATACATCCTTGAAACCATTTGCTGCATGAAGCAGTTGCAAGATGAAATATTTCATTCCTGAGCAATCAAAATCTGAATTATCTCTTAGGGTTGTAGCATTCCCATTTTTCCCTTCATAGCCCCTAAAAGCAAATGCCATTCTGTGCTTAAATGTACTGGCCAAAAACATTTGTAATCTGACAGCAAGAACACCAGTTCCTTCCTGCTCTGCATATTTTTTGCAGAGTATTTTCAAAAGAAACAGGCTAATATTTTAATACATAACATCTCTCCACTTTTAAAGACAAGAAGGAAGGTACTCGTGCTGATGGCAGCAGTGGGTGCCAAAGGGAAGAGGTATAGAGTTCATGTCTTTAACCACACTGAAGGATTTCCTTCCCTCCTATCCCTAGCCAGGTATGTGTGTGCATGATGAGACATTGAACACCAAGGATTTCCTAACATGAACGAATACGATGGAATTTTTCCAGTGTTCATGTTGATGAGGTTATTTAACTACATTGTTTTTCTAGGTACATGCCTGTAGCATTGGAAAGTGTGTATGTTCCTCTCCCTGTCATTACATGAATAGACTGATCAATGTGCTCTGAATTAGCTGATGAGAAGACATCTCAAACATCTAACATAAATTTCAAAAGAAAAGAAGAAAAGGAAAGGAAAGGAAAGGAAAGGAAAGGAAAGGAAAGGAAAGGAAAGGAAAGGAAAGGAAAGGAAAG